>CM054380.1:51670846-52155846 GCA_028858755.1 Ara ararauna
ATGAAATCCTCATACCTTGGTTCATGTAGTCCCTTCTAGATTAAATGAAAATCCAAACAATAATAACTATATTTTTTAATGTGAGCATTTTTACAGTAATATTTATCTTGATATAGATACAAATGTATATTATTTTTGGTTGAGCATCTCAGTGACACTTTATGGAGTAGTTTGTCTTTTTTATGTAATATTGGTATAGACATACTGTAGTTCATTGTCTTTTACTGTTTTTAGTAATTTTTAAATCCCAGACCTGAGTTACGAAAGTGCCATTTTAAGTAATGCTTAACAGGTTATTTCAAAATTCCTTACCCTCCATGATCTTGTGGAATTTAACCTTCTTAGTGTAAATAGATGGCAGATGTCAACTTAAGTGAAAAGAAACGTTGTTGTTGTTCTATGTTTTCTCCATTATTTGAATCCTGGTTGCTAGGAAATTATAGAAATGTTTAGTTGCTGGAGTTTAGCTTCCGATATTTATGATAAATACAGAAAAAACTATCAACTGGAGATTTAAAAAAATTGCCTTAGCTTACACGCTTATTTCAGGTTTTTCCAGTAATTGTGATGCTGTTTGTCAACTGAAAAAATTACACTTATATAAAAAATTAAAGTAAAAATTTTGTTCTTTGTTTATAATGTAATCTTTTGTTGCTCCATCAGCAGAATGCTGCAGTGAATTAAATATCAGTGAAGCTTATTCTGTATAAAAGATGCAACGAATAAAATACTAAGATGCTTACTGTGTATAATGTTCAGTTTAGTTGCCTACTAAATTTTTAAAGGCAAAAGCACCCTACTTTTCACATACCCAGGGATGAAAGTTAGCAGTAAATCTTGCTAAACTGCATGCATCAAGTGTTTAAGATGTTCTCGGGGGAAGGGTGTCTCTTAAGGATCTCATGAAATTACTTTTTCCTGTGGAACTTTGAAACCTGAAGAAAAAACGGGGGTTTTGAGTTCAGCTTTATATTTTCAGAGTTGTGTGTTATTGGTCATAACTCTGCTAACTATGTGGGATGAAGTCAGCTTGATAATAGTACTGCTTTTAGTTTGTGTGCATGCAGCAAATATGCATAGATCGTTTCTTCAGAGCATCTGGAGTCAAGGCCGATACAGAGCTAACTGCAAAAACTTCCTGACAGCCTTCAAATTTGAACACTGTTCAGCTTTTATTGTGTATCTTAACATTAGATTCTGGAGCATTTTAATCTTTAATAAGATCTGTTTTACCTGTAATTACCTGTCAATGTGCAAATCTCAGGTTTTTAGATTGCTTTAGCAAAACCCATCTTGACCGAATCTGAAGCATAATGCTGTTTTCAGGCTCTGCAGCAGGCCAGGAAATACTGATGAGCAACAGTGCTGGAGAACCAAAGTGTAACTTTACTGTTCACTTGTGTCAGATTCGGTCCTTCAACTAATTCATAGTTTCCATGGAATCAGAAGGGATAAATTTAATCTGTCATCATGGCTAGTGAAAGCGAACACTTCCTTCCTTTTCTTATTGACAGTTTCTTTCCCAAGTGTGTAGATGGTGCATCTTACGGCTGTTGCCCATATGTTTCTCATCTTCCTTAGAAAATACAACACGTGTGTTTAGACCTGGTATTTTTGTTGCTGAATTGAGTGTTGTTGATGCCCAGCCAACATTCTGGTGCTTTTATATTGCAGAATAGGGTTTAATATACCTGATTACTTTAATAATAATTTGTCCGTTACTTTTTTATTTGGTGTGATTTAGACAATATGGAGCATTAAATATTTTCACTGAATGCCTACAGTGCAGTAACTGTGTTTTTTGTCTGAGTGTGATTGTAACGAAAGGCTGTTGTTACTTCTATTTGCAAGCTGTTTGAGTTAAGAAAAGATGGGAAGGGAATTTTATGTTGCTTCTAGCCATGGCTGCATGTCAGTGCTTCTGGGGTAGATACACTGACTTGAAGAGTATCTCTGACTGCTTCTGTGACTGACTGATTTATGTAGTGTAGCTGTAGCTTGTATTTTCCCCAGAACTGCAGTACCACAACCTATCTGTTCCTACAGTTTTTTCTGCTTCGCTGCTGAAGAAGTGAAGGCAAAGCAGCCATTCTCATGTCTTTCTGCAGTTCTCTCAGCTTTGCCACTGATGAGAATTGTCAGGGGCTCCTAAGCTGCTCTTGCAGGGTTTTACTGAATTGAAAGTAGAAGCTATACCGAGTGGTAACATAAGAGCTGAAGTTCTCTGTTTAACTGGCACTGAGTGTGATGAATTGGTAAAGCATCTGGAAATAAGCAAGTTGCGCTATTAAATTGCAGGCATTGTGCTCTCCCCAAAGGTTCTACCATTCGTCTTGGCTGTGCAACCTGAGTTTCTGCAGTGACTGCCTTTGCTTGATCATATTGACCCTGTGCAGGTTGGGAGTGAAGAAGAGATCAAGAAACCTACCTCAAAAAAAAAAAAAAAAAAATCATGTACTTTGAACAGTTGCCTCTTAAAACATTTAGATGATATTACTATATATAGAATGTAGCAAAAAAAAAAAGACCAATATGGAGAATGAAATGTCCATGGTTCACTGTTGAAATATGTATGTATATGCACATATGCTTTTTTTAACTTGCTAAAGAAGCAGATATTGATGCTGTGGTTCTAACAGAGTAATGGGTGGCCAGCCTGCTACAGACAGATACTGCTTACAATTCAGATGTTAAGTTTTGAAAACTGAATGTAAACAGATGTGTGTAATTTTGATGTCTGTGAGTTGTCTAGCTCTGAAGTTGCTTTAAGTTTGTTACCCTGTGTGGTTACACAAATCAGCCTGGTTTTATGTCCTTTATTTAACTGTATTAGAGTTGAAAAGTTTCATAATCTCTTTACAGATGACTGCTTTCTTTATTCTTTTTTCTCTTAGTATTTATTTTTGACTTAAAGTCAAAACTTACGATTTATAACATGGTTATAATACTTGTCTCCTGTAAAACATGCTGGGTCCCACATAAAGTTTCTAAAAGCCTGTCAATACTCTTTTGTTCCCTTTTGTCTGCACTTGTCTGTGTGCACTCATTTACTGTTTTGGGGATGCAGGACCTGGGGTGATGCAGCACTTGTCCACATCCAGACATCCTGATTGCTAGGAGATAGATATTGGAGTTGTCCTTTCCTTATCCTAACCTGCTTTTAATAAAGGAGTGCTGAAAGGAGCAGCTAGGAGACAGTTTAAAACAGTGAAGGGTAAATATTACTAGTTCTCAGTATATCAGTGAGATGAAGACACCTGCCTCAATTGGGCTTTATCTCTGTGCTAGAGGTTTGCGAGTAGGGAGCCTTTTTTCCACTGATAAGTGTAAAGGGAGGAGATGAGAAAGCTCTTACCTGTGCCTTCCTTTCTAACCTCAAGGGCCAGCATTGTTCTTGCAGAGTTTGGGGCTCACTAAGTCCTCTATGTCCATTGTGGAGCTCAGCCCTACAGAAAAATGGTAATGAATTAATACGTGGCCTTCAACCAAAACTGATGCAGCTGAACAGTGGAGACATGCACACCAAACTTAAATTGTTCTTCAGCATCCCCGTACCTGAAACACGCTGCCCTGAGTGTTTCATTGTTATTTTTTAATATAAAAGTCTTGAGTGGAATTACAACCGCTAGCTGCAGTTCTAAGTCATCTTTATATCTCCTCACAGCTGACCAGATTTATTTACGAGGGTACAAAGCTGCTTTGACCTGAAGTACTTCTGGGGAAGTAGAAATCAAACTCTCTTCTCCTTGGGGTATTAAGTATTATTTTGTTTTCTCTCTTCATTTCAAAGAAGGCAGTTTCTAAGAAAAACAGGGGCCTGAACTGTTACCTGTCAGAGGTGTGTTTTCATAGCATGATAGTGAACTAAACAGCCAGCTCATTCAGTGAAGACATGGAAGTAGTCTATGAAGACATTAATCCAGCTGGAATCATTTGTAAGACTGTCTATGGCGAAGTAAGTGAACTGTGGAACAAAATATCCTTTCAGACATGGCTATAGTTGCTCTTTGAAGTAAAATTAATACTTATGCCACCCCTACCCCTTTTATTCTCCGGAAGGGACGTGAACTAGTGGGTATTTAATGTGATTGTCAAAGCTGAGCTCAATGGGTGAATAAGCAAACAATTGACACCACAAACACCCTAAAAGACTGCAGACATCTGTGTCCAATCCTAGCATTCCAAGTGTCGGGAGGAACTGGGTGCTTCTGCTTTTCTCCAAGTCTATGTACTTCACGTAAGCTGAGAGGCAGGGACTCGCGGCTCCCTTTGGATTTTGACTACTGCCCTGCATCCAGTATTCTACTTAAAACACTGGCCATAACAGATGTTTTTTAAGCCTGATCTGTAAATAGGCTGAGCCTGATTACTGGAATGTTACCCTCCCTCATCCTCTTTTTCTTTTTTACCTTTACTATTTCTTTACCTTTTTTGTCTCCCCCTTTGCTCCCCCTTCCCATTCCCCCTGGAAACACCAGTGCTGCTCAGCATTCCCTCAGTATGAAGAGGTTCTGCTGCAGGGCATTCTCATTTGGGAGTGCTTGGCTCCAGATCTCACCTCTCCTCCTTTGCTCTACAAGAATGTGTGTTTGTTAACTTCTGGGCTTGCTACAAAACCTTTCTTTCCCCCTCCCTAAAGTTTTTGAGGATGAGTGGGCTGAAATGAATATCTACAGGCAGTAATTTATCTTTGTGCATGAATTTATGGGACAGGTGCCCAGAGCCCTACCATTGCAAGATTTGTTCGGAAATGGAAAGAAAGAAAGAAGCTTACGACTTCTGAGTCTCTTGCCTTCTGATGTACTAGTTAGGGAAGCCTACAGCTATTCTTGCACTGGATGAATGTATGTTTAGAAGTATGTTCTGAACTCATTTAGATGGGAAGTGTATATTCTGAATTGCCTTGCAAAAAAAAAAAAAAAAAAAGGAAGCAATTGCCTTCTTGCAGGTGTTGGATATACAGCTGAAGTGAAGGAGTAATAGAAAGTGTGCTAAACATGAGCAGATAGGATGTGTGACTAGTTTTCTCATCAGTAGGAAGGTAAGAAAGAAAGGGTATTTTAGGAGCTTAGAAATTTTAAACTGAATCGAAGGAAATATTTATGGTGGGTATTTTTTTTCCTCCTAGTGTTTTCAGTGGCTTCTCTCTGCATTTTTATAATATGAGGACATAGAATCATAGAATAGTTAGAGTTGGAAAGGACCTTAAGATCATCTAGTTCCAACCCCACTGCCAGGGGCAGGGACACCTCCCACTAAACCATGTCACCCAAGGCTCTGTCCAATCCAGCCTTGAACACTGCCAGCGATGGAGCATTCACAACCCCCCTGGGCAACCCATTCCAGTGCCTCACCACCCTTACAGGAAAGAATTTCTTCCTTATATCCAATCTAAACTTCCCCTGTTTAAGTTTGAACCCATTACCCCTTGTCCTCTCACTACAGTCCTTCATGAAGAGTCCCTCCCCAGCATCCCTATAGGCCCCCCTTCAGATACCGGAAGGCTGCTATGAGGTCTCCACACAGCCTTCTCTTCTCCAGGCTGAACAGCCCCAACCTTCTCAGCCTATCTTCATACAGGAGGTACTCCAGTCCCCTGATCATCCTCGTGGCCTTCCTCTGAACTTGTCCCAACAGTTCCATGTCCTTTTTATGTTGAGGACACCAGAACTGCACACAATACTCCAAGTGAGGTCTCATGAGAGCAGAGTAGAGGGGCAGGATCACCTCCCTTGACCTGCTGGTCACACTCCTTTTGATGCAGCCCAGGATACAGTTTGCTTTCTGGGCTGCAAGCGCACACTGAAGGCGGCTCATGTTCATTTTTTCCTTGACCAAGACCCCCAAATACTTCTCTGCAGGGCTGCTCTGAATCTCTTCTCTGCCCAGCCTGTAGCTCTGCCTGGGATTGCCCTGACCCAGGTGTAGGACCTTGCACTTGTCATGGTTAAACTTCATCAGGTTGGCATCAGCCCACCTCACAAGCATGTCAGTGGTCCCTCTGGATGGCATTCCTTCCCTCCAACGTATCAACTGAACCACACAGCTTGGTGTCATGGGCAAACTTGCTGAGGGCGCACTCAATCCCGCTGTCCATGTCACCGACAAAGATGTGGAACAAGACCGGTCCCGGCACTGATCCCTGAGGGACCCCACACATTACTGGTCTCCAGCTGGACATTAAGCCATTGTGCACTACTCTTTGCGTGCGGCTGTCCAGCCACTTCTTTATCCACCGAGTGGTCCACCTATCAAATTGATGTCTCTCCAACTTAGAGACAAGGATGTCATGTGAGACAGTGTCAAACGCTTTGCACAAGTCCAGGTAGATGACATCAACTGCTCTACCGCTGTCCATCACTTCCGTAGCCCCCATCATAGAAGGCCACCAGATTGGTCGGGCAGGATTTCCCCTTAGTGCAGCCATGCTGACTGTCACCAACCACCTTGTTGTTTTTCATGTGCCTCAGCATGCCTTCCAGGAGAATCCGCTCCAAGATTTTGCTGGGCACAGAGGTGAGGCTGACTGGTCTGTAGTTCCCCGGCTCATCCATTTTCCCCTTCTTGAAAATGGGGGTTATATTTCCCTTTTTCCAGTCGTCGGGAACTTCACCTGACTGCCATGATTTTTCCAATATGATGGACAGTGGCTTAGCAACTTCATTTGCCAGGTCCTTCAGGACCCGCGGATGGATTTCATCAGGTCCCATGGATTTGTATACGTTCAGGTTCCTAAGATGGTCACAAACCAGATCCTCTCCTACAGTGGGCCCAGGGTCTTCATTCTCACAGTCGCTGCGTCTGCCTTCCAAGACTTGGGTGATGTGGTTAGAGCATTTGCCAGTGAAGACTGAGGCAAAGAATTCCTTAAGAACCTCAGCCTTCTCCAAATCCAGGGTAGCTAGTTCTCCTGACAGCTTCTGGAGAGGCCCCACGTTGTCCCTCGTCTGTCTTTTATTTGCAGTGTACCTATATAATCCCTTCCTGTTATCTTTAACATCTGTAGCAGAGTTTAATTCTAAGTGGGCCTTAGCTTTCCTAACCTGGTCCCTAGCTTCCCGGACAACATCCCTGTATTCTTCCCAGGCCGCCTGTCCTTGCTTCCACCTTTTATAAGCCTCTTTTTTCTCCTCAAAGTTTCCTCAGCAGGTCCTTATCCATCCAAGGAGGTCTCCTGGCCCTCCTGCTGCACTTCCTTCTAGTTGGGATGCAACACTCCTGAGCTTGTAGCAGGTGATCCTTGAATATCAACCAAGAGTCTTGGGCCCCCCTGCCCTCTAGGGCTATATCCCATGGAACCTTACTGGGCAGGTTCCTGAAGAGGCCAAAGTCTGCTCTCTTGAAGTCCAGGGCAGTGAGCTTGCTGCATGCTCTTCTCACTGTCCTGAGGATCTCGAATTTGACCATCTCATGACCGCTGCAATCAAGGGTGCCCTGGAGCATCACATTTTAAACCAGCCCTTCCCTTTTGGTGAGGACGAGGTCAAGCATGGCACCTCTCCTTGTTGGCTCCTCTATTACTTGCAGAAGGAAGCTGTCTTCCACACAATCAAGGAACCTCCTGGATTGCTTGTGCTGGGCCTTACCATCTCTCCAACAGATATCAGCGTGGTTGAAGTCCCCCATGAGAACAAGGGCCTGCGAGCGTGAGGCTGTTCCTATCTGTCTATAGAGTGCTTCATCCACCGAGTCCTCTTGGTCAGGTGGTCTGTAAGAGATCCCCGCAATGATGTCTCCCATTGCTATTCTCCCTTTAACCCTGACCCACAAACTCTCTGTCAACTGCTCATCTGTCCCCAGACAGAGTTCCATACTCTCCAGCCTATCCCTACCATAAATAGCAACTCCCCCTCCCCGCCCACTGGGCCTGTCTTTCCTAAAGAGCCCGTAACCTTCCATTCCAACACTCCAGTCATAGGAGCCATCTCACCATGTTTCTGTGATGCCTATGATATCATTCCCCCATAGACGTGCACACATCTCTAATTCCTCTTGTTTGTTCCCCATGCTACGGGCATTTGTATAGAGGAATCTGAGCCGAGCTCCAAGTGAAGCCGGCTCATTGGCTGGGGCGACTAGAATATCTCTACATTGCTCTGAGCATTTATTATAGGTGCTGGCCAGTGATTGGGTGTGTTGGGATGGAATGATGCCTCCCTCCCCAACACATCTAGTCTATTACATCCTTGACCAGCCTGGCAAGCCTCCAATCAAATCCACTCTTCCCTTTCTTTGTCAGAGCAGCTCCACCAGCCCCCAGTAGACCTGGCCTACTAAATTGAGTCCCATGTTCAAGGTACCCAAAGCCCTGACTGTAGCACCACCCTTTTAACCATTTAATTACCTGGCCAATCCTCCTAGCCTTTTTAAGGTCCTGCCCTGTACCCTGGAGAATTGACGAAAAGACAGTTTGAGCGCCAGAGCCCCTAACCACCTCTCCCAGGGCTCTGTAGTCCTTCTTTATGTTCTCCGGCTACTGCTATCTATGTTCTAACACACTTCATTCCCAGTGCTGCAATGCTCTTAACAGCCATCTAGTTTTATGCAGAAAACAGCACAGCTTTTTCACTTTCAGCATAAGAACCAAGAACTTTAAAAGGAATGTCTGCTTACAGGGTGTCTTTTCTGGTTTTCATGTAGGGTGAGAGAGTTCCCCACCCTGATAAAGTTCTCAAGAATGTACATGGTTGGCAAGGATCACAATCTTTACAGTTTCTGTGGGTTTTTTGGGCTGACTGGGTTTAAAATTTTCTTTCTTTTTATAAGAGGGAGGGGAAAAATCCCTGGCTAATACATGTTTTTATTGTGGAATTGTAAACAAGATTTTTATTTGGGGGGTGGAATTTGCTATTCAAAGAAAGAATTGACAAAGTAGCCCTTTGGGGAAACCAGTGAAGTGTTCACATTACAGGGGATAACCTTTCATTTGTTTGCTGTTAGTTTTCCTAGCGGCATCACAGCTATCTGACTAGCAATCTGATCCTTTCTTATGGCTGTACATTTGATTTGCAGGTATATTAGTGCCATTTTTAAACTATTATAATTGCATTTAGTAGTTAAAAAAAATATTTTGTGTGGAGGTATCTGTTTATGGGGGAGGCCCTAAATTATTCTTTGTTCTGATGGTGAGTAAAAGGGATCCAGATTTCTTGGTAAGACTATAAAAAGGAGACAGCTGACACATTCTTCCTCGTTAAAGAACATCTAAGGTGACTTTTTTTTGCCTGAAGTGGTGGAAGTTTGTTTTCGACTGTAACTGGCTCTACTGCAGCTGCAACGTCTGGAGCACCCATGTACAAAGGAAAAAGAGTCTGTTCTGTATATTAAGCTTTCCAAAGAGAGAAGCGATAGTTAAAGCAGATAAAAGCATGTCTTAATTCTTCCTTACTGTTAGTGTGACTACAAGCATGTCTGTCATAGCCTGTTTTATAGTCTTATCCCATAATCTGGCTGAGTTCAAATGCCAGATTTATATTCTCTACCAATCTCCCAAAAATACTGAGCAGACCTGTGTTCTGACACTTGTTATAGTCTCATTTCTGACTTGTACCCAATTTCTTCTTTTGAAAGTTGTCTGCACATGTACAGAATCAGAGTAACTCAATAGCAGTATTAGCTAAATTTAGAAGGCTTAGTGAATGTTGTCAGAAAACAGTCTTTGGTTAGAGTTTATCTGATAAAGTTAGACCAGTTCCTGTGTTGCTGTTAAAATGTCTGTCTCCTTCACCTTGGAAGTGAAGCTAACTTGGGATAGCAACGTTGCACTGCCTGCTTTGGTAGGCATTCAGTTAGCAAGGAATTACAGTTTTCATTTACTTGTGGAGTCCCTAGTAGGCAGCTTCTACTTGAGCAGTGGAAGTCTCACATATGTGCATGTACACACTGGAGGGTGATGAAAATAGCTTTGTAACACTTGTTTTGTCTACATGTTAATCTATTATTTTTGTGTCCCCAAATATCTTGGATTCAGCTATGTGTACAGCACAACTTGCTGGGTTTTCCATCTTGTGTTGAAAACTAAACTCTCAATTGCACGTGTTTTTAGTCTCTGTCTGCTTCCTGGAGAGCATCTATGCTTTATCCATACATTCGGTATTCAAGAAGCAGAGGAGAAATTAAAAGTGAGCGATTTTACCTCTCTGAATTTCGGAAAAATCTGGGAGGTTTTGCATTGGAAATTGGCCTGTTCTGTGTATGTGGCAGAAGTCCATATGCACCACTCCTGCAGGTGCACTGCACGTAGCTGGTCCCTTCTGTCTTGTTTCTAGGCAGGCGAGAGGCTCAAGGGTTGGCCTTTCATGTGCAGTTGTATCCTTGAAAACCTGTGGTACATGGCTGTGTCCTGCCGTCATTAAATACTGCAGTGGGAAACATGTCTCCCTGCAATTTTGAAAAGAAGTTTAGAAAAATTATCCTCTTGTCTCACGTCAGCAATGTGAATATTTGCCCTTTCCCCCAAGAGGCTTGAAGGACCTGCTTCTGTTCAGGAACTGCACACTTTCCCTGATCCTTCTGATATTAATTGATGTGGAGATAGAGAACTGTGTAAGCAAGTTCTCAGAATAATTGAATGGCAAAATGAAAGAAAAGATATATGCATGAGATCTTCATGTGCACATACTCACTGAGCAGAAAATAATGAAGTCCTTTTCCCTTTTGATTCTGAAAAATAGTTATATTCTGGTTTAGAGATGTGTGTAAAAATGCACAGGCATGAGTACGGAGGTCTTCTCAAATCTAGGCATCTGATCTCACCCTTTGGTTTGTTACAAGAGCCACAGATGATATTCCTAGCAAGCTTACTGCTAAAAATCCTTTGGCCCTCCCTACCTCCCTCAGTGAAACAAGTAGTGAAGAGCACAGAATGACCTTACCTGACTCAAACTGCACATTGATAGGCTGTATGTCGCCTTGCCCATTTGTTATAGCCAGCTGATGTCTCTTGCCTTATACTTAGATCACACGTTATTTGAATGAGAAACATTTCACGCTTTGGGGTATTTGGCACTTTCTTGGTGGTGCATTTAGAGGCCCACCTGTACAATAAAAAGAGTAAACTGTGTAATGCAGCTACAATAGCTGGGATTATGTAGATTTTTGTAAATCATACTGGTGAAATTTCAAATCAGAAAATGGATAAGAACTAGAGTTAAAGCAAAGGTCTTCATAAAGTGGGAAAAACTTAGTTTTTAAAGAAGGTGAAGATCCAATTGAAGATGTGAAAGTAAGCTACTTCAAATAGGGGAATGGCTGCATGTCTTAATGTAAAAGCGCAAGATACACAAGTGGGTTTATTTGACTACTTTTTATTCAAATTGTTGTGCTGGTTTAATCAATACAAATGCTTATTAGAGTTGAAAATTTACACAAGTATTGAGATACAACTTTTGACCCACAAGAGTTCATGAAAATAAAGATACTTGAATATACAGATGTAGGTCTTAAACATTCTTGTATCTCTGATGGAAATTAATCTATACTTTTCTTCTAAACCTGTGAAACAGCTTCCACACCTTTCTCCATGTCTTATTTCAGTGATTCAGTATCCCTGTGGGAACAAAGATTCCCCTGGTAGCCAAGCTAAATCTTCTTTACTGCAAGATAAACTGTCTTCTAGTTCTATTGCAAGTGGATGTGGTGAGTATTTATGGCTGTCACCTTTATGGTGATCTTTAGATGCTGGAAGACTGCTATATCCCGTTCCTCTCTCAGTGCTTTCCACAGCTGTCTTTTTTTCTCCAAGTAATACATTCCTTTAAGTTTTTTTACAGTCTGTGTTTGTGAACCTTGTAGTATTCTTGTTGCCTTTCTTGTAAGCATACTGATGGTCCAAACTGGGCACAGTCTTGACCACTCTACTAGTACAAATTATGACAGTGTCATATCTCCTGTATCATGTAAATTACATGTAAGGCTGATTAGTCCCTAAGTCAATATGCTGTAAACCCTGAATTTTACCAGTGTGCACATTTAAAATTGTACCATACAGACAGGGGGAATGGGTTTAAGTGAAGCTTATGAGACCCAAGTCTTTCTACTGCACTGTTCAATGTCTGTTTCTATCTGCTTGAGTAACTGAAATGGTGTGAACTGCTGGATCATAGGCAACTCCTCAGCAAGTGCGTGAGTAATGGCGGGGAACATGGGGAACAAAGCAGTCTGCAATTCTGCCTTTCAAAGAAGTCGAGAGGCAAGCAGTTTTATATTAGTTTCTCCTGAGATACTAGGTGTTAAATCATGATACAACTCTGTGATCCAACACTGTTACTG
Organism: Ara ararauna; assembly: GCA_028858755.1. Taxonomy (NCBI): domain Eukaryota; kingdom Metazoa; phylum Chordata; class Aves; order Psittaciformes; family Psittacidae; genus Ara; species Ara ararauna. Next base: position 51,683,117 of record CM054380.1, read on the forward strand.
AGAAGGATGATAGAGAAAAAGCAAAAGACATAGTGAGCCTTGGATAAAAGTAAAGGTGGCCTTTCAAAATGGTTATTGAATTGAGCTGTGAGGAACAGAGGATGTGTCTCTTTTTAAAGCATGTGTACTTAATGCAGATTTGCTGCTTTCCTCAATTATCATGGCTGGCTTGCTTTGAAGAAGCATTAAAATTGCTTCGTTCAGTGAGGATTCTAGAATTAATGTTTGTTCTTTAGTGGATGCTTCCAGCATTCAAGAGAGAAATATTGTTAGGTGGTGTAAGACAGACGCCTTCACTTCTGAATTATTTCCATGTATCCAAAATGTTAAAATGCTTTCCATTTCTCAGAGTACCTAATTAACATTTTATAAGTCCTCATTCTAAAATGGAAAAAAGTGAAGATTTTAGCTTTGTCTGCAAAGATATATGTGATGTTGTATAAACAATGCAGATATCTTTGGCACTGAATCCCATAATAAAGATCTCATTTAGTACATGCTAAATTTAAGATTTAATGTCATGTTTCCATAGGGTTTGTTGACTATTAAATTTATGGCTCCCTTGTCAGTTCCAGGGCTAGATAAAAGCAACAAAAAACCCCAACAAATCCTTTAACTTGTGAAATAAATATCACTATCTGAAAGTCTGTGATTTGGCCTTTTAAACGCACAGCTGTCCTCCTCTCATTCTCCTCACTTTCTTTACATTCGTAAGAAGGTAAATCCATAGCACTGCACTGTGACTCCTCATTGCAATACAGGCCATTAATCAAGTTATGCTGGTTTTGGAGTGTGATATCAGTATCACTCCCTTCAGCCTTTAGTGTTGACAGTGCATTCCGAAATATTGAAACAGCAGTTTCTTAAATGGCAAAACGAATGTCTTACAGTACACCTGTAAAAGGTGATAAAATGAAAGGACTGCTTCAAGAAAAATATCCTATTAGGAATCATATTTCTCTAACATTTTGTTGATTTATTTCTAGGTACAGCTATGCATACATGATATGATGTAGAATGCAGTGTATACTGTTCGAGAAATGCAGTCCATTGTGGTGTGAATGGGAAGGTTTTATTGACTTAAGTGTGAGATAACCGTAGGACCAATTGATTGCAAAGCCACTGCAGAAAGCACTAGTATGTGTACAACAAGGAATATAAAAATGGATTTATGTTTTACAGTCTTGGCACATTTGTGTGTTGTTGAGACCCTAACACAAGATAAATTTGTTTTCTTTCTCCCCCAATTATGTCATCAGTATGCAACTGGAAATTTATTAAGGGATGTCTGAGAACAGAGAAGGGTTTACTGGGGTATTCATCATGTTACAAAAGATCATGTGCCTTTGAGTTTCGAGGGGAAGGGAAAGATTGTCAAAGCAGTTAGGCTATTTACCTATATTGTGCTGCTCTTGAATAGGTACCAAAACAATATATTAAACAGTGACGTGTGAACTCTTGTGGCTAGCAAAGCTTTGCTGTGAATGGTAGCCTTAGGCATTAGGTAGGCTTCCTCCATTGTCACCTCAGCAGTTTGGGGCATCTGATGACTAGCCAGCTGCATATTGTATTATTCATTTGGACTGCACGTGGTTGTTTTATTCTGAGCAGCAGCCCACTGCTGGGCCCCAGCAGTGAGGTTGTTCTGGGTTGGCATGTGTTGATGTGCTCTCCATGAAGGCAGGGTGAGGTACCCTGTGGGCTGGCGCTTCCCACTGTAGCCCCAATACAGTCTGCAGACTGCAAGCAAGACACCATCAGCTGAGATTCACTGTGAAGAATATGCCTACTTGAACAATTAAAAAAAATAACTTATTTTCCTTTTTGCTTAAAGTACTTTGGACAGTTTTCATGTTCTTTCTCTTAGCCAGTTTTTCACATCTTGATGTTCATCACTGAAAGCATTCACTGCCAACAGCTTCAGGGCTCCTAAGGCTGAATTAGACATAGAAGTGATCCTTATGTTAGCTTTTCAGTCTGAATGCCTTTCTGCTTTCTCCCCTTCCTTTTTTTCAGGAAGTGATCAGTGCTGATCAGCATCTAGGACAGCAAATCAAGCAGAACTCTTGCAGGCATTTTGCTCAAAGGAGTTATTGAGCAACATCATGCGAGTTCCTTCTCTCTCCAGCACTTAACTGTCATTCTTTTGAGGTGATGGTTTGTATTGGCTGCAGGCCTCTAGCCACAGAATATTTGCTAGGGGACAGGATACACCTGAGTCAGTGCTCTAGCAGAGACGTGCAGTATGACAGGAGACAAGTTCATTGTAGACAGCTTAGGGCCAGGAGGTCACATAGCCCCAAGCACACATGTTGCATAGGAGGGAGGATGGGGCGACTTCCCTCAGAGTTTCTATATCATCACTCAGATCTCCAGGTGAACACCTGGGAGCTGCTGTGTTGCCAGCCCCTGTGAGCAAACTGGCCGAGTGCAGCGAGTGCGCCTCTAGAGAACTGACCTTTGCAGAGCTCATGCACCTCCGTGCCTTTCTTCCTGTTCTCCCAGATCTCCCGTGGCCACAGTGCTCCCTGAATGTTCACTCATACTTTATCACTGTGTTTTGGTTTCTTTTCTTGCAGATGGATCAGCTTGTATTTTTCCTGGCTCAAAATCTCTGTTCTGCTAATACTTCCTGAAACCCTCCTGGATCTCTTTGCTCAGTTACAGGAATGTTTGTGAGATGTATTATTGACTAAGTATGTGACCAACATGTTGCTCTCTTCTTCGCATACTCCCTTCAATTAATCAATATAGCTGTTAAATAGAATGGGGCTAGTATGAGTGGGATGTGATGTGATAAATACTTCAGCTTGATGTTATGTCATTTGCTGTTACCTTTTGTGTTTAACTGTACAGCCAATCTTCATTTGTGTGACTTGCACAGCTGGACTAGCCCTCAATTAAAGACTCTGGAATGACTGTATTGAATATTTTATTAATAGTTCCTCTGAGGTATTCTCATCATCTGTATTGTTCATTTGTAAAACAACACAAAAAAGAAGCTACAAATGGCATCATCTCAGATTTGCTATTGATCAGCTCTGTCTCACAGTGTGGCCACTTTCTGTACGGCCTGGTGTGCAGAGCTGTGTCATTTCCCCTTTCCCTGGCAGCAAAGCCAATAAACCCCTGGATAATATGTCATTATTATATGGACATTTATGCATTATTTTGGTGGGGCTTCACTTCTTTGATTCTCACATTTAATTGGTTTCCAGTATAGTTTCATTTTTAATGAGGTTTTCATGTTCTTGGGAGGTCGCTTCTAGCTATTCTAGGCTATCTGGAATTTAGAGTTAACTCGTTTGGTTTTATGGAAGTTAGAGTAATGGTCTTGTTCACTTTAAAATAACTTTTTCTTCCTATAACTAAGCAAAGTGTAATTCCCTCAAACCAAATGGAGAGTGCTGTTCACTCTGTTCTCAGTGTGGTATCCTTTCCCTCTTCCTGAAACTGTGAATGGTATTTCACCCAGATTTATCCTCTCCCAAGTTTTGCCGTGTTTGCCTTTAAAGCACCTATATGACTCAACCCGAGATTTGTTGCAAGCGTTATTTTTGAACACAAGGAAAACCAGAGTATTAGGTATTTTCATCTTTCTAAATTAATTCCTCCTCCTTGTAATCTAAAATAGACTCTTTGCTTGAGCCTGTTCATAGTCAGAAAATGAGCGTATGTAGTGTGAGGGCATAAAACGGATCTTATGGCATTCATACATACTTCTGTGTTGGTTATTATCTTGGGGTGTCCTTACTGTGCCTTTAGTTCTTCAAGTCTACTGTAAAGAAAACAGCTTTTCTCTTTGTCTGCCACTGAGAGAGACTCACTACTGCCACTTTAAATAATTATCTTCATGAAAACAAACGTCAACTTGCCATTGCTACTGTTACTTTGTTTTGTCAGCAATGCTACTGAAGCAAATACTTCACTGAAATATCTCTGTCTTGGGTAATGGCCCTGCTGCAAACACTGACTGTCCTTGTCTAAAAGAATACATAAGAAATAATAATTTCTACCAGGGTTTAGTTCTAGAAATTCTTTTGTTTCATGTTTCATACAGTAGGTTTGACCTCTAATCTAAAGAAGAAAGGGCTGTGAAACCTCCATTCATGTTCGCTGTTGAGCCTTAGAGCACAGCAAATATATAGGAACACGAAAAATAAAGACTTAATGCATCAGGCCTGCATGACGGACGGACTCTTTCTGCACATTACATCTCTTTTAACCAGATGTGAATTGTATTATAGCTAGAATAATGGTTATGTGTGCTAGAGGCTAATCTCTTGAATCAGAAAGACATTTGTTTTATTATACTTAAGGCTTTTATACTACAGGAACCTGCTGCTATTCCAAAGTGTGAGTAGACAGGCTGATGCTAATGAAAGTAAATACTGCAAAAACCTGTGTATCGAGAGAAGCATGAACTGATGTGCCTGAGCACGTTATTTCTATTTAGAAGATTTCCAGTGTTGATTCAGTGCAATTCACCACAGATAACTGAAATTAATATGGTTTGGTTTTATTTTGCTGGTGCAGGCGTTGTTACTGCAGCTTTGTGTCTACACATACACATTATGTGTTGAAATGAATATTTTGACTTGCAACAGGTTAAAATAACTAACATTTAAAAAAATCACTGCTCTTTTCTGTCTGCGCTCTGCTGAGTATTACGTATGTGGATGTTAATTGAAGCAAAGATTCAAAGCCCGGTTTTAAAAAAAAGCAATTAAAGCAGCCTGCCCCAGTGCTGGAGGTAGGACAAAGTAATTTCAAACTGTCTAAAGATGAGAGTGGATCTGTCTCAAATGAACGTCGCAGCCATTCAGCTATAAGGTAAAACTGCAAACCCCCCTCTTGGTCTCCTGTTATGTTTTATGAGTAATGGCTGTCGGAGGCAACAAATTCCAGGAGCAGGCTCAGGACGGTGATTTCCATGCAGACATGATCCCTCAGTTTGGTCCGTATGTCCTCAGGCTTTTGTTGATCCACTTTCAGTTACCAAAGCTTTCCCCACATCATAATGGAAGTCTAAGTCCCAAATAAAGGCTGCACATTGCACTAGACTGTGAAGTGCTGAAAAACCGGAGCTCTGAAATCCAGCTATGGATCTAACATGATTAACCAAGGGTATCCTCGGGCCTCTGAAAATAAGCAGGGGAGGCTGACGCTGGGACAACTTTCTCAGTAACCTCTCCAAGCTTCCTGCCCTACTCTGTCCACATTCAATTTTTTTATGATTCAGGGGCTTATGTTTTAGGTTAAAATGTAACATTTTACAGAGAACTATCACTCATTTCCATGTGCTTTAAAACTGTACTGTAGTATAGCCCTTTGGGAGCTGTTTCACAGACAATTTGAAGATCCATGCAGTGGAGATAGAGAGGTATAATCTTGTCATGTGTCCCAAGGTAATACGTTCTGGCTGGTTAATCAAATCCTTCAGTTAAAGCAGGGATTGGAGTGACTGACTTCCTTTGTGCTCTTGAAGCATATTTGGAAAACTGGCACTTAAAAGACTTAAGGGTTTGTTAAAAGATGCTTCTCTGAGGGAGGACTGCTTGCTTTGATGCAAACTAGTCGTCTAACAAGCCACCAACTCAGGTCATTTACAGCATCAGGAGAGGTGGACTGCAGGGAAACTTCTTTTGACTGTCTAGTCCGTTGTCATCTGGAAAAAGCAGTTTGTGTAAGCTGGAATTTCAATAGGATATTGTGGTATGCATCTGATATCTTTTCAGAAGTTACTTTATTGCTTTTGTCTTGGTTTTGTGACATGAAACAGGCAGGAAGCAGGAGATAAGGGTAGCGGCTGAAAGACAGCAATGCTTGTATAGCTGCTTTCCTTACTGCATGCTGATACAGTTGTCTTTAATTCTCATTCATATTTGGTACCCTGGATTTACATTTATTCATACTTTTTTGCTTTGTTCACCTTTGTTTGGTTCTCTTTCAGGCAGTTACTCTGCTTTATTGTTCTTGTGTGCACAAATGCGCTGCAGTAGTATTTATGAAAGAGAGTTTAGCCAAATAAACCAGCTTAGCCTATGCTCCACAGGGACCTTTAAAGTTCTTGTTATTCTTACTATTCATGTTAATGCTTTGGATTTTAATTACTTTCACATGCAGATAGATATTACATGTTCTGTATACTTGTAAAGCAGGTTCTATGAATTCATTAAAATCACTTTTGTTTCATCTAGTATTTGCTTTATAACGTTTTCAACAGGAGCAAATTCTGTAGATTTTGCTGGGTTTGAATTCACACTAAAGTCCTTAGCGATTTTTATCTGTACTAGATTTAACTTTTTAGTGTTCTGTACGTAATTGTAAGCTTTTAGCATATGCGCATATCAGATCCATGCTTAGCTGTGTCCCTGCACTTCCAGAAAGCGAATGTCACTCGTGATCCTTCTTCGAATATTAAACAAGCACGCATGAAGAGATTGAGCAATGACGGAGCAGATGAACTGTCCTGGGTTCAGCAGCAGCAGTCATTTTTCTCCTTCTTCGTAGCTGGTGCAGCGCTGTGGTTTTGACTTTCAGCCTGGGAACAGCACTGATAACACCCATGTTTTCAGTTACTGCTTGGTAATGTTTTGATCTGACCAAGGACTTTCTGAGTCTCATGCTCTGCCAGGGAGGAGGGGAAACTGGGAGGGAGCAGAGGCAGGACACCTGACCCAAACTGACCAAAGAGGTATTCCATGCCACAGCACGTCATGCCCAGGAGGTAATACAGAGAGCAGAGACCCAGAAGGGTGGGGGTGCACTGCTTGGTCGGGCTGGGCATAGGTGGTGAGTGATTGTATTCTTTCCTGGTATTTTCTCTTGTATGATTATTGGTGGTAGCAGTAATGGTTTGTATTATACTTCAGTTATTAAACTGTTCTTATCTCAGCCTGTGGGAGTTGCATTCTTTCGATTCTCCTTCCCATCGCTCTGGGAGCGGGGGGAAGAAAGAGGGGGGAGTGAGTGAGCAAAACTGCATGGCTGAGAGGCTTAAACCACAACATGAACACATACTGAGGCAGTATACATGACACAAGTAATAATGCAGCAGCTGACATTTAGGTAAGATCTTACTGTGCTGCAGAATTAGCAAAAATGATTTCTAAAGGAGTTCAGAGAGTGCTGTGTGTGTATTGGAGTGGGAAGAGTGCTGCTCTCCCCAAATAACTTTAGGAAACATCACCATTAGATGTGGCTAGTTCAGAGGCAGGTGTGTTCTTTGTAACTTTCTGAAAGCCAGCTCATCCCATGGATAACATGGCTGAGGACTGCCATGTTCATGTGTATTGCACAGCTAATTCAAGTTCAGGAATGACCCTTAAACCTGGCTAACTTCCTAAGACCCACAGCAGTGGAGTATATTACGGGTTGCAGTCTTTTTCCATGGGAAATGAATGTTTCTTGACACTAAGATAGTACTAAGAAACTATACAATAATTCCTTAATATCACAAACAATTTGGTTGTGATGTAAATGATTCCATATGTAGAATAAGCCACAAATCATTTAGTCCTTGAGTTCCGCTGTTTGAAATGTCTCTCTGGCTGTGTGTTAGGAAGGAGCTTTTAGACTTAAAAGGTAAAATCCCATAGAAGGAATTTAAACAAGAGTAATTTTTCATTTTTTGCTTTGGCTTTCCCCTCAGAGAGAATATTTCTACATCTGACAAAGGTTTTGAAAAGTTTAATGAAGTTTGTGCTTTGACTTTGATAGACAAAACTGTATATATTCCTCTCTCCCCCAACATAGGTTTATTTCAGAGTGTAGCTGGTTTGCTGTTCAAAGAAAAAAATAAAGCTAGGTTTCCTTGGGCTGCTGTAGCAAGCCATGTTTTCCTTAAAGTAATGTAATTTAGTTCAGCTTCCAAATTAACTTGTGCAGATATATAGTTCTCTAGAACATTTACAAGAAAAAGAGCCCCTTAACTGCCTGATGATATAATAAACAAAAAAGCACTGTTTTTATGTAGTCTTCTACATCAGAAGGTAAACTGAAATCTTTTCAATTCTTTGTAGACTTGAAATGAAAATTTTGACTCAGATGTGGGTTCTTTTTTCTTTTTTTTGCAAGAAAGGAACAAAATAAAAAAAGGCAGAAAACCCCAATGCTTAGTTTTCACTGGAGGGTAATATCCATATTATTTAAGTTTACAATGGGCTGCTTGTGCTTAGATGAACAGTTACTACATCATAACTCTTGTAACAAGGCTAACAGGAGTTCAGGCATTCGTCATACTAAAGCCTCTAGAGACAGGAAGGCAGCTTATATACTTTAATATTCTCTGGCTTCGTGCCCTGATTTAAAATACTCCTATAACATCTTTTACACATACTTTGTGTAAAACATACTGTGTTCAAAGTAAATGTGTGCAAGTTGTGGTAGTTAACAATGACTTAGGAGCTTTGTAGTGCTTTCCATCCAAAGATCCCAGAGCAGTTCAACACGTAATTTCCTTAAAACCTTTCTGAAAACACAGCTTAGAGTTTAAATCTACGTCAGAACATATTATAACTGTTACTAGAGAAGGTTACTGGTATATTTTTTAAATTCTTTCTTTATTCTATGTTATGCATTTGGTTTATCTGCTTTGGAGATGGAATGCTACAGAGCCAAGCAGAATTACAGACGGAGTGAATTTGGCTGGGTACCGGCAACCACTGCATGTTATTTAAATTATTAATGTGCTCCTTTGGGAGACTGTCTTCTGTCAATCATGGAAGAAAAACCAGACCATTAATACTTTGTGATTATCTCTTTGGCAGGATTGGAGAAAAGGTACACGGAAATCTTTGGGTATTTCTTTCTTTCTTTTGCTATCTCTGAGTCCCTAGCAATGTTACCCATCAGTAATTGAGCAATTTTGCACATAAATTAGTTTTTCAGATACTAGGTGGTTGGATTCAATATACCCAGGTTTATTTATGAGGGTCTCCATATAAATGTTGTGCGCAGAAGAAAACACAGACAAGTAGTTATAAGAACTGAAACAAATAAGTAGCAGGGCAAAGCTGATTTCACTATTGGAAATCTTGGCTAGCAACACCAGATTTTTCAGCTTAACAATCTGGAGCTGTGGATCGTTCGAAGTATTTGTATCTCTATCTTTAGAGTTTGTAGGGGAATGAAAATTACTAAACTCATCTCTAGTTTTTACCTACAGGACGAGTGACCTGCACCTCCCAGAGCCAGGGGTTACACTCCGAAGTGTATCCTCGGTCCTGACCACTCTTGTGCGTCCCCACTGGCAGGTAGCTAGCAGACACAGGCGGGTGCCTGTTCGCAGCAACTGTGTCCTTTGAGCCCAGAGCAAGGATACTGTAGCCTACTGACCTGCTGAGCTGCTTGTCCCTCTTGGGCTGCAGCCGCCATCTCACATGTGGCCTGTGGGACCGTCCGCTGCCCCAGCACGTGTAACCCTGCCTTTCTGTGTCCCTGCAGCCAGCTGTAGACCTTTCACAGGGTTCTTTCCCAGGCAGCAGGATCCCGTGGCTGTCCAGGTAAGGCACAGCCATTGCTCTCACATCATTCTGGCCTATTTTTATGCTGTGGAAAGGGGAATGAGATGGGGGGAGGATGCTAAGCCCAGATACGCAAAATCTGAGACTGCATCTTGTCTCTGCTTAACATGGAAGAGTGAGAGTCCCATGCTGCAGTAACCTGCTTGGGATGGCCTCACCCTCATGGCCCTTTTTACCTGGACTGCTTTTGGTTGTTGCATGTGTACATGTTAGCAGGTTTTCGTTCTTTTCAGGGGTGTTATTCATAACTAAAACTCTTTTTTCTTGTGACTCTTGACCCTAAGTAGTGCTGGCTGTGATTTAATGCTCTCTCCCTCACTGGCAGTCCTGGCAGTTGGCTCCCAGTAAAAGGCTCTGGCAGAACCTGGGCTCCAGCAACCTTAGTACAGATTCCAGTTCTTTCTCATTTGGACTGAGCGGTATCCTAATTCCAGCTTGCTTTTCTTGTAATGTACTTCTTTATTGCTTTCACTTTATAAGGAAGAAATAATATTCAGAATATTTGGGGTTTTTGCACAAACAGATGGTGAATAACTGAGCCTAATGAGGGGAATAAGTTGGATCATGGTGGTAGTGTCAAAGAGGGGATTACTGGAAGGTCTGTCTTGTACGAGCTGAGAATGCAACAAACAGAAATTGTAGCCAAATATATTCCTGAGCGGTTTTCTTCTTTAATTTTTTGCCTCTTCGCCAACATTTTTGCAACTGTCTTTGTTACTGAAGGGTAAATCAGTGCCATTCGCATGTAGGCACATGTCTTTGTAAAAAAATAGCTTTGAAATCTTCTTTCCTAGCTCCTTCCCTATGTGCATTTTAATATTTCTCCTCCCAGATCTCAGATTTTCTCTTTCCTTTTCTCCAGTCATAAGAATTGAATCAAATCTTCTAATTTTTGCATACCGCAAATCAAAAATAGAGGTTATTTGTGTTATATGCAGAAAATGTTTGCAAGTGTTGCTATGCTTGAGTATTGCTCTGACTGACTGCTGAACTGAGAGTGCTTAATTGCGCTTTGCTGTCTCTGTCTGTTCTTGGGAGATTATGGTTGTGCATGCATCCCCAAGCCTGGCAGTTGGCCTAATTTAGTTTAGGACCCATTGTATCTAGAGGTATTCAGGGCTGGCATTAGGCCAGGCCTATTTTAATTGCAGCTTCTCTCAGGCTCCTTCCTGGAGTTTTGCTTTTCTCTCTCCCCTACTTTTCAGTTGTGTGGCTGGAGGGGGCGTAGAAGAGCAAACGGTTCACAAAGACTTGACAAAGACTTGAATCTTGGAAGGCCTGCACAGGCAAACTCCTTTGCTGCAGACTAGCCACCCATGAACTCTCATCATCCAGCTGGGTAAAGCCTTTGGCACTTGGCGGATGCAGTTTTTTTTGGACTATAGATGGTAACAGGAGGGAGCTCAAAAAACTAGAAGGAAGATGTAGTTTTCACCCCATCTATCTCATGAACAAGCAATCCTTGCCCATAAAAATGATTTTTGTCTGCAAAATTATGGCCAGCAGTTAGGCTTAGGTTTCTGAGTGGGTTGTATAAATCAGGCTGTGCCTTTTACTTCCACCCCTCTTTGTCAGAGAATGAATCTTGAGCCAGAGCCCACTTACTGCTGCTTTTTTGACTTGCAGTATGCAAATGCTTCAGTAGACAATTGAAATTTAGGGAGAGAAATATGATTATGCGTTTCTAATGCCTTAAGTGTTTGAAAGAAAAAGAAGAGTCTTGGTTGTGAGTTCTTTACTTTCGTGCTGTCCTTCATAACTCACTTTGCCGTCTAACTGTAATTTTTCTTCCATTTGCATTTTTTTCAAGAGGGAAAGGAAACTTCCATGTGGCTGAGCTGTAGCCTTGCAGATCAGTTATCTGCTTCCCTGCTTCCATATGGGGTGATGTGGGAGCATTTAATTCAGTAGGAAATTTGTCCCCTTTGTCCACTATCTTTTCCTTCAGCTGTAAAACTTACTCTAATTCTATCCAAATCTGGTGGTACCACTCCTGCTTTCTTGCTAACACATCTTTTTGCCTATTTACAATTGAAATGCAAATTCATGAAGCTTAAAATGTCACGTAAAAAAAACTATTTAATAAAGGGAGATGAACTGAGTTTTGGAGGAAGGTGGTGAATTTTCCTTTACTTAATATATTCAAAAAAAGACAGAAAACTTGGCACCATGTTTTAGAAAGAACATGCAGTAGGCTAAATGTTCCAACATTTCTCTCTTTCCTGGAAGAGATTCAGAAAATGACCTCAAAACAATCAATCCTGCTTCCTATTACCACTTTGCAAGATTGGTTGCACATAAGCATTGACCAGTATTTCCAGCAATAGCAAGTTCTCTCAGAAAAAGATCTGTGGTTGATGTGTAGTGGTAGGGGAGAGAAGCTGGGGAACAATTTGTGCATGTAATAAAAATTGCAATCAGGTCTCCTGCCAGTGAGAATAAAATCCACTTATCCATTGAAGTCAACAAGATATTTTGCAGAAAAATTGCTCAGGGGGAATAATGTTGGGAGAATATGGCTCACAGCATCCACTGGTGATGATACTGTAAAATCTGGTAGAGTGACTAGCTAATATGAGTGACTGACTTTCCTGATCACAAATCTGATTTGTCGTAATCGCATTCAACTGCATCTGATGTTGTCATTGAAAGATATGAAAAAGTTAAGCACTGAAAAATAGAACAGTGTGCACGAATCTTAATGATTGCGTCTGATTCAGCCAGAAAAACTGCTGCGATCAATCCATAAGAGAACCTTTCTTCTTGAAAGCTCACATACCTTGCACAGTCTGCCAGCCTTTTGTAACCAGTCCCTGTTCTCCAGAAAACACAAGCTGTAAGGCAGACTCACCCTGCTCTGAATTTTTATTCTAAACACCATCCGTACCATGTCTGTTCATTACATCAGAATGCCGATAAGATTTTTGCATTTCTGAGCAGGGTACTGCAGCTGAGCTTCTTAAGTCAGTTGGAAATGTTAATGAGCCTCCTAGGCTCACCTTGTTTGACAGTTACTGTTCTGCACAGGTTTTCACAAAGGCCCACAGTGTTTAAATGAAGGACACACATACAGTATTTCAAGGAAATAGAAAAAGAACTCAAATATCCCATGCTTCTCTCTTGTATAGGCAGGTGCTGACTTATTTCTTCTTTCTATTCTATCTCACAAATTTCCCCTTGCTGAAAATAGGCAGCATTTTGTAGATTCTCATTCTTTCAGGACTATCTCAAACATTCTCTTTTATTCAATTTTTCTTTTCTGGTAGAAATATATTTCGCATGCCATTTTTGTCAACTTTGTCCTGCTTCAGCTACAATATTTTCCAGCCTTTTTTACCTTTTTATTTTGAAAATGTTTTAAATCTTTGGATTAATTTGTTCTGAAGCAGACGGGGCTGGTTCAGAGTCTTACCAAAATCAATCAGTAACAGTAAAAATTAATTAAAAAAGGTTTTGCTTTTCACTTAGTTAAAAAAACCAGAACCCACAACCTAAAGTTTCTGAGAAGCCTGATGCTTCTAATATTCAAAAGGAAAACCTAAAGTTGCCATACTGCAAGAGAGTATTTTGTTACTTCTTTGCTTATTTTCTGGCCTTACAAGGGTTTTTTAAGGTGAAAATCTTAGTACTAATCAGGGGAGCAATCATGTACTATGCAGGAAATGTCGTCTTGACCTTCTTGAGCCCTGGAAGTGGTTATCCTGAAACATGAGCATTAATATTTCCTGCATTCTCATAGTGTGTGTTACAACTTGTTATACCAAGGCCTCAACAGACATATGAAATACTGGTATGACTTATCTAGCAGCTGTGAGTACAGATAATAGTTCAGAGCATCAACAGCTGAAAAAAGAGTAGAAGTTAAGGGAATGCTGCTACTTATCTCTGATAAAAAAGAATATTCTCTTAACTTCTTTTCTGTATGTGTACAACTGCATCATCTCCTTTGCAGAGTTTTCAGATATACAACACTCTTCTAAATTTCTCTTTGTATCAAAGGACCATCCTTTACTGCTTTTTTTCAAAGAGATGCCTTAACTGATTTCTTTATGTTTTCAATATGGAATATAATATCAGTTTATATTTTAAAGCTTGTACTAGTTTCACATGACTCGTTAAAGTGCTCATCAATTCCAGCTGATCAAGTTCAGCATTTATTTAAGCAGAGGTCAGTTAGGATAGGGAAACGTCAGAGAAGAAATGATGTGTTATAATGGAAAGGATAACGGGGTTTTGTTTGGTTTTTTTTGTTGTTGTTGTTTTGGGAGGTTTTGTGTGTGTGTTACAAGTCATTTAACATTAGAATCATATAGATTATTCACTCTCCCTTACCTGTTTGTTACTTGGATTATGTTTGTGAAATCCTAGGAAGTGCATTTTCCCTTGCATGAGAAGAGATTGTTGTTCTTCCGCATACATGCAGTCGGGGAAGATGGGAAAGTCATCTGACAATCAACTCCAATCACTGCAAATTCATATTGGTTGCCAGGTGGACATCCTTCATTCTTACTGCCAAACACCCAGAGAGATAATTTCAGTAAATAGGATTTAACAGATCCTTGTTTATTTGTCTGCTTTCCTATACCCAGTGTGTAATGAAATATTCATACCAGAATTCTCCAAAATTCAATACAGTATTATTCACTTCTGTCTGGAGGTCTTCTTTGGAATTCCACCTTCCAAAATCCTTTAAAGCAAACTATCTATAGCACGCATGAGTTAAATTGTTCTCAGCTGACTGAAAGGGAAAATCAGGAAAAAATGAGCAAACATTTCCTTTTTCTCTTAAAAATAAAAAAGCCATATAGAAACACAATGGTCTCAACCAAAAGAAAGGGTATCTGGTTTAGCTGGTGATAATGTTTACTGAGTGAGAAACGTTGTTTAATTAACTGACAGGTCTCCACAAAATCAACACAGATATAGAGAGGGAGAATGTGGCAGAGGATTTAAACAACAAACTGCATCCAGGACCTAAAGCAGATGTGGAGCTGGTCAGAGAAGGAAAATCCGTCCCATGGAAAATCTCACTGGGAGGAGTTTTCCGGGCAAAACCTCAATTTGAAGCTCCCTAAAAATGAGTGTTTGCCTCCAGATTACTTGCTGGCAAGGATCCCATCAAGTTTGCTCTCTGAGCTATGCAGACAAGATATTGGAGAGACTGGTAGCTTGGCCTTCTTTTTTCCCAGGCCTCTCTTTCCTTTCCAGCCTAGCAATAGCTGCTGTTTATGTAGCTGCGTTTGGTACGTTAATCCCATAAGAGAAGTTTCTTTCCTTGACTCGTATGCAACTTAATGGGAAACACGCCCATCTGATGTAAAGAAATTCCAAGTGTCACCTTTATTTAGGTCCATAAAAGTCCTTGTCTACTAGGTTTAAGTGTGTCCTGTGTGTGCCTACAGAAACAGAAAATTTCAAAGACTAGTATTTCTTATATGTGTATATATATGATACAAGCATATATTTATATACTTATATTCAGTGTACTGAATAAACTTGTTCAGTTCAAGATCAGTTCCTCTTTTCTTTGCTTACTTAAAGAAAGTGACTATTTGATTATAAAGTCTATAAAAACCACAGCATCATCCAGAAATAAACAAACATTTGGTAGTGCTATTGCAGTTTTTTTAACAATTTTTGTCAGTGATGACACTGCCTCTAGTGATTATTTATATGAATGAAGTTCAGCGATGTCTATTCACCTCTGGACCTATACTGCAGCCTCCTTTTCTTCTCTGTCTTATATCTAGCATGCCATTAATGAAGAATGCTATCAAATACCTTCATTTACTACTACCCTGGACAGCATTTCAATAGCTGTCCACCATTCAGGAGTACTGCACTGCTGTGTTTCTACTTTACAGAGGGTATCCTATTTTGTGATCCTCAATAACACATCAATTTCTTCTAACTTGCTTCTCATGGTCTCTTCGTTAATGTAGGGCTGCTTTGTTTTTCACTGATCACAGTTCTTTAGTTGAGTCAAAGACAGTAATTTCACTGAACATACCATCTATCTGAGCACATTACTTTTCACAACAAGACATCTTTTCCCGAAGTCCTTCCCATCAGCTGTACCAGTCTCACTGCCAAAGGCACTTTCTCCAGATTCTCATGTAGCTTCTGCCCTTCAAAATAAGTGGGTTTATGTATTTTTTTCCCCTTAGAAGTTCTATATATATATGTACATGTATATATGCATATAAAATAAATCCTGGATGCAATCATCCTTGAGCCTTTATTGATCTGCATTGTCAAAAACTAAGATTTTTATATAACTGAACTTCTTCAATGAGGAAATTTTTGTTTTTAGAAAAAGGTCGCTTACCACTTTTCCCACTGTAACTACTTCCACTCTAAAATCTGTCTACATGCACTAGAGCCTACCTATTAAAGTCCAATTATTGGCTATCATGGTAGGATTTGTTTTCAAGCAAGTGCTGCATGATGCATCTTTCTTAGACCAGCTTATAGCACTTCTTTATAACCCTTGATTGGTCTTTGCCTGTTAATATTAATTAGGTGCTGAAACATCCTGTACCATCAAGGATTATCATGCTTCATTTAATATTGCTTGAACTGAATGCCAAAAAAGTGTTTGGTTGCAATGAATTGTAATATATGTTTTTTTTAGAAGCATTTGAATTTGCTGCCTCATTTACTAAGAGGATCAAGACTATATCTTATTAAGGAACAGCTAAAGTTCAAGTTATTACCAAATTTCAGATGCTTTTCCTGTGAAAGATGAGGCAGTAAGATTTGAGTTAGGAGATTTTTTGTGTAGCATATTTACTTTCTTATGGTTTCTGTAGATGCCAGTAAATTAGCACATATATGGTATCAGATGTCAGCAAGCAATATACATTATCTGCTGCATGTGCCAGGAAATTAGAACACATTTGGCAACAACTTATTAGCATTTCAAACTCTTAATTACTGTGATAACTAACAATTGTTAATAATGTTAGGAGTCCTTATATAAACTCGGTTTAATGACAGAGGGAATGGGCATACTATATATATAAAGATCTGCTTGTTTCCTGGAATAACCATGATGAAATTTCCTTATGAAAATGGCAGCTTTGCATGTTCTGAAGCCCTTTTCTGTAAGGAAAGTCTTTGAAAGGCTGTTCATCATATAAATTTTTCTGCATTTGAAGCAAGTGGCAAACTATGTTGGAGCAGTCTTAAAAACAGCATCACTAGGCTTTCAGTGTTGAATAGTTTGGTTTGTATATCTGGAGCAACAGCACCTAGAGGAATGGGGGCAGAGGCTTAATTTCCATGTGGCATACTTGTTGCTGTCAAAAAGGCTCCATCTGTGGCAAGTCCTGGAGTGACATCATTTGTGTGTGGCAGGTACATGATGCATGAATGTATCATAATCTGTGCCTCCAGCTGGTTCACTGAAGACCTCTGGTTTCCAAGAGATGCCCAATTGTGTGGGCCAGCACAGAGGTGGATTTTTTGACAGAGGAAGGGTGGCAAATGCTTCTCTCCTCTTTCCCCACCAGAGTTACTCTGATTGCCACCTCCATTATCTTGTACTCTTATTTTTAAAAGGTTGCCCTAAGCAGAAATCAGTAATGTGCAGAACAACTACAGTGTGATGTTAGTAGCATGTTTTTTTTTGTTTACCAGATGTGTTCTAATGTGAAGGATCATCTGTGGTAGTTCTACATCTTCCTTCTTTGGTCTTTGGCATAACTCCTCAAGCAGCTGGCCATGAGGCCTGTTCTAGGGCTGTGGCTGGGAAATGAAACTGATATGAACTGGACTGAAAGGTTAAATGTATGGCCAGTTACTGTGCACCAGCAAATACACAGTAATACTTTGTGCATGTGCTCTTAACCTGAAAAATGGTTATGTAATTAGATTCAGCCCATTTTCACTGAAATTCATTAGAACATGCTGCTATATAGACTGCTTATAATTAGCCCTGCTTATTAGTCAGACTAATACTGCACTGATGTGTCTGTCTTGTTTCTGGTACTTGAATCAATGCTTATGGAGGCAGCTCAGTAGCCCACCTCAGGTTTGATTTGTGGGATAGACATACCCTCTATACCATTTAAGAGAGCTGTGCCGAGCCACCCCAGCACATGGAGCAAGAGTAGGCAGCTGTGGCTCTTCCACAGGTACTAGAGATCAGGTCAAAGTTGATCCAAAGCAGCTCTAGCAACCAGCTGTGTATACTACAAAATGTAGTGTATTACTTGGGAGTATCTAGGATGCCACTAAAATAGGTTGTAAGACGACTTTTTCTTTGCTAAACAATTTTTTTGCGGCGGAGATGTATATGCAGCTGTCTCTTCACTTCACTAAAAGTAGCCTTCAGCAAAATGGCTTAAAATCTTGAAAACACATTAAAGACATTAAGGTAGTGGGAAGTGTGTTTTCTTCTCTTATAGGTATATCTTTTGGTCAGTGCTTTAATGCAATGATTGATGAAAATGTTGTCTATGGCTGACATCTGGGATTATTAATGGATGTGGAATCAAATTTCTTTAGCATTAGAGGAAAGGGGTGATCTGTGTCTCACTAGATAAAATGTTCAAATGGGAATGGACCTTCAGTTTAATTTTAGGTATTACATTTTAAACCTGTCAGGCTAATAAATGATGCTTACTGCTCCTATTACTTAGGTCTCTGTTATTTATGAAGATGCATCACTTGGTAATGGATAAAAACAAGAGCTTTGAATTCTACTAAAATCTGAAAATTTATGGCTAAAATCTGTGTAAAATTCTAACTGAAACCAAAAGGAAGTCAAGTAAAAAGCAAACAGGCGAGTTCAGAAGGTGACACTTTCCTCTGTGATTGTTACATGTTACAGCACTCCGTGAGTTAAAAGTAGAGCACTGCACAAAGCTGCTATTGTGAGAAGCCAACTCAAGGATTTTTTTTATGCTGAAAGACAAAGGGTTCCCTTAGCTAAAAATAATCTTTTCTTTCCTCCTGCTCCTAAGCTTTTTCCTCCAGGGAGCAGACTCATTATGCTGCGCATACGCGTCCAGTGCATTGCAGGAGTTGCTGAGATTTATGACGTCATGACTTTAAGCCTTCCTCTCTTGCCACAAGATCTGCACGCGTAGCTGTTGCCCTTTGTGTCTTGCTAAAACACCACTTTGATGTACTAATGTGCTTTTTACCTATGTAGAAGACAGCCTTTGCCGTTCTAGGTCAGTAAATTTGCAAAGTGAAAACATGGATAAAGCAAGTGGGCTCTTTTTGTTGTTAGACAAAGCCTTCCGTCTATTTTAGGGCTGCTAATCAAACAAAACACACACCTCATCAAGATTTTACATGGTTCACTTGTCAGGCAGAAGTCTGCCTGGAATCCATTTCCGGCAGAGGTCAAAGATCAGAAGTGCTGGGGCAGCCAAGGGAATGATTCCCCTGTGACACTTTTGCTGCGTTTTGATGAAAGTGAATGTCATGTGGTGTATGGGTGAAAACGCAAACAGATTTTTTTTTCCTGTGGCAGTGCTGAATTTGAAGCTAAGCACAGCAGGTAGAAAGAGTCTAATATTTGAAAAGCCCTGGTCCATCAAGACACCAAAGCACTTATCTCTGTCTTTTAACCCCTTGCTACATCTCTGACACGAGTCTGTGCTTTCAAGATTCACAGTATTTTGTTATTGTTCTTCTTCCTAAAAGCCAGGTGTTTCTCTTAATTAATCCCACACTGGGAGTGGGAGGGCTGTGTATGTGACGCATGGGAGGTCATAATGCGGCAAATGATATGTGTAATACCTTATCAGAGTAAGAATATTTCCCCAGTAGAAATGGCTATGTTAACTTAAATATGTGAGTGATGTATGCTGGAGTATTACCTAAGGATGGGACTAAAAGCCAAGGTTATAATTCCTTTAATATAGCTTTTTGACTATGCCAGAAATAATGCCTTGTTCATATATTTGATAATACAATTCTATTCTCCTGACAATATTTTCTTTCAATGGGTAGCAAACCTCTTACTTCCAACCCCTTTGACTATTCTATAATGTTGATTCCATTGTATTGCCACATTTTGAGGGTCATTTAATACAAATGCTTCCATCTCTCATACATCCAGCATTTTTTTTTCTGAAGCTTGATGAGCATACGATTTTTATGAGATAATAAATATAAATACTGCAAAATCCACATAGAAAAAAATTATCAAGGGATTTTATGACTCAGGGGATCAGTAATGGAATACAGAGTTTTTCACCTCTAGGGCACTGATTCAAGTATAACCTAGGTCATTAGTGACAAAAATCATTATGAGCAGCTGTTCAGTGACGTGCAGAATGTGAAATGAGTTTGTGGTTTCAATACAGTTTCTACTACATGTATGTACAGATAACAGGAAAATCACAGTCAGCGTTGGCCTCCTTGTTGGCATTCTCACTGGAGAAACTAAAACCCAAACAGATGCATGGAGTGACTAAATGGCTCTCACATTTGTGAGTATGAAGTGCATTTGACTGGTATAAGGAAAGAGAGAAATCCCATTGACAGCATGTTTTAAGAAAATGTGCAGCTGACAGTTATTGATTGAAAATCCTCCTTCTCTAATAAGGATAGATTCCCTTTCAAGTGTCTGCTGCTGTGGATGTCTGAAGGTCTTGAATTAGGCTTGTAGTGATTTCATTGTCGTCAACGTGTTATGCCGCCAACAAAGCAAAGAATCGTGGGTTGAAATAACAAAGCATCAGAATTGCCAAGAGATGAATTTCAGTTTCTTAAAGTTTAGGTGGGGATTGTGCAGCAGCACAAACAATGTGGGTGGAAAAATGTTGTGGGTGGTGGGAGGGATTTCATGGCAGCTCTTTCCACATGACTGAATTAGTTACTGCCTTATCTTCTAAACCAATTATGTGTCTTGCCACAGCTGATGGATATAGGAAGAAGATACATTTTTTCTCTTGGCCTTTTTGCTAAGAACAAATGTATCCTCGGCTTACTATCTGATAAATCTTCTGTGATGGCCCTTGCAGTGACATAAATTTGGTGAGCTCTGTAAGTCATTTCCATCTTAAACTACAGTGCAATTAGAGCTTAACTGACTAAGGATTTGACACAGAGAAAATTTTCTTCCTGTGTGATTTTTATAGAATTTGCTAAATTCCTGTTTGCAATAATTTCTTCCTTTTTCTTCTAGCATTCCCAGCAAATGAATATAGATTGTTTATAAATGCATTCATATTTTTAGACAGTTGATCAGTTTTTCACATTTTATGACAGGATTGGGACTTTCTTTTAAAGAATTGCAAATTTGATTGCACTTCAGATAGTGTTTATTAGAATGAGAAAGATATAGCCATGCTGTCTCTGCCACACTTAGTTTAAACAGGTTAATTTGGGATAGATCATATGTGAAGATGCCACAGGGAAAAAAAAGGCAAACAAACCCAAACCAAAATCCCAACATCTGCAAGGGAGGTTCCTGACTGAGCTGCTTTTAGGACTTTTTACTATTTATCTAGTTATGATGCTAAATCATAGCTGCTAGTAAGAGATATGAATAAAGCTATCCTCAGTTTTGCAGAGTGGACAAGGCAGTTATGGCTATGTGCATGCGATCAGTAATGGCTATATAAGATTTGTGGAGTTTTAGCTTGGCAGCTAAGTGCTTTCCTTCTGTGTAGTGCTCCAGTAACTTATCATCATCTCACCTAAGCCCATTTGGTCATAGTTTTCTCTGTACCACCCCAATATCCATTAACTATAAGTAGAAGATTATGCCTTATATAGTGACACCACACTCCTTCCACCATGTTGAAAGCTGGGAATGATTTGCAGGGTTTCCTCCGGCTTGTTCTTCTGGGGGAAGGAGCTGGCTGTTCTTAGTTAGCAACTCAAGTATTTAGCACTGAAACCAGGAAGCTTTAGAAGTTTGCGAGATCTCAGCAGAAGGACAAAAAAGCCAGCATGTTGTTTCACTGCTTTCATTCCTGTATGCCCTCTGTGCTGGTAGCGTGAAAGCCTAAAAGTTGTCAGTCAGAACAAGTATCCACTTGGTATATAGCATGGGGGTGCTAATCAAGGGGAGAGTTTGTAGTATAGACTGGGGAAATCTGTGCCACCCTTGTTTGGCTAGACTTGAAAATATAGATCCAGCATACTCTGGAGATGGCATCTGCATGAAGAAAGAGTACACTTGGTCTGCCCTGATACAAACTTTCTTGGGGATCAGGGCAAAAGCAGAAGAGCAGAAACTCCCCTATTCAACAGCCTCTGCAGGACCTGCCATGCTCTAATTTTTTCTCTCTTCTGCGGTGCAGTGAATAGTATACTGTAAGCATAGAAGGGCATTTTATTGATGTTTACCTTATTTGTCATCTTCTGCTAAGAAAAAGAGAGCCCTCAATACTTGTTCTGAAAAGAAGACTACTTAAGTAGTTCAGAAAGGCCGATGAAGCAGATGTGACACATTGCCTCCATCATTTCCCAGGTGACAGCAGAGGTGCAACTCACCTCAGGCCATGCAGGAAACCTGTAAACAATCAGGGTAACAAATCCCTGTCACCTCAACTTCAGCTGCAAATCCATCTTTTTCCAGGCTAGGTCATGAATAAGATTCATCTTTTTCATATGTGAAATAGAAGCACTTGAAATGTGTTTTCTCTTTCTGCGAGGAGAATCTTGTTAAATGCCCTGGCTTCTCTTAGATGTAGGGCAATATCTCTGTAGATGCACAGTCCCACTGGTATAAACAGAAGCTATTCTTAAACCCCACTAAATTACCTTGGAGTCTCTGCCTGCTTTAAACTGAAAATCCAAAATCCAATAAAGGATACTACAGTGTTCGCTTGTGGCATCCCAAACACTTTAATGTATTTCAGTGATTTAATTTTCTTAACGTAGGTCTGGCTCACCTGCTTGTAGAACAGGGGGAAAGGCATAAAACAAGCCATCTTCTTACAAACCCATTTCCTTGAGCTCTAGGGCTGGAGCAGGAGGGAGGTATGACACTGCTGAGGCTGAAGTCACTGTGACACTATGGTGGACATCAAAGCTACGGCATAGCACAGCCCAGCTTCTCATAGCTGTTCAGTTTGCGTGTGGGCAGCACATTCAGCCAGATGATGCACTTCTTCCTGACAAGCAAAAGTGATTTAAAAATCCCTTTTTATACACTTCACAAAAATGTTAATCACTTTAAGCTGATTTTTAAATGCTTTCTTAATTTGATTTTCTGGCTTCAACAGACTTTGGAATAATTTTTCAACAAAAACACAGGCATTTGCACGAGTTAAAGGGGTGTTTTTCATTGAGACAAGGTCGTGTCAGGTCTTCTCAGCACATGACTATGTTTACTGCCATCACTGCTGTGTACTTGGATTTAATGCTTCTGTCTGTTTTAACTGGCTTTCACCCTAACTTCTGGATATCTTTTGCTTCTTACTTTATTTTGAAATAAATACAACACTCAGTTCCACTAAAAGATATTCCATAAGTTGTTATTTTAATTAGTCCCTTAAAAGGGCAGTTACTCATGCTATATGCCAGGGCTGGAGGTCTCTCTGGAGGGTGTGGGGATTATTTCTACTGCTGATCCTCACGGAAGAAATTGCATTTTATTGATTGGAGGTATAGACAAATCTAGGAGGACCTGGTATAGAAGAGGAACGGGATTCTTCTGTACATGCAGTACAGCTTTTCACCTGCTGGGAAAATACAGGGTCAGATGAACACTGAGAGAGATACTCTGGGGAGAGCGATCAAAAAATACAGTGTTGGCAAAGGGTTGCTTCCCTTCTGAATAGCTATGTCCAGTTTAGGCAGATCTAGGAGAGGAATAGAAATGTAATCTCTAGTTTAGATACGTGACTTACAACCTTCTTGCAAGAGGAGGCAGCCTGTGATGCCACACAGCACCACACAGGCAGCAGGGCCCAGGCTCTGCACCTCAGGTGCAGGAGGGCACCCAGCCAGGCATGGATGGGAGAGTGCTCACAAGTTGCTCCAGGCTGCAGATCAGTTACCGTGATCCCAAGTCTCATGCTTCATGCTGAACTTATGTCTTGCCCCTGCCCTTAACCCTGCATCCTGAGCCTTGCTGGAAGGCTCCTGCAGCCAGCCAGCCAGGCAGCCTTTGCTCTGCCTGCTGCTTCTCCCTGCACCACTCAGGCCAGCCCTGTTCCCTGGAAGCTGATTGCCAGCACCACACTCCTGGCCAACAAACTGATGAGCATTGTCACATTTTGCTGCCAGAGGCACAGCCATGAGTAACAGGACTGGGAATGCCTTCCTCATACGTGCCCTGTGCTCTTGGTACCCCATCTTGAAACTTAGGCTTTAAAAGCCACTTTATGTTGAGCTTCTTTTTCTGAAGCTTTATTGTCTGAACACTCATCCAATGTGAAGTTACTGTCCTCTGGGCTGGTTTAATTTATACTAAAATGCGATCTTCTTTCTTAACCAAATTGCTTTCATAACCATTTCCATTCAGATAACCAAGGTATCACTGGACAGAATTTGTACAAAGCCTCCATTTGCATAATAATGATTGAGTAGGTCATGATGACTAAGCAATTTAATCTCTTCTTTGTGATCTCCTTCCTCAAACCTTTGTTATATCATATGTATATATTGCACCATTCCAATTAGCATAGAATTAGTTGTTTAAGGATTTCTTTTGCTTGGGTGGTAGGACTTTTAAAGAGGCAATTCTGCGACAAGGCAGAGGTTGGTTAGAGCCATTATTGGTCAACTGTGTGGTCTTTCTGCCACCTTGTGGGGAAGAATCACTAAACTGTTGAGATGAAACCAAAAAGAAGACATGGTTGTTAAAATCCATATCCTTTTCATAAACGGGTCTAGGCATTGTTATAGCAGACCAAAAATAATTTCTCTCTTGAAAATGTTTTAGATTTATTAAATAGAAAGTGCTGAGGTTACCCTTTGTTTTCTGCATGGCCTATCCGTACCTTCTCAACGCCAGTCACCCCGGCCTCCCTGGCTCTTGTATTTTGAGGAGCATGGCTTGATACGATTGTCCTCATTTGGACCAGTAACTCCATAGCCTATTTTACAGGGGTTACCATGCTTGTTCTCTAATTCAGGCATAGCGCATGTAATTAGCCTAAGTGATGCACCAGTGTCTGTTCATTGGCTATGATGAGTGTTAGTGAGCACCAGACGTTATTCATTTCTGTCTTATAATTCCTGGCTGAGCCCCCAGCATCCAGTCTGTATGTAGACACTGAAATTATGCTGTTGCCAAACAGGAAAATTTCTGCCAAGGGTAACCAGGTTATTCAAAGATGAATTTCATCTGTAAGCATGATTTGTGTCATGCAGATGTGTCAGAAGTTAAGTGGCTAAGTTCAGCTCTCTATTGTGCATATACAAAATCTTTAAGTTCTCTGCTATATGCTGTACATAGAAAGTTGAGACCATTGCATCTCTGTGCATTACAGATCCTCAATGAACCAGGAAGTAAAACTTTAAAGATTCCTGGCATTGGGCAGTCAGTTGAGAAGTGTCCTGCATTTTCCTTCTTCCTTTCCTTCTCTGCTGTGCAAAGGATGGAGTATGTAGCTTCTCCTCTTCCATGTGTTGGGACTTCAAGGAAATGAAAAAGATCCAGTTTCTTTACTCCCACTTCATTTGACATAATCACTGATTATGTGAATACTTTAACCTAGATGTGGAAAGGAAAACCTCCTCTGAATTTAGAGAAGAATAGTCCATGTTTGTGAAGATGGGCTATTCAAACAGAAGGCTTTTCCTCAGCCTACTTGTGCTGAATTATGTTAGAATGTTAGAGTGATATATGCCAACCAAATTTGGGTTTCTTTTTCGCTAGGTACTCTAGAGGTATGTACTAAGAGAGATCACTCAAACCTATTCTGATCTGACCAAGACAAAGGGTGTGGCAATAGAGGTGCATAAGAAGAAAAGTGTCATTAGTCCATTTTATACTTAGTGATCTGAGTGAGTCACATGGAATGAATCACTGATGCTGTAGAAAGATAGGTTTCTGAATAATTTAACTTATGTGAAAAGAGGGGGCTATTGGCATGAGTAAGGTTCTTCATCTGCATCAGAACCTATATGGCTGCCTCTGAAGCATCCCAAGATCATGAGGATAGCGTGCATCAAAGTCCCCCCAAAAAATCAGGTTGCTTTTATTCAGGTCAAATCCTGTGAACTTTTAGACTCTCCAGTTTGAATACTTCTGTGGATTAAACCACAGAACATATCAATTTCATAGATTTTATATGTTTGTGTATCTGTATTTTCTGTTAATACAGTTCCTGAATTATTTCAACTTCAGACATATAATTTTTATTTTTAGATGACAGCATTGACAACAGAAATTGTTATTTTGCTAGCTTGGTTTTCCTTGCCTCTATAGCTCTGCCAAGAAAGAGTTTGTGCATTAACTTAGTTTATTTGTTGCTTTTTTTGCTGGTAAGAACAAATGATACAACACAGATGTGGGTGGTAGGAGTATCTGTATGTTGGTTTTGATTAGCTGTATAACTCCAGTCCCTGTGAAGATATCTTTCCCAGTTACACTGTGCTAGTGCCCTGACTCCTTGTTGCTCTGGGTGACAGAAATCTAATGGTATTTCCTCTAAAATCTGTAAAAAATGACCAATGTTTTGTGGAATGTTTTTGGGAAATGCATTTTCAGTTTGGTAGTTCCTGGTTTTCTTTGTACATTTCACTGCCAGATGTAGCAAAGCACTCAGTCCCTAGCTTTTGCTCGTATTTTAGCATGTATTTAAATACAGGTTGCAAACATAAGCATATCAAAGAATAGAAATTAAGTTGGTTAGCATGCTGTTTCTTACAGTACTTTTGCCTCAATGTAGGCCAAAGCAGTACAGCAGAGGAAAGCACAGTAAAGATTAGAGTAAGAACTCTGTGTGCAGTCTCATTCTCTTTTTCACAGAAGAGAGAATGTAGATTTTATGTGTTGCAAGTCCCTCTGTTAAATATTTCAGTGTCTTGTTGGCTATCTTGGCACTTTGTCAGGAGAAATCAACTAAATTTTCCTTTCTTCTGAGAATGAAAATCACAGCATGAAATTGCGTTAATTGCTGTGACTGTTAATTATGATACTTACCTATTCCAGTGCGCTGTTGAGGAATAATTCAGAGGTAAGTACCTGGATGCTGTTTCATTGTTAGCTGAGCCCTGGCAAGTTTAATTGCAGAGATTTGGATGGGGCTGTAAGAGGGAAGCAGACACAAAAGCTGGAGAAAAAAGGAATTCCCACTCTCCCGGAAGGGCTGGCTTTATGTTACAGCTCTCTAGCCTGTAACAACTTTTATAATCTTTGAAATCTGTCCTTGCCTTGAGGGTATACAAATACTGAGACTCAGGTTAGCTCTGCATAGACAGCGATGTTGGGGCTGTGCTTAACAAAGAAAGACAAAAAAAAAAAAAAAAAATAAAAAAAGAAAAAGTAAATAAAATTTTCACTCCTTGAATCTGTATTCAAAATTCTGTGGAGTCCCTGCCCAGATGTTTCAGACTGAGATAATTTTACAAAGAAGGAAGGCTGCTTCAATAGATGTAGCAGCCTCTTCCTCCATGCCTGCGTCACCAGGAGAGAAAATCTGTCTTGTCTATGTAAATAAATGCAGAATATCACTGAGGAGAACAGGCTGTAGACATGTTCGGAGTCAACAAAGTTGAGCCTTAATTCAGAACTGTGCTGAACTGAGCCTAATACTTAAGAAATACTTAGCTAATTCACAACAATTATTCTGGATTTTGTGTTTATTCCTCCTCCCTGCTATGTTGTTATTAAAAAAAAAAAAAAACAAAACAAGTTTACACTGGAAAATGTCCAGATCAGTGAGAAAGCCAAGCTCATCTAAAACGCTGAGCAGAATATTTTCATTAGAGAAGTCAAATTCATGGAAAGTGCTGCAATGCAGTGCCATGGAGGTTATATTTGCTGGCTCTGCTTTGTGCTAGTGTAGGCAGCTAGGTGGGCTATGGCCTTTGTTTTGTATGTGTGCTTGGTTCTGGCAGTGGTAGACCTAGTTTTCTTTATTATAGTAGTTAGTAGTGTTGATAATTCAGTGATGTTTTAGTTATTGCTGAGCAGTGCTTAGAGGGAGCCAAAGCCTTTTCTGCTCCTTGCATCACCCCACCAGCAGTAGGCTGGGGGTGCACAAGGAGTTGGGAGGACACACAGCAGGGACACCTGTATGGTGTCATAGAATCATATAATCATTTAGGTTGGAAGAGTCATGCTCAGCATACAAATCTGAGAGAAGTAGAAGGAAGGGAGGTGATGTTCAGAGTGATGATGCTTGTCTTCCCAAGCAACGGTTCATGTGTGATGGAGCCCTGCATTCCCAGGAACTGCTGAACACCTGCCTGCTGATGGGAAGTAGGGAATGAACTCCTTTTTTTGCTTTGCTTGCATGCAGCTTGTGCTTTACTTATTAAACCGCCTTTATCTCAACCCATGAGTTTTCTCACTTTAACACCTCTGATCCTCTCCCACATCCTGCTGGGGGGTACAGAGTGAATGGCTGCGAGGTGCTCAGTTGCCAGCTGGGGTTAAACTATGATAGTATGCATTGAAAATATTTTCCTCTTGAATGAACAATTCACGTGGTTGGGGAATGATTTATCCAGATATTTTTATGTATAGGATTTGAACTACTTTATGTAAGAACTGGCTTAACTACCCCTGCTCAGACTAGAAATGCTGCATGTTAAAATAGTTTTACATTATTATCTTTTAATTTAAGGGATATGCCTTAGAACTTGTGGCCTCTTAAAGTGAAACAGAAATACTATGTTACATTTAAGCACCTACAACATAATAAAAATCCATTCATTAAAAATTCACATGTGAGCTAATTAATCTATTTCTCTTGCACAACATATGATATGAAAACCCTGAGAATTTTAATATGCACCATAAGTAGAACAGTCTGACAAGGTAGAAAAATGTTTTGGTCTCTTATATCACCTTCATTATTTATTTTTTTATTTTAAACATTTTTTTTCAGAGGGCTACTCAACCTCTGTGAGGGAATGTACCAGGGGGTTGGGTTTTATTGTTTTCGCTATGTAGTTTTTATGTAAAGACGTGAAACACCAGAGTGTGATTGGACTTTGAGGGCAGTGGCTGACCAAATGAAGTAGCAGCTACTGAATAAAACGTTTTGATTAAGAGTGTAAATATAAAACAGGTTTTATATTTACACACTTAGATTTGCAACTCAGAAGTGCTATTTTGAAGAGTGATATAGAGTGGTAGTTGAACCCTCACGTGACAATTCTGGCACAATCTCTGGTAGGTCCTGTTTTCCAAAATAAAAGTCCAAGTGTAGAGAAATTTCAATGACATTTAGGATTCTGTTCAAGTTAATCTGGAGTGTAGGACTTGAGAGCCTAATTTTCAATTTAAATTTTTTTTTTTTTTTGCAGATTGATTTCATCCCGATGACTGTCATGTTCCATTGCATGGTGGTAAGCTATAGGTGTATCACCCTATCTGTGTAGGCTAAAATATAGACTCAGATAGTCTCACAGATTCATTCCATTTGGTAATAATGAGAAAAAAAATAATATTTAAAGTGAAATAAGATGGGTTTATTGTAACTATTTCAGTCTAATACCCTTAGTAAGCTTTAGCAAGTTTCATATCCCATGATGACTGTTTGCCTTTTTCACGTTTTTATGCAGAAGCTTCAAGCAGAGCAAAGCTATGTCGAGATGCGCAATCTGTGGCTGACCAGTTCCATGTTGTCCACTGTTAGTAGCATCCAACCTCTTGCAAATGAAGCTAAGAAAAGTCTTTAAGAGACAGCAGGATTTCTCCCACTTCCCCTGCAAAATCTGTGTAGAGGAGAATGACCATATGTTTCCCTGTCTTAGAACCAAACGGCATTGTGAGATGACCTTCGTAGTCTCAGTATCTCAGAAGTTCCACACAATGATATGATTCATGAAATGATGGAATGTCTTTTGAAAGCTCTGAAAGCAGGCTGACACCTCCCGTTGAAGCTGTCAAAATGTAGCTGCTTGCTCTCTCTGAACCAGGAAACACCCAGAGGGCTGGAGGCAGCGTAATTCAGGCTGACGCGCCTGTATCCCAGGCTCAGGGAGCAGCATCTGGGGAGGCTTGATTGTGAGACTGGTTTCAAATCCAGAAAAGAGCAGTGAATAAATATTTGAAATAATAATGAATTTAGACAAACACATTTCCCCATTGCATTCTAATTCTGCCAAAGATTTAACCTGTTAAATTGTGCCTCCAAGTTCTCAGTCCATTAAAACTTTGAATTCCACCTTAAAGCACCAATATTCAACTGCTGTAGCCTAAATCTGTCTTGACGCATTTCAGTTAAAACCGTATGTGCCCTGGTGTAGTACAGGAGGGTCCAGAACTGGGATGTTTCCTATGTCAGAAATTACATTGCTTCCTCCCCCTCAGCTGTCATATTGCTTCTCACTGTTACATCATGGCACTGGTACTTCATATGCTCTTTGCTGCTGTAAGTTGCCAGTGCTGTCTCCTAGTTTGCCTGAAGTCAGAGAGAGACTATGACACCTCCATTAGGATATGCATTATATACAGTGTGGGTTTTTTTATGGTGTCCTATAATTTTCCTACTTTCCACCCCATCAAGACAAAAAAATCCCAATACTAACAGCTTCTTCACCAGAAGGGTAGTCAGAAAGTTAAGCAGAGAGGCTGAGGAAGCTCCACCCTTGTATATTTTCAAGACTTGGCCAGACAAAGCTATGGCTGATCTGATCTAATGCTGGCAATACTCCAGCGTTATTCCAGCCATTATTCCAGCGGTTCCTTCCAACCAGCACTTCTATGATTCATTCCTCCTCTGCAGCCGTGAGCTATAAAGCCTTGGAGGGACGTGACCCAGTGTAAGGGATAGACTCAGTTCCCACCTTTCACAGCAGAGCTGTGTCTGCTGCTAGCATAACATGCATGTCTGTTCTTGTCTTGATGTAAGATTACTCAGGTAAACCCGTTTTTATGCTTTACCTTTTTTTTTTGTTTTACATTTTAGTCACTTCATAAAAGAGTGTAAAGGAGGGTTAAAAAGAGAGAATATTAGTGTTGCTACTTTCAGAGACTGAGTAGCTAGTGTGGATGGAGTGGAAACCCACACTACATGAGATAGAATATTTTGCAGGCTCAAAGCGTACATGCTTCTATGAGTGTCTGTTGCTATTGTGCAAATTCGGATGGTGACTAAGCATATTGCCAAGAAGAGATGATGTATTGAAACAGGAATGTATTTTCATTTTCCTGGCAAGACCTGGTTAAACATATCACATCACTCATCCCTTTGGGAAAGAGCATACATCCTCAATTAGCCTGGAAATAACATCAGTGATGTGCCCAAAGGCATTTCTGAGATCTCTCTCTCAAAGTTCTGACAAATTTATGGGAGGATTACTGGGATAATTCTCTCTTCTCTTTCAGAGTTTCAAAAAATGCCCCATGGATAATATTGAGTTGTTTCCATATCTTAGAAAAATACACACTTGGAAAGTGAATTTTTTGAAATGTAGAAAGTTTGGTATTTTCAGGAATTGCACTGAGATATGGGGCCTATCAATTTCTATCTCTTTTAATTTTATTAAAATTTTACTCTCATGCACTATGCAATAAATATATAACTCTGTATGTTCCATAGCAACTATAAAGGTTTATAGGGGGGTTTATCTTATTAGAGGATTTTTCATTAAGTTATGCTGCTTTACCGATGCTGATGTTAGTTTTTGTATTATTGTTGAACATATTTAAAGCTTACTGCACCAAGCAAACAAATAGCTGCCTTCAGGTAAGGAAACACAGTATCTTTGTTCCCTTCACTATCTTCTCTGTGACTATATACAGCTTTATAATACAGAATTTACAAGAGCTGAAGAGGCAAAAATTTTGTAGTCTTATGTTATGCTACTGATTCTACTACAGATTTGAAAGAGTGCCTTGTAAAATGAAGACTTTTGTACAAAAATTTCACCAAATGCCTGAGAAGTCAAATAGGCTTGTAATCTTACTAATACCAGTAAGCAATTAATTATTTAGCAAAAGGTAGGTGTCAGCCACTTCAGTAAACTTTAGTTTTATTGCACTGATATGATATATATTTTTAAATAACCTGTCTAATAAGGACAATTTCTGAACAGACATTATAAAATGTGTTCAAGGTTTAACTTCACTGAAGAACATGACAGACCATTAATTTCCAGCTGCTAGGAGCCAGCAAAGGAGCTTCAGTGCTTTGTCAACAGAGCTATTCCCTCAGTAGGTTACAAACAGAATGGCTGGTAGAGTATTTGAGCGCTTTCAGGGAGAACCACTACCGAAGATTAGACTTGTATGAGGAAATTATGAGTTTCATGTATCCTTTCTTCTTGCGGAACAAAAGGGTAAAGTGACCAGGATTCCCATGCCAAGGAGGAGAGACAGATGGGTTGTGGGCTCATTTCTAGTATGCGCCTCTAGTAAGGGAGACACTGACTTGAGCTTAAATGCCTTTATTGCAGAAGGATGAGTACTTGCTTGTGCTAGTCTGTCAGAAATAAGTGTAGTGTTTGATTTGCTTTTTTGATTTTTACAACACTGAGCTCAGGTTTGCATTGAATTATTCATAAGTCCACAAGATCTCATTCCTGACTTATAATGGACCTGCCACTGTATATGCAAAATTAGCATGATTTTTCTTAGGTACATTACTTCACAATAATGCCTACTGAATTTTATCTGCCATTTTAATGCATAGACAGTTACTCTTGTAAGTTCTTCCTGCACTTCTTCAGAGACAGCCCTCATCTTTACTGGAGTGAATAACTCAGAATTACCAACACACCATGCCACTTCACCTACTGGCAAAAATCCCCTGGAGATGTGTCTACCGTAAAAACTGTTTTATCCTACCCTCTCTTTCCAATATTTCATCTGAGAATTTGTTTTTGTTTCCAGGCTGCTTAATATCCTTGAGAGCCTATGGTAAGAAACTTTGTTGAGTACCTTCTGAGAATCCACGTGTATAGTATCATCTGGGCCTTTTTTTGTCATGTATTTGCTGACACTCTGAAGAGTCTCAATAGGTCTGTGTTCCTCAATAGGTGCACGTTCCTTTACTAAAATGTGTGCCGACTCTTCTGCACTATATTGGCACAAATTCTTTCTTGTATTCTACTTATTCCTCAATGCAGACACCAAATTAAATTGTTCATCGCTTCCAAGATGTTCTGTGAAATCCTTTTGAAAGTTGGTGCCATATTTCCTACACACCACTCTTGAGTTACCAAAGCAGTTTTAAATTGAGAGGTAATGAACTTTCTAAGTCTCTTCCATAGTAACCATAGAAATGAAAAATGTATTTAGCTTTTTTGTTATAGTCTTAGTTTGTTAGTACCCATTGCATATCCAGGTTATCTATCTTGACAGATTATTGACAAGATTTCTGCTCCTGCTATGTTCAAGACAGAAGTTATAGTCTGCTTTGGTTTTGTTCTTGTGCAAGCTTTTCTCCTTAGGCTCTTTTTTTTGCGTCTGATTTATCACATTTTCACATTCAAACTGCCATGGTTTGTCTATGCAGTATCTTTCTGAAGTTGATCCAGTTATGGTGGGTTATTTCTCCTGTAAGGGCCCAGGTTTTGTACATTACAGAACGGCTTTTGATCATGACTTTTTGAAACAGGTCCCATGTGCTACTCCCAAGTTATATTAGTTTGATGTTATATATTTATTCCATGCCAGCAGCTATTCTCTCTTGTCCCATATGTGATATTTTATCTATATTTCTCTTTCTTATTGGAAAGAATCACTGTATAGCTTATATTCAGCACCCTTTTCCACTCTTAAGTATCAGCTCCCTTTTCTCTCATATATTGAACTAAGATTATTTTTACCACATTTATTCTCAGTTTGTGCATAACTTTGAAATTTTTTGCTTACTTTTACAAAGAAGGACTAATGTTTAATTTTCCAGCATTGTGAGTCGGTCTAATGAGAACATGTCCTTTTCCAACTTCACCCTAGTGCTGATTGGTTTGATGTGCTGCGAAGAGAAGGCTGCGTGGAGACCTCATAGAAGCCTTCCAATATCTGAAGGGGGCCTATAGGGATGCTGGGGAGGGACTCTTCATGAGGGACTGTAGTGAGAGGACAAGGGGTAACGGGTTCAAACTTAAACAGGGGAAGTTTAGATTGGATATGAGGAAGAAATTCTTTACTGTAAGGGTGGTGAGGCACTGGAATGGGTTGCCCGGGGAAGTTGTGAATGCTCCATCGCTGGCGGTGTTCAAGGCCAGGTTGGACATAGCCTTGGGTGGCATGGTTTAATGTGAGGTGTCCCTGCCCATGGCAGGGGTGTTGGAACTAGATGATCTTAAGGTCCTTTCCAACCCTAACTATTGATTCTATGATTCTATGATACCTTTATACCTCTCTGCCTTATGACCTTCATAATGCCTAGAATAAGTAAGGGAGTTTTAAGAAAACATTTCTTTGAAATTGAGAAGAAAGTTCGTCAGAGCTTATGAGGAGCATTGCCAAAAAAACAATCAACCAAACAAAGATAGTAAACAAGCTGTTCTGGAGGGTTTTCAATGGTGATGGAGTTTCGTGCCTTAAACTGATTTGGAGGTGGAAATCAGAAGAGATTGGTGTGGTGGTGATAGCTTAGAAAAGGAATTGAAACTGAAGAAAACAATTTTCACTTGAGAGAAAGCAGATGAATGCAAGGGCAATACAGGCAAAGTGACAGTCAATAAAAATATGGTTTTACTTTCAGTCTAAGCCTATCAAGGTCAGGTGCCAAAAGGTGGCAGTAACTCAGTCACAAAATGATGACTGAGTGGAATAAATCTCTATGTACCTATGGACAGACAAGAAGAGCTGCGTCCTAAAGTCATAAGGGAAAAAGACTCGATAGGTTTAAAGCCTGTGGTCATTTTGCTGGCTGTTGAAGAGGGATACAGCCATTTGTTTTCCTTTGTTAAAGTGAACTCTGGCCTTAGGAAGAATAAAGCTATTGTGCTTGTATGATGCCTTGTTGCAGACACCACTGGGACACCCACAGTGTGCTGGGGAGCCAGCTTTTCACTGGAAGTGCCCTCAGATCCCAGTGAAAATCCCAAGCAAGGGATCACACTGCACTGCGGCCTTGTCTGCTTGTCCTGTAGTCAGGGAGAGACTCAAGGCCCAGCATTGTTCAGAACAGAGGGAGATATTTAAAAATCAGAACATTTTGCACAGAGTAAAAATAAAATGCTGTTTTTTGGTTTTTGAGATCATTAACGTCACTTTCAACTTTTAGATCATTATCTTGAAGAGATAGCTGTGCAGACATTATGTCTGGGCTATTTTCTTCTCATTATGTTTTCAAAGCTAAGCATTTACATGCTTTCTTCCTTCATTTTTGCACACTTTTGGGGTTTTTTGTGACTTTTCAAGTATTCATATTTTGTAAAAATCCACATGTATAACTGATTTATATTTTTTCTATCTAGATATAATAAAGTATATATTCTTATAAACTAGAAGACTGATTTGTACACCAAATATTGAGTAACTTGATTAAACTATAAAATAAATCAATTTATTTGATAGAAATTTCCAGGAGGCATGTAAGATCCGGATTTTATTTTAATCAAAAGCTGATAATTGTTTTCTTGTCTGGGAAATGCACACTCAGAAGCACAAACTACATAGCTTTATAATTTTCAAGGTGCTGAGATAAACAGCTATTTATTAACCAACCTCTCATTAGAAAAATGATGAATTGTTCTCTTTGCTTGCAGCCAGCAGTTCTATACATTTATCATCTACTCTTCTTAATATGAAAATGTCTTTTGATCTATTATGTATTGATAGTCCAGAGATTACTAAAGAAAAGTCACTTATACCATCAGTCAGTCATCTGCTTATTTCACAGCATTAGAGTTTGGGTTCACTTCATAGTGAGACAATATCTAGTTCTGCTCTTTGGCCTTGGCTTGTACCTCTGTCCTGGGTTCAGCAGTAGCAGTCATTTTTCTCCTTCTTCGTAGCTGGTGCAGTGCTATGTTTTTGACTTTCAGTCTGGGAACAACACTGATAACACCGATGTTTATAGTTGTTGCTCAGTAATGTTCACTCTGACCAAGGATTTTCTGAGTCTAATGCTCTGCCAGGGAGGAGGGGAAGCCGGGAGGAAGCAGAGACAGGACACCTGACCCAAACTGATCCATACCACAGTATGTCACGCCCAGTATATAAACTGGGAGTAGATACCCAGAAGGGTTAGATCACTGCTTGGTTGGGCTGGGTATCGGTCAGCAGGTGGTGAGCAGTTGTATTCTCTTCCTTTGTTATTTCCCTTATTATTATTATTATTATTGGTGGTAGCAGTAGTGGTTTCTGTTATACCTTAGTTACTGGACTGTTCTTATCTCAACCCATGGGAGTTACATTCTTTCTGTTCTCTTCCCCATCCCTCTGGGAGAGGGGGAAGGAAGTGGGGGGAGTCAGCGAATGGTTGCATGGTTCTGGGTTGCCGGCTGGGCTTAAACCATGACAACCTCCTATGCATGTACCTGTGTTGAACTCACATTTTGCTGTCTACATCATACATAACAGAGCACTTATTTTAGGTAAATGAGAAATATGGATCTACCTGATATAGGATCAAACACACAAAATTACGTGTGTTGTTCAGAATACCTTTTCTGTAGGTCACTGTTAGGTTTTGGCTGCTTGACTTGGCTAAGGTAGACAACACTAGAATAAACATTTAACTGACCCTCTTGCATAAGTGCTTTCTAGTGCAGTCTGTAACTATAATGCTCAGCTGTTACTTAATCCCCTCAAAATGCGTGCATGGGAAAGATCTGTGATAAATGAGTGAAACCTAAAAAGAGCAGAAGATTTCTATATTATTCATCACTCCTCTGTGGCAGAAGTTGAAAGTGTGCAGTAAATGAGTACAGGAAGGTTTTAAAAAGCTCATAATTTGGACCACTGAATTCAGAATGGTTCTTGTCTGTGTTTCTGCCTACTACAGAGCTTCTGTACATTGTTGGCCAATTTTTGTAAGCTAAACTTTTGTTACATGGATACTTGTTTCCTTGTCTTCCTTGGGTTGGTCCTGACTTGAAACTCTGGGAACTGGCTTGCCAGGTGCTCGCAGCTGAAACTGAAATCAACAGCATCTGTGCTTTGAATAGAAAACATGCTATAGGAAGCCATGTGCTCTTGAAAATTCAAGTCTCAGATCAGACACACAAAGTTAGTCATACCTTTATTTTTAATCTTTGGGTGCCTTTGTTTCTCTTCCTTAAAGCAGGATTAAAACCTCTCCCATTATAGGGATTTTATGGGCATGAAGAACCTTGGTTTTGTAAAGCTTTCAGGTCCCCCAGTGAGGAGTAACACTGACAAGTTCACAAGGAAATTTAATCATTCTGCCTCTTGAATTCATACAGTGAATGACAGCCTGTGGCTGTCCACTGAATGAGAATAGAATGGGATAGAGGAGCAGCATGCTAATTAAAGTTGACCTACCTTATATAGGGAATGAGATGGTGTCCTCTAGATTGCCAAACACATGGTCTGAGTTGAACAAATACATCTCTTTTCGTACGCTGTAGTGGATGATGGACAAGTATTTCGTAAAAAACCAAAAAAGGTAAACCCAGTATAAGCACAGTACGAGAAGAAGGACACAGAGGACCAGGAAATAATATGCTCTGATGGAGTTTGATCTATTGGAAGTACAACTGGCACAGGTGATGGGAAAGGCAAGCACATAAGGGGACCAATATACACAAGCATTACGTGCTGCACTGAAGTAAGTGTCAGGTTCTCTCCTGTCGTCACCAGCCCTGATACAGCATCGAGCACTCTCCGTGGTATGAATCCTTCCCCACCAAGCCCAGAAAAAATATATGTCAGAGAAATATGTGACTTTGAGAGAGAAGTGAAACCATCTATCAGCTTACTTTCCTAAAAGTGGGAGAGGCACAGACTCAACTGTTTACCTTCAGTCGGTCAATTTATTTTACTGATATTTAGGTCACTAATTTAGCAGGAAATAAACCCAGCAAAAAAAAGGGGATATTTTTTTTTTCTGAACTAGCGAGTTAAACAGGCTGATGAAATTATCTGACAGGTTTCATTAGTGGCAAGGAAGGGGTGGAACTGCACTGCTGGAAAGTTAAGAAGGGATTAGGAAAGAAGCATTAAGATTAATCTGTTTTTGGTGGAAAGTGAACAACTGGATCAGCTCAAATGCATTTGGTGAATTTTATATGGAAAACTGTAGAATCCAGTATTGCAATAGTAAGATTGTTTCTCCATTTACCACCCAAAGCACAAATGCCTATTCCTTCCCAGTGGCAGGTAAGGGCCAGAGTAGACTCCTACACAGGCTATGAAGGGATGTGGCATCATCAGCCACACCTATAACAAGGACTGTGAATGCTAAACCACACCAAGTGAGAATGCAGTCTTCAGAGACTGTGGCCAGTAACATCTGAAAAGTTCTACCAACATAGAATCATAGAACAGTTAGGGTTGGAAAGGACCTTAAGATCATCTAGTTCCAACCCCCCTGCCAGGGGCAGGGGCACCTCTCACTAAACCATGCCACCCAAGGCTATGTCCAGCCTGGCCTTGAACATTGCCAGCAATGGAGCATTCACAGCTTCCCCGGGCAACCCATTCCAGTGCCTCACCACCCTTACAGGAAAGAATTTCTTCCTCGTATCCAATCTAAACTCCTCCTGTTTAAGTTTGAACCCGTTACCCCTTGTCCTCTCACTACAGTCCCTCATGAAGAGTCCCCCCTCCCCAGCATCCCTATAGGCCCCCTTCAGATATTGGAAGGCTGCTCTGAGGTCTCCACACAGCCTTCTCTTCTCCAGGCTGAACAGCCCCAACTTTCTCAGCCTATCTTCATACGGGAGGTGCTCCAGTCCCCTGACCATCCTCGTGGCCCTCCTTTTGACTTGTTCCAACAGTTCCATGTCCTTTTTATGTTGAGGACACCAGAACTGCACACAATACTCCAAGTGAGGTCTCACGAGAACATATTGTGGTTTTAGAGGTTTCACAGGCTGAGAGCACATGAAAATTGTGTGATACAGGTAATTTGTTAGAGGAGGATGCAAGCAAAGGAGAGGAGTGGTGAGATGGGCTGTAGCACAGGAAGAGCCTGAAGAAAGTGGAGGGTGTGGAGAAAAAGTGGTTTTCTTGTAAGACTGGAAGGGGAACAGGCAATGATGCAAAGCCAAGCCAATCTGCTAGGACTTATTAGATCAGATGCTGTGCTGTGTGAGTGCAACTGTATTGTCTTCAGGGAGAGGCCAGATTTTGAGGCTATGCAGTCTCTTTAATGCAGCACAGAGCTGATAAGGCTGGTTCAGAGCCAGCTGTTCCTGGAGCTGTGAACAACGAAGGTGTATTGCAGGGCCGCCCCCCCCCCCCAGTCAGCCTTGCCTTGTAGCCCTGCCTCAGGGGCAATGCCCACCCAAGCAAGCCCTGCCTCAGTGAGATCAAAGCTGTGGAGTAGAAGAGTGGCTGCTGGGGGCCCAACACCTACGCTAGAAGCATTGCAGGAGGTTTGACAGCAGACTAGATCATGTCTAGTTCCCAGAATTAAATACTACCTAGCAGCTGGAGTGCACTGGGTGCACTCATGGAGTTCATCTTCTGTTTTAGCTTTGTGAGAAAGGAATGCAGTTCATGTCCTGGGAGACAGCTCCATGATTTGAATACAAGTGCAATAAATGTGGATAATTGGGAGAGTTGCTTTGAAAATATGCTCCTGCTTTGAACCAGAAAACTAATTTAAGCACATACATGAGGACCAATCTGGATCTAGTTTGTCTTTTGAAAAGCACCTGTGTGGTTTGACAGAGCCTTGGCCTCTTTTCTGGGTATGGGGAGACCATTGTGCTCTGTCTGTCACAGGGACTGTGCTGTCTCTAGGTGTTTTGGCCCTGGCTGTCTCAGGGGACCACAGTGCTGCAGCAGGACTGAGTGCTGCTGCTGAACATCACCAGCATGCTTGGCCCTTGGGAGAGGGGTCTTCCCTGAGGGGCAGCAGGTATGTTGTACCCAGATTTTCAGATTTAAACCCCTCTGTTTTGCATACATGTTCATCAGCCAACTGTCCGTACAAAAGGGCAGATAAATCTGCTCTGCAGACCAGGTTTGACATAAGTTGTTTTGTGCCATCCTGTGGGCCTGCCTAACTCCCTAACGGTTTAAAGAAAGCATGTTTAAAAATCAGAGGACTGTTCAGTCCCTGTGCCCTGGCTTTGGTCTTTTCAAACTCACAACTTCAGCCCTCTGAAGGAAATTCTGGTCAAACACGGGTAAAGCCCACCCAGAGGATTGCCTGTAGGCCACCAAACTCATCCTGTGCAAGAAACTGAGGCTGCTCTCTAGCAGGAAATCTACTCAACCTGTACTCTAGGGTCAAACTTTAGATTCTGAGGCCTTGATGAAAGCCACAGCTGCAAAAATCTCTTCTCACCCCCAGTACTGTCTTGATGATCAGATTTAGCACCTGCTAGGCTGGGCTTACCTGCACAGGGGGTGGAAGCTGAGGGGAAGGAATGGGAAGGGAGGGTCCCACAGGTGGGATCAATAGCCCCTAACAAGGCTGGGGTTTGGCCATTTCAGCCTGTGGTAGGGGGTACAGAGTGTGCTTGTGGTGACAGATTAATGAAGGACATTTGTTTTTTGTGCAGAAGGTAGGTGGATAGCAGCCAAGAGTTTTCCTGCTGGTGGGAAAAGGTGTTTCTGTCTTGCTCTTTTAGTTTGATATGGCCACTGAGTTCATGCAGGCAGGCAAAGGAGGAGCAGGCCTGAGGCTCAAGTGTGCTGTTTCTATATAAAGAACTCTTCTTCAGAGTTGCACTGTGATGTATTTTGCTGGGATGTTATATTTGTGCTGTGCTTCAGTCTGGGTGGTAGTGTTACACTTGCTCAACTGTTTTTATTGTCTCTAAAGCCCCAGACATTTGAATAAGCTGTAGCCATAGCTAGAGCCACCTCTGGGAAGTAAAGGGACAGTTTGCAATGCAAATAGTACCTCAACTCTTATGGTCAACAGGTATTTGTCCAAGGCCCAAAAGAACCATAGTTAATCTCCAGTCTGAATGTTAGGATGTTTGTAATATGAAAATTAATTAAAAGTTTAAAAAAAAAAATAATAATTAGCAGTTATATTTTTAATATATAAAATGAGGTATTTAAGATATACCCACATGGTGGGGGTTCTGAAGGAGCAGCTCAGTGACAAGGTATTCTAGCCGTAACTAGGTGTGTTCATCCTTGGATAGTAAATGTAAGCAGTCCTTGTTTATAGCTCAGAGTGGGCAAACTTGTGAAGTTTGATGAAGTCATTTCTATGCTGTGTGTACACTGCTAGTAAGGCCTTGCACAAACCTCCCAAGAAGCTGTAGCTGTGTGTCTTGCAGATGGTGTGTACTGTTTTACTCCAGGCATAAGCAACTGGCTTGCATTCTGTTCACATGTTAATGAATTGCATTGGTTGTAGTTCCATATCAACAGTCAAGGTAAGAAAAAGTAAGCAGCAACAGCATTATTAGCATTATTTTGGTTTGGATTTCGGTTTTATTTTTCTGGTTTTCCTCACATACAAATAAACAGATTTGTTGTCTCCCAGCATCTGGGTCATTTCAACAAATGGGTCAATGACTGGAATGTAATTTCTTTTTTTCTTTATTCTGCTTGTAAAAGTGCTTGCTATGCAGTCTAGTTAATATGAGGTGGTAATATGCCAAGTAGAGCTTGTAACCAGTTTGGTAACAAGCATGCTTTTGGTCAGCAACCCATGATCACCCGAATTTATCAGATATTTCCTGCTCTATTCTTCCTGCTGTGATTTTTCTTTCTTTTTTTACCCTTAGCTCTGTATTTTGTTACACTATTAGTACGGTTTTTTTGCCATCCTACTGTATTTAAATACCAACTTGGACTCCACTAACTGTTGAACTATGTATTTAAAGAGAAAATATGAAAGATTAAAGCAGTCTTGTTTTAAATAGATGCTCTTAGAAGCATTTGCCCTATTAAGAATAGTTTTTTTAAAATTCTTTCTTTTTTTCATTAAGCGACTTTTGCGTTCAGATTCTAAAAATAGATCCTTGCTTAAACTAGTGCAGGGAACCAAAGTGCCTTTTAGCCTCAGTGGGTATACATACAGTAGATGACTCAGCTTTAAACTGAACTAAAAGTTAAGCCTAATAATGGAATGCCTGAACTGTTTTTAAACTAGCCAGTTTCAGAGCAAAAAGCTATAAATCCAGCAGCATGTATCCCATGGATTTTTCAGTCTTTTGTGTGTACTAGGTTTATGCCATTAGCATGTTGTTCCTGAAATGCAATACACAGTGAATGTGTGAAACAAGATGCGAGGTGCATTTTGTTAGAGAGGACTGAGGTGGAGGAAGGGAAATAGGATGTTTTAGAACGCATTGTCCCAGTACGGTGTAGAAGTCAATCACTGATCATAGTTAGCTTGTTCTTTTTTTGTTTCCTCACAATTAGTGTTAGAGCTGTACCAAGCAATGTTAGTGGAATCTTAATAAAGATTATTCTTTATTTT
Source organism: Ara ararauna (assembly GCA_028858755.1). Taxonomy (NCBI): domain Eukaryota; kingdom Metazoa; phylum Chordata; class Aves; order Psittaciformes; family Psittacidae; genus Ara; species Ara ararauna. Next base: position 51,725,229 of record CM054380.1, read on the forward strand.
ATCTATTTATTTAAATAGTTTTTTTTTTTTATTGTTGGCAGTAGGGAGTGGAAAAGGAAGTGCTTGTAGGAGAGGAATAGGTTGGAGAGTAAAATAAGCTGACAGAGTAAAATGTAATCTGTTCTTCAGGTGCAGGAAGATGAAACTGTACAGAATTTTCCAGAATGTTTGAAGTAAAAATAGAAAAGAACTGATTAGATAGGATTTAGTGCTCAGGGGTTTAAAGTTCACTGCAAGATGAGCCAGAAAGATGAACTTATGGCTAATACCCTGAGTGGAAAAGGGAAAACCTGATCTTTGGTGGTTGGAGAGGAGGATTTTGCAGTTTTCAAGATATGAGGTACTCAGGTCTCAGCCTCGAAACATGCAGGTATAAACGGAGAGGAAACATGGAAAGCAAGTTCAGAGAAAATGGGAAGGTGCATGCAATGAGGTATGTTAGCCAACAGATATGGCTGTAACAGATGCGAAACCAAGACTGTAAGCTCTGATGCTGTCTATTGTGGTAAATGATGGAGTAGGCAGAGAAGTTCAGATGTAAGGTTTACAACTTGGTTTGGGAAAGCTTAAGTTTACCAGAAATGACTAGTCTTTATACTGCAGGTAGGTTGTATTTAATAGCATAAGGACAAAAAATCTTGAGCTAATTCTACTTGTTTTGTATAAATGTTATTTTAATAATCTGAACACCTTCTAGGGCATTTTTTTATTGTTAATAATACGCTACTTGGGTGGCTGAAGCCATGAGGCTAAAGGAAAAAAATATATCACAATATTATATGCCCTGGAGTGTTCTAACAGTGTAGTATTTGGTCCAGAGCTAGACCCCAACACCTGCAGTTTTTGTTTCTCCATCTGAGGGCAGCAGCTTGTTAGTGGCTAGTAGAAGTGTCCTGTTAATCATGTTCCTGTTGTAATGTTTCAGTGTGTTGGGAATAAGGGTCCTGCTTTACTTTGTGGCACAATACATGGAGTTGTGACTAAACAAGGTTTGTGCTGGAATAGAAAGGTTTTATTCTACCATATAGATGTAGAAAAGGGGTGACTGAAGCTTTTCAGGTTGTAGAGTTACAGCTGGTTTTGATTATTATGATCTTGGCTTTTTTTTTTTTTTTACTAATTTTTGAAGATCTTTCTGAAAAGACAGTATTGGATGTTTGCACTAGATGCATTCGTGTTATAGTGAAAGAAGAAACAAATGCACTATCAGCTACGAGCTTGCTAATCTTCAAAAAGATGAAGCAAGGCAGTCTCACTTAGGGAAACTGAGTTTTCAGCCTTTTAATCTCGTGGGCTCTCTCAAGAGATGCAGGTAGGAAACCAGTGACTCATCTAGCCTTCAGGTGGTAGTAACAAGTGTGAATGTAAACAGGGACTTCCCTGTGTAATGAGTTGGTATGAATGAGAGGTTCCAAACTGGAGTATGGTTCTATCCAGCTTGTTTAAGTTGTGCAACTGTGAGAGCCCTGCTGCTTTTTCTACTTCATAAAAGGGTGCAACTTTGCATCGAAACAGCAGTTCTCACACCTAGTCTTCCTTAATGTAGGAACAGGGACTCAGATGACCTTGATGACCGAGTGGAAAATATCTCCTATTTGTAACACAAGTAGACAAAGTGTTTAATGTGTTTGTTTAGTCAAGGCAGGCTGCGTATATCTCCAACCTTTGCAATGCAGTATTGAGTTGATGCATTCAATACAGTAGATTCAGTAAGACCTTGATTTATATCCCATTCCTTTTAGAGAGACGGGATCGAGTTATTATCCATGTGTATACCTAGCCTTTCCTTCTGACAGAGTGAATAGTGGAATGGAAACCCTGATATATAGCTGTAAAATCCGCAAAATCTGGGAGATGAGTTCTTGAACTGGATTGCAAAACCCTAAATGAGCATCATGGCTTCCTTTGTTGACTGTCAATATACATTGCTGATCTGTTGTGCATCAGCATTCAGCAACTATGATTTTGCTTTTTATGCATTTTATTTCTAATTTAAAGCCTGTTCCTGGCTTATCAGATAGTGCAGGTATGAAGTTCTCATTTCATTTGGAACTTCAATGTACTTCCCCCTTTCTTTCTTGGCTATTTGGGTAGGGTAGCTGGCATCTGGTAATCAACTGCTTTCCTGCATTTGGAGTGTGAAACAACACAAAAGGAAACATCTGGATTTTGCAGAGAAAAGGTCTGCAATAGCATTTTACTTTGTTTAGCTGTGTTTGTGAGTTTGCTCCTAGCTCATTTCCTTTAACATAGTTAAACAGACAGTAAATCATGTCAAGGTTAGTCCCTGGATTATTACTGGTTTCACTGAGGGGAATTAGAATTTTTTAAAGTTAAGGCAGTGCCTACTTCTATGGCGAAGGCTGTCTTATTGAAAACCTTTGTGGATTGTGCAATGTTGGTTATCCACATAAACTGACTGTAAGAAAAAACAATGGCAGTAGGTAAATAACACACTTTCAGATGAACACCAATAAAAGTTGTTCCCTTTAAATCAACTGGGGGGATCCCAATGTGGGGGAAGGGAAAGACACTATAGCTTGTGTTAGACAGGTGATTCAAATAAGAATTTAGAATAAGAAGTTTATGCCCAGCATTGACCTGTGCTATGATTGAAAATAGGACAAAATATTTCTTCTCTGGTAGGAAAATGGTATAGTCAAAGCTCTGTGATTTTGGTGTGGAAACCTACTGGTGATACTTCAAAATGATCAAGGTGTTCATGTGGTTTGGGCTCTCTCTCTGAATCTCTATCTCCCATTCCAATGAACTTGAACAAATGCAATGGAAAGCAATTTTAAAGCTTTTTAAATTAGGAGGTTGCGAAGCCTGTGAGTGCTACTTTTTGTATTCATAAGGCAGAAATGCCTTTCAGCATCTAGAGGTTGCAGTCCTCCATGCAAAGTTGCTATAGTACCATTCACAACACCTATGTGACAGATCCTTAGTTTACACTCTGCCTGGGGTGTTCCTAGTGTAGCTGTCTTGCATGCAATCTGATGTGTGCCCTGGCTCAGGATAAATGTTTTTTTTGGGAAAAATAAACAGACTGATAGTTAAAAATACCAAACACTCGAAGTCAGGAAAGTCACTATAATTTTGTCTCCATTTACTTATCATTTGCATATGTGAATAGACAGACTCATGCAGTCTCTAGTTAACAGTAAACAGGCAGAAGTCTCTGAAAAACAGCCTGCTGTTTTCCCTGCTTCTGACTAACCTCCCTTCCTTCCCTGTACTCCTCTATGCCCATGTTAGCCATGCTTCTATTTCACCACTAAAAGAGGAGCTTCCACAGAGTTCATGGGCAGCCAGATGTATTCTGGAAAGCCTAGAGCAGGATGCCTAGTGGGGATGGTTACTCCACTGAGTTGGGGCTAATTTAAGGTACGCCTCCTTGGCATGCCTGGCCTACCAGTTGCACTTCCCCAGTGTTCAGGACAAAGGCCAAGCTGACAGCCATGACAAAGGCCCCTGTATCAACTAAGTTATGATCTTGAATCTCATAATCATAGAATCATAGAATAGTTAGGGTTGGAAAGGACCTTAAGGTCATCTAGTTCCAACCCCTCTACCAGGGGAAGGGACACCTCTCACCATGCCACCCAAGGCCATGTCCAATCCAGCCTTGAACACCGCCAGCGATGGAGCATTCACAACCCCCCTGGGCAACCCATTCCAGTGCCTCACCACCCTTACAGTAAAGTATTTCTTCCTCATATCCAGTCTAAACTTCCCCTCTTTAAGTTTGAACCCGTTACCCCTTGTCCTCTCACTACAGTTCCTTATGAAGAGTCCCTCCTCAGCATCCCTATAATTTTCTTCAGAAATCCAAAAGCTTCTGCTCAACTCTGTTCCTATGCCAGTAAAGGTATTAAAAATTAAATCAAATACTATTTGGCAAAAAAGAAACAGTTCCTTTAATGACATCTTTCAGAAACTCATGTCGCTTGAACAGTATGCCATTCTGCGTACTGTAAACCTTGTTAAGTTGCAATGACATTGCTTAGCTTTCATGTCAGCCTAAACCAAATGTCCTCATGTCCTAAAATGTGAATTATATTTTCAGAGGCATAAGAAAGTTTTAAATGTTTAAAAATCCAGCGCTATATCTCTTTGTGAGTAATGCTTTATTATGGGTTACGAAGCTGGATGTGACATTGAGTCAGTTTGTGAGTTTATTTTTGTGTAAATACAATACCTTTATTATATTGTTTGGAATGGCATTGGAAGAATGTTGAAAGATGTTAGAAGAGCTAAACTGTCAAATGAGAACATACAGCATCAAGACAGCACTAATTATAAAGGCGATAACATTTCATAGACTTTTATGAAGAGACTTTATATTTAATGAAAAGGTATGAATGCCACTTTTTTCTTTTATGTCAAAAATGGGTGATGGTAAGAGGGTGTAACTATTTCCTATTGTTTCCTCTGAAAACAAAGATAAAATTTTTAATCACAGGCTGCACTTTAATGGAATGAAGGGCTTAAGACAGTGGCACCCATATTTACTGGGCGTCTTCAGAGCACTGGGGCTTCTTGTTTGAAGTTGTGCTTCTGTTTTACTCTGGGCTGCAGCATATCAAGCGTATTGGGTCCAGCCTTTTGCGAACTTTTTTCTCCCTACCATGTAGAAAGGGATTTTCATGTATAGGGAAAACTGCTTTTGGCAGAAACTTTTCTCATCCAAATAGAACTGGCAAGTGGCCAAAAATGTGCTGGTGGTTCTTCAGTTGTGAATTTTAATTTCCAGACAGCTCTTTTTAGTACTTGCTTGCATTGCCATTGCTTCCCTCATCACTACTGTGATTAGAGGGTGCAAGCAGGTTTCTGGTGCCAAGTGTAACAACTACAGGCTCAGCCCCTAATCGCAGCCCCTCAGGTAGGTTATGAGGAGGGGATCTCACTTTTGTTGGTCTCACTCTACCTGGGCGGTGGGGGTTAGCAGCAACAAGGCCACTAGGCACACAGCTTGCCCACATCTTTCAAAGTAATCACTCATCAGACTGCTGGGTGGGTAGATGAAAGCAAGGCTACTCAGCATGCAGATGGTAATGCAGGTTGCCCTACAGTTGAAAAATGATAAGGAGGTTTTTACTTGGTTGGCTAGGAACTTCTTTACCCTCTTGTGAATATAGTCTGCCCCCCCCCCCCCCTTTTTCTTTTTAAACTCATTGTCATTCATTCAACAGTGTGAAATCTGTTCGTTTTGAAGTATCCAGTGTTTTTCCCTAGCAACGAGATTTCTCTTGTAAGTGACAGATTGGATGTAGGAGCAGGGTGGGGCAGGGTGAAAATACATATTTCTTAAAATACTGTTCAATAACTATTGCCTTTACAGCCTTAGCGTTAAAATTGTATTACTGACTGTTTATTTTAAGTAAGGTTCCTTTACATGATAACCAAATTGGACTTTATAAAATTTGCTCTTAAATTGACACACATGATATTAAGCTTTAAATATAAAAATTATTTATAGCTCATATCTCAATTCTGTATCACCAAGCAGGAATAATGTGGCTAAAATGTTCCTTAATAAAAGACATGTAGTTGAACATGGGCTTTAAAATCTGTGGCACAGTACTTTAAAAGACTGTTTGCATTTTGTCTGTCTCTTTAAAGGGCTTCCGTATTGTCTTGGGCTCCCCTGGAAATGCAGTAAGGATTCGTATCACATCTCCGTTGCCGTGGCAACAGCAGTCTTTCCCATAATGAGCTGCATCATCTGAACTGATGTCACAGCATCATGCAGCAGGTCACACAAGGCACCTCCTAGTATTGCATCTTACAGATGTGCCGTAAACATCAAAAGAGGATGATTTGAACAGGACATGGTAAGTGCAAAATGTTGTGCTGTTCTTAATTGCACCATTATTTTTTCCTGGTTTGAGGTTTTCCTAATATGAGAATGTGTGTGTTTTGCCTTATGAAATTCATTTTGAAGAAGATGCTGCATGCCTAAATATTATTTTTCAGGCAGCCAGGCTAAGACAAAGGCCTACAGAAAATGCATTCAGTCTGAATGTTTAGACTTGTCTTAGCATTTGTGGTAATATCCTGAAGATTTGAAGAGAATCTATTTAAATTTTGCAATCCGGTTAAAGCTACTACAGCCTAATTTGCTTAAAGAATACCTGTATTTTAATGCCATAAGCACATTTTGTTCCTTTTCCTGTGTCTTTAAGCATTCCTATTTTGTGTAGCTCTGTTTTAACCTATTTAGCTTGAATATCACCTATTTATTTTCATTGGCCTTCTATAACATGGTAGTACAGAAAATACTCTATAAACCAGTGCTGAGCAAGCAACTGGAACAGTATTGATTTTAAACATGGTTCAGTACTGTCCTATTTCTGTTGGTATTCTTAAAAAAGCAAAACATCAGTGTAATTGTCAAACAATAACCAGATATTTTGAAAGTAGAGCAGATTTAGCTTATCTACTGTTTGACTTTCAGTCTGGTGGGGTTTTTAAGTAGCAATATGAATTTAGTGAATTTTAGATCTATCTTTTACTGGAAAGAAACCAAGATTTTTTGTTAGTTTTTTTTTTTTTTTTTTTCTTCCCCCTGCTGCAACTGCAGTAAAAGGTGTAGCCAAAGATTCAGGCATTCTGAGGGGTTCTGCCATGAGTAAAATGCTAATATGAATAATTCTAACGGTTCCACCTCTATCATGGGAAGAAAGTACATATCTTTTATATTCAGAAAGCTGGTTAAAATCACATCTATGATATTTAGCAGTTCTTTAGAGTGCCCAATAGGTGTTTATTTTATATTAAGGTCTTTCCAGGCTAATTATACTTCAAGTTAATCTTGCTGGATGGTATACAACAACACTAATTGTTTGATTTTGCATGTTTAGAAGATTCAGTCTTTCAGCTGCTTGCTATTAGAAGGAAAGAAAAGACCAGACACATGTCATTTTAATTGATCAGTATGTCCACTAGGAATTAGGGAGTGGTTTCTGGCTCTGTTCTCCCTGTGTAGTTTATATTTCAAAAGTGCAGCAAGAAAAAATAGCAACCACTGATCTTGTAGCAATATCTATATTTATTGTGGGCTTTACTCCCTTATACTTCTTAAAGTATGGTGTAGTTAATATAATGAGATCTGACTGCTGTTCATAGGGATGGGTGTGATGGTCTCATCTGGCACAAGCTGGAATTGAGTTCCTATATCTTAATTAGGCAGCCTTACTGCATCATACATGCTTTTCTTCCAGCAAGGTCTGGGTACATTTGTTGGTTTTTTCCTACTGCAAAATGCAAAGCAGATGAGTCTAAGTGAACATTAGAGTAATGTTGCTTTATTTATCTGTGATGTATTTCACAGTATGAAAGTAGTGGTCTCTTATGCTTGCTGTGCTCTCATCAGGCAAACTCGGAAGGTATGAGTTAGCAAGAGGGCGGGACAGCTGATGTCTGGCCAGCGTCAGAATTAGAGATGTGAAGAGGGCTGGTGAGCACTGCCTTCAGCTTGCAATCTTGGGGACCGTCAAAAAACAGTTAATAAGGAGTGGATGTAAGACATGCCTTTATTAATGTATTTTGTTAGATTTTTTCAAGAATACTAGAATTTCTCAGACTACAGTCAAAAGAGGGGAAACATACAGGGGGGAAAAGAACAACTTTTGACAGTATTAATGGAGAGATGACATGGTATGAAGCCCCCAGCGCAGGTTTGTGGGGTTTTTCTGATGTTTGTTTTTCCTCATAATGAGAATAGAAATAATGTTGTTTTTTAAACATTAGTTTTAAAAGTTCCTGTTACTCTTCATTCCACACACTTCTCGCAGTATTGTTTGCCCTGCTAATAATGGATCTGTGATGACACTACTTGCTTCCTCATGAACATTTCTGCTGCTTCTGACTCCAGCTGAATGCCTTGATTGTAGAATACTTCCTGTTTATTTCTGTATGGGCCCAAGTGTTTTATCAAGGCCTGTATGAGAGGATGTGGAAGAATATGGAGTGATGAAGAGGGTCTTATGAAGAGCAAGCCTGATTGCCTGAGTCAGACCACAACTGAATGTAGAAACGCTACAGATTTAATATAGTTTTGCTTGCTATTGAGGCAAATTCATAATTGGTACAATTATGAGTGAGACAGCATTTAACAGACGGAAAACTGTGCTGCTTTCAGTTTTGTTCCATAGCTGGATTTTCTCGTCATTAGTGAAGGCAAGATGTTTAGAAAGCACATGGGCTCTTACTGCAAATAGCTGAATTTAGACACTTAATCTAGAGGCTAAAGTTCTCTGTATATGTAGTTTCATACTGATATGTAATTGGAGATGGGCGTATACTAGTGAGCTGAAGGATGTTACTGTTTAACCTTTACTTTGCTCTAAAGGGTTTTCTTGTATTATCAATAAATAGTTCCTTTGTAGCTTAGCACTGAACACAGAAAGAAACAAGCTTGGTTCCTCACAAAACAGCTGTAGAAGTTGATAACTAAACCTGACTCCAGCAATGGAAGTTGGTACAGTTCTAACATTTTGTGGTTTTTCGGTCTCAGCATATGACAATGCAAAGCCTGCTTGGAGGGGGATTAGAGCATGTCCTCAATGGAAGGAAGCCTTTCCTCTGTAAAGAAGGGCTGAGGGAATGCTGCACTCCAGTCTTTATCTTCTACAGGTCTTAAGGCCCTATTACTGTAGAGCAGTGGTGGGTGGATGTCCCATCCTGCCCTCCCTGCTGGCAAATCTGGAATTGGGTCTGTGTCCAGGAACTCGCCACTGGAAAGTCAAGACAAAGGAATCCTCTTTACCAGAAGTGCTCAGGCATTGATTATAACTGGTGGCATTTCCAAAAAGCTGATGAAATGTTCCTTTCAAAATAATGGAGGAATTAAAAATAATTATAAAGAACTTCCATGCAGTGTCTAAATTTTCTTGCACCTGTCTGTAAAAATCACTGCTGTGTCATGAAAAAAATATTGACAAAATTCTGGGCTTGACTGTTGTTCTTTTTTCTCTCCTGTCTGCCCTGAGTGCTGCTAGCTTCAAGGAGAGGTACAGTGGGCCAGAATGTCTGAAGTTCTGTAGATGTATTTAAATGAAAAAAGATTTGTAAGTGTCGTGGTTTATCATTATTAAATGATAGCATGTTTGTCTGTTGAAATAACATATTTATATTTTGTATTGTAGGTACAGCCCATGCTATATAATGAAGTGCCTGTATGTTCTGTAATGAGACATGACACTGGTAGTAATGAAATACAATTAATGATACATAATGAGAAGATGACTTCAAGGAATCATCTTGCAACTGATTTATGTCTGAATACTAACATTCCTGTGGACTGCAGGGGGAAAAGGTGCCTTTCACTTTGCTATTTGGTGAGAACAGCTGGTCATTAAGGCAAATTCTAGCAGCAGAAAATAAGAAAAGTTGTGCACGTTACCACTGTCATGAGTCACCTGGGCTGGGCCAGGTCCTCCCTGCCAGAGGAAGCGAAGGAGCAAAAGGAAAAGCTGAGCTGTGTGGAGGGTCAGGATGAATCTAGTTTGCTGCTCTGTGCGCTGAGTGAGCAGGGTGTACTGTGGATGGAAGTGGCAATGATGGGCAACCATATCTGACATCACTGTCATGATCCAGAACTCTACTGAAAAGGTAGCTTCCGCTCTGGGTGTCTCAGCTCTGCAGGCTTTAGCATAGGGGAAGAGAGACCTCAGCTACATACCTAATCCCAGCAACTATTTGCTGTAGACCTTTTATATTTTGCCGTTGCTTAAAAGCAAACTGTCCCTTGTTTGCTGAGTAGGCACTATGCTGTCTAATCAGTTCTCTTATCTTATTAGTTCTCTTATCAGTTCTGAGGCCCATGGTGCATTTTCTTTCTTATATTCATAATTATATTTAGCATTTTCTACTGATTTAAAAATAAAAATACCTATCCCTTCTTCACATCCATCAAATCAAACCCTAAAATGCATCATATAAATCCCTCAACTGGTTTGGTATGATCAAGATAATTTTAATGAATATTCATGTCGGAAGGGTCATCACAAAAACCATTCTAAGAGTATCAAAATGTGCTTTCATGAAGAAAAAGTTTTTTTATTTTTAAAATGCCTTTATAAAAGCTTTCCTTCATGGAAAAAAAGGGTTGGGGAATGAAGAAAAAATCTCTTACCTTCTTGTTTTGTGGTTGAATTACAGGTTTCAAATATCTAGACTCTTATGTACTTTGAATCCCAGCAAGGCTGACTCAGCTTTTTATCCCTTCAAGGACAAAAACATTTAGTTCTGTGCAGTTTGCAATGTCTGGCGCCTTCATAAAAGATGTTTAAAGCCAGGAATGCTCTCTGCTCTGCATGAACTAATTCTCATGGCCCGTGTTGGATGCAGGGTTGCCCTGGCAGCCATGGCCAAAATACTGTCACCTTCTGCTTCTTGACCAGTATTCAATTCCTGTGCCACGAAAGGAGGGGCTTTCTCTCAACTGCTGAATGAATGTCTTCTAGGGCACCTGAAAGTAGAGATAACTTGTAAATAAGTCAAGTGTTTTCCAGCTCAGGGAATAATAGTTGTGTCCTGTGGAGAGTATTGGCCTTGAGGGTGGAGGATGACCACTGTGAATTCTAATGACACTTGCTTACTTTTGCCAGCTAAGTTGCTTCTGAAACCGTTAACAGCACCCAGTGCTAGCAGTTAGCTCTCCAGAGGACCAATTGTTGTGCAGGATGCAGCAGTAAAAAGGTGTTGTGCAAGGAGAACCACAGGACCTTCTGTGGCCAGTCAGGCCTCTGTGAGCCAGAGTGCAGGTACAGAAAGGTCTGACCCTAACTACTGCTACACGAAGTCCAATTATTTTCTCATAGACTCCAAGTACATTAAGCATACAGCTGAAATGTGTGCTCTCTCTTTGGCAAAGAGATCTCTTAGAAATCACTATCACTTGAAAGGAAATAGTTCTATGAAACTGATTTCCTGGCCCCTGTGTTCTAGTGTCTTCTGGGAGCTGACACACTTAAAAAGATGACCTTTGTTAGTACTAGGCTCTACTAAAAGAAGTCCTAGTTTTTAGGTAAGGAAGCACCTAACTGCAGTAATTATTTCTGTTTTCAGTCTAACTGTATATCTAGTACTTTTTGCATATGATATTTTTGTTTTCAAGAATTACCCTCCACTAATAGTTTTGTAAGCTTGATGTTGTCATAGTTTCAGGATTAGGACACAGATGTGAAGGTGCTTCATAAACTGTCAAAGAATAATACTATTTTTTTTTTACCAGCTTGTTGTGTGGATAAAGTTAATTAGGCATGCAGCTGAATGTGAAACAAGTTGTGGGGGGAGTTTTGGTTTTTGTTTGGTTTTGTTTGGGTGCCTTTTTGCATTTATTTTTTGTTGTTGTTTTGTTTTCTTTTGCTGCGTCATTTTTGCAGCATTTGCAGCTGAGCTCATAGTGGAGATCCATGAAATTTCAAAGGATTTAAGATAAAAAATGGTTGTTGGCTATGCTAAAGTAGGCTGCAACTTAACATGAGCTTGGGAATGTTCTAGTCTTTCAAAAGAGGAGGATCTGCTTGTTAATGCTTTTTTAGACAAGCCTTGGCTGTGTTATTTAAAATGAAACAGAGAATAAAAATGCATACCTTAGTTGCTGGAAGCTAGATTTTTTTATGCTTTGCTGGCAACAGAAAAGAAAAAGTTCCATGTGCTTCTTAGCTGTTTTGGTTCTTTGGTGGGAGTTTTTTGGTGTTTTTTCTTTTAAAGCTAGCATTTTTGTTTTAAAAGTATTAAAATAGTGGTCCTTTCACTGGTGAGAGAAGTGCTCGTCCTTTGATAGGTTCCTGTGATAGAAGACGCACTGCCAAGGGAACTGATAAAAAAAAATTTTGCAAAATAAATTAAAAAAAACCAAACCAACAACAACAACAAAAAACCCCAACATACCTGCCCGCTGAAGCATTGGGCTCATTAGGTAGGAAATGGGTAAGTAAGCATAAATGTATAACCTTAGATGCTTGTAATTGGGACCACCGAGAAAAGAAGCTGTACTGACTTGCATGTTTGCCTTTTCAATAAACATAAGATTTTTGACTGGTATTTATTTGATAGAGGCTGATAGAACTCATACAAACCCAAAAGAAAGGAGCCAAGTATTGTCAAGTTTAAGGGCTGTGTAAAATTGTTTTCAAGCTGATACTGCAAGACAAGTCTTAAAGAAGCTCAAATAAAAGACTAGCTAGAGATGACAAAACCAGTGAAAGACTTTTCTCAACACTCAGTTTTTGTAATGAAAAACTACATTTCTGAGCTGAGTGCCACTGACAGAATAACTAAGGCCTATTGAAAACATTTTCAAGCAAGGACATCTTTCAAAGATGTTGCATGTAGCTCCTCCAGGCTGCTTACAGTTTTAAAGTGTGTTAGACCATGTTTAGAAGCAGCTTTTCCTGCTGAGGAGCCTAATTCCCAGGCCAAGGCACTTCTGTACTAAAAAGTATGTATTCTTCCTGTTCTTCAAGCTACACTGCTAGTCTCCTAAAACATACCATATTTTGTTAGAATAATAAATCCGATCTTGATTGCCACAAAAAAAACCCATCCAAAACCCACAGCCTCAGCTAAGAAAGGCTGCTTTTTGTCAGATTTCAGCACATCTAGTCTGCGTTGCTAAGGCAGTGACGCAGCATATATGTGAGTTGCCATTTTAAGGATCAGCTATTAAAATATGCAGGGCATATTTTATAGATCTTTCACATGTCAGCTAATGTTGTTATTTCCCATACCTTCATCCTAGTATTTTAATAGGTTATTAACAATAATGCCTCATTTAGTTTTTGATGACTTATGCACAGATATTTTGGAAAACAATTAGGGGATTTTTGGTTTACTTGTATCTGGAGAAGGTGGAGTCCAAATATGCCCTGTGCATGATGTAGGAAGAGTGTTAGCAGCAACAATGATGTTTGCTCTTTCAGATGAAAACAATTTTAACCTTCCAAGTGCTTGTCACCTGTTTGTAATGCAATAGCTTTTTAAAATAAACATTTACATTGAAAGATTTGATTTTGGATTTCTGTGAATTATGCAAAAAACTTTTTCATTATTCCTTTTGCTCAGCTTCATAATGTTATTTTGAATGGGACTGGGGCTTCAGTTTCATTTGCTGGTCCCACCTGGGTGATCCTTTTTCTTTGTTCCAGACAGAATGGTGCAAGGCAACATTGCTGAATTAGAGACAGATGTGGGTGCTGAAAATAAAATAAAATGCAAAAATCTGAAGGAATGGAACTACCTTTTGCGACTTTTGTCCTGGGATAAAGGATTCCACAGTAGAAAACTTGCCAAATGTAGGGAAAAAAAAAAGTGGTTTTGGCAACATAAAAGTTACATTTTAAGTAGTGTACGCCAAACTGTTGAGCCTTTAATGTAAATAAAAGCTTAATTCCACAACTAAGTTTGAAAAGACCTGACAGATATTTCTACTGGATGAGTCTAAGTGATAGGCAGAGGGGCAGCAACACCTGGTCTGTAAAGCTTGAGGCAATATGTGCATGCCATTCTGCTGCAAAAGAAAACATTCATTTCAGGGAAAGAAGGGGACCTATCATGCTTTTGCATGATCTTCAAGGGCTCCTTTCCACAATAACAGCTTGGTAAGAATTATTCTACAAAATGCTGTTTTCTCAGTCATTGCAGTTTCATTAAAATAGCTATTGTTGATCCTCATGAAACTTTTATCACTAGGTTTTATTCGGAGAGCAAACAACCCAAAACAGTTAATGACTGATAGTTATGCATTAAAATAAGTTCACAGGACTAACATCTGTTCTGAATTAGGCACACTCCTGGGTTGTGGAGATAACACTCTTTCCAGTCTAATAGATGCTTACTTGTTTATAGAAACCAGAATAGCTGTTAAATGTCAAGAGAGCTAAGGATGTGTGTTTTCAATTCATGCGCCAACAGCATAGGGAAGAGGTGCATGTGCAAGAAAGGCACCTTACGAGTGATCAAGAGTAAAAATAGTCACCACAATTAACCTAAATTGTTTTCTGATTCCCAGTGCACTTCAGTTTAGTCATCTTTAGACCTGTATACTGGCATGTAGCTTTGATTCTTACATTCATTCTTATTTTTTTAATAATCTAAGGATGTTTATAATATGTAAATATTATATACAGGAAAACTCAGAACTTAAAGTTAGTGTTTGATGTATTAGAATTCCAACAGCATATTTTCATGAACTTTTTTGACTGGTTTATAAATGGAATTGTGTGTTTCTCTGTGTTCTCGCTGGGTGTTAATTCTTGACGGAGTGTTGGTGGAGGGGTGGTGGTGGTGCATTATTCTTACAAACTGACTAGTACCTCATGGTTTTAACTAATCCTTAGTAAGTTCACACAACAATGATCTAATCAAACGTGGGAAGATAAATTAAGATTCTGAGAAATATTCTTTAATTTGTCCTGTGCTTTTATTGGCATGGGAGAACCACAGGGAAGGTAGAGGTTGTAGACAACCTCAAGAAACTTTCAGCCTACAAAATGGCATTTCCCCGTCTACATCCGACCTGCAAATTATATGTTCTGAAAGTGAAATTTGATAGCATTTGGAGCCAGGAAAAACACCAGTTTGGCAGGGCTCAGAATTATTGTTTTTATTAAACAATATTCTCCTAGACTAGAGAAAGCCTCTGGGATTATAATTAGCCTGTCTTGGGCTGATTAGTGTTGGGTACTTGAAGACCCTTGAGCAGTGAAATAACATATCCTGACAGCCAAGTGGAAGGAAGTCCAGTGTTTCACTTATCCATGAAGGGAGAGGAAGAAAAAAAGCATATTTTGGTAGATTTAATCCTGTTATGAGAGAAAGTGTTGGATGTATTGAACGCTTAGAGGTGGTTGTCTCCTGGGTTGAGATGCACAGTGGTTTATTACAGCCTTTCAGAATGTTTTACTAAAAGTGAGGAAAACATGATCTGTGCCATAAGACCCTGTTTATGCCCTCTTCATCTTATTGAGATTCATAACTGCTAGGTGCGTCATAAGCAAAAGTAAAATTTTTTTTAAGACCAGAAGCAGACAGTTTTATATTTATAACTTAAACTGCACATAGAAGTGTAATCATGATTAGAAGGCCAAATAGGTCTGTTCTGTTATCTGGATAGTTCTGTGATCAAACTGCAAGTGAGCTTTTCAGCTTTAATTACATATATTTTTAAATATAACCTCATGTTATTTGCTAAAATGGAAATGCAGTTGCCTGTGTTCAACAAAGACTAGAGAATGAATAATTAAATGGAATGTATAATGTGTATATTGGAAATGGTTCAAATTTCCCTCTGAAAATTTTTTCAAGTAATCCTGAAAGGTCTTCATGCAGAGAACCGAGGTACTTGGGAATACACTGCTGCAGCATGATTATTTTTTGCAAAATAAACCTCCATGAATAGTTGCATTGTTTGTAATCGGGAAACTTTAGAGTTGGTTATATTGTCAGATGTCATTTGCTACAAGTTGTGAGCAGCATTTTAACAATCTCTTCTAAAACATTTTCCAAGGCATTGCAGAATCAAAGTTAGATTCAAATGGGATGAAATAGGCAGTACTACAACAACAAACAGAATTCTGTCTAGTGACCCCTTAGAAGGCTGGTAAAGGTGTAAGTGTAGGTCAGATTACCAGCCATTCCAGCCATTTGCTGCTAAAACCCACAAATTTACTAATTTAGTAGCAGCTCTGTGGCACTGAGGGTATAAAAACATCCAACAATGTTTCACCATAGTTATCAGTCATACAGTATTACACTTTCTGGGTGCTAATGCAATACTAATAACATACTTTGTTAAGGGGAGGGAAAAATATTGTTCTTTTTGATTAGAGATTAGAGGAGTAGGTGTATGGGAATGGGGACAGGGACCAATATCTATTCGCTGGACTAACTCATCAAGTACGTGTGCCAGGGACATTAACTTTGACTCCAAGAAAGAAATCTAGGACATATTGAAATACAGCAGGCAAAGCTTGAACAAAAAACCCACACAAATTAAGCTTCTGACTGTGAGTTTTTGGTTTTAAATAAGTGTGAGGGGGATAAAAATGCATAATGGCACTTTAATGCCTTCCAGGCTTTGCAGTGAGATAATTCCTGCTGCAGCGACAAAGAAGGCTATCAGAGTTCCCCTGGGAACAGTGCAGAGGCTGGGAGGAGCAGGGTCTGCTGCACAGCAGCAGTGAGTGGCATTATGATGATATTGCATGCTTATAAATTATGTCTTGGCGCTGCCCAGAAATGTCAGCACAAGGTTAGTTTTGAAGCTGCCATTGCACTTTTTTTACAATCATTTCTCTGCTGCACCTATTACAGGCATGACAATGAAACTTGCCTCGGGAGGTATTTAGCTCTTGGTTCAGGTCTAACTCCGCTCCTGCTGACTTCTCATGTTTCACTTCTAATGGGAGCATAAATCTGTGGGTCTTATGCAAGGCTTACTGGGGTCATTAATAAGCTTCAGGCTCAGTATCTTCCCATGTTTTTTGTTGGTATTTTTTTTTGTTGTGTGTTTTTTTTTTTTTTTTTTTTTTTTTGGCATGTGTTGTTTTTCCTCCCTGGTTCTGTGATTTCCCCAAGGAATGTGTTATGTGCTAAACTGAATGAAGCCAAGCAAGATTCTTGGAAGCAATAAAGCCATTTGAAATGTGTCTCATTTGAGATTTTAAAGTTTGAAAAAGAGCAGCATGACTTAAAGATTTGGGAATAATCTTACTTCTCAGTTTCCTGCTGAAAAATGAAAATGTTTTGGTATTACCTGTGCAGTTCAGACTGCTGTTATTGTATTGTGAAGTGTGAATGTATTTTTTGTGTGCTGAAAAGCTGGTTAAGATCTGAGCAACAGTAATATTATGCAGGTGGGTTTTAAATTAATTTCTCAAGAAGCCAACATGACTATTTTTGTCTACCTGAGAGGTGGTAAAAAAAACTTACCATATTTGAAGGGCTTTATCCTGGCTGCATTTTTAGCTTTAAAAGGGTAAAGAAGACAAAAATTCCAGGAATATATCAAAAGTTCTAAAGATGTGTGGCTTTTATTTTCAAAAAGCCAAGTAATAGATCCATGGCCTGAAAGTAAGATTAAAAAATTAATTGATCTGTACATGGAGAGGACTGGACTGCTTGATGTTGGACACAGCCTTGGGTGGCATGGCTTAGTGTGAGGTTGGAACTAGATGATCTTAAGGTCGTTTCCAACACTAACTATTCTATGATTCTATGTTGTCTTGGAGTTTGGTTTGTTTTGCTCTTTTTTGAAGTATGAAAAATCCCTAATACTGAATCTTAGGATCAATGATCCTTGTTGTAGAAGAAACAAAGTTTCACATAGTGTTTTTTTTGGACTAAAGCATGATGGCAGACTTAAAACCTGAATTTACAGGAATAATTAATGATAGCCCCAGCGAATGAAGTCTTATTTAATGACAAAGCAGGGATAATAGTGACAAAGTACACAGCAGTACAAACATTAGGGTGAAGAACAACAACTCCATCTCCTGATATAATAACCCAGATTTGGAGAAATGAACAGTAGGAAGAGTAGATGCCAGTTATCTTTTTAGATCCTAAAAACAAGTAAGCTGAACACAGTACTGTGATCTGTTTTGCTATTGGTGTTATATTTCCATGGTTATTGTTAATATTGTCAAAAAGAGAGACTTAGCATGTGAAGTCATGCACAGATGCACATTAAAGTCCTGAGTATCTCCTCCCTATCCCAGAACACATGCTGTGCTACTGTGTGAGTCTGAGAGCAAAGGAATGTACCAGGAATGTGGCAGGTGGGTGAGAGGACAATAAAGATCTGTGACATGAGGTCCTTCATGACCTATAACATATTTGGTATTCTCTCCATCACTTATTAACAGGTCAGATTTTTTTTTTAAATAAGTGATTCCCGTTGCTAGAAATATGTGGGTAGTGCTAAATGAGGGAGCTAATAGTACCCCTTTATGATGTTTCGGTAGACACAGAAGGGACTTGAGGGCAAGAGCAGACTGTGCCCAGAGTGTGCTTGCTGTACCAGGGTACCCTGCCACAGAGGCTGGTACAGAGAGGCAGTTGGGTGCAGCCCAGCTGGTGAGACCCAGTCTGGAGAAAGGGGTAGAGAAGGAACACAGAGCAGGAAGACAAAGTTTGGTAAGAGCTACCTCAAGCAAAAGAGGGGAGAAATTGCGTTGCTAATGGCTGAATGGGTTTGCTGTGGGCTGTAACAAGCTGAGGGAGAATGAGGTAACAGCTGTTACAACCAGACCAGAAGTTAACTGCTGCTTAAAACCTCCAAAGGTCCCTTCTCCTATTCCGCTCCTGTCAAAATCACATTAATATTGCAAGCTCCTCTGTGGCCATCTAATGGCTATGATGCACTGTTTCTAGCTGTGTTGGGAATATGTCTAAGAAGTTTAAAGTGCAATATGCAACAAAATATATCTAATGGCATCATCTAGCATGGTTACAGCATGCAGAAAATGAATAAGCAGCAATTTAAGAACATAATAATAAATTTAACTTTGGCTAAGCAAGCTCATTTTTTAAATCCTTTGAGACTCTGCAGGATGTTTTAATGGGCCTTTTGTGATGTGGATATTTCCTCAGTTTAAAAACTGAACTAAATAAGTTCATTTTGCACAATTTGGGAAGGAGCCTTCATACGGTAATGATTTTGGGTCACTGCTAAGCTAGACCAGATGTGGATGAATGGCTTAACAGTGAAATGCTGCATATCCTGTTACAAAGCTTTTTAGGCCTGTATATTTCTCCTCTTGGCAATAACCATGCAATTAATGAGTAAGCGCTTAATATCTAGTTATATGTCAAAAAAGGCAATAATAGTTCCACCACAGTTCTCAGTGACTTTGGGGAACATCTGAAGCCAGCCAGTTATTGACAAAATAAATTGATAGAGCCATCTTTAATTAGGAATAACTTAAATTGTGTATCATTGCCAACCAGAAAGACATTGTTTCTCTCTGTGTTATAGAGATTAGCAGAGAACCATATTCAAATCTATTTTCAGGGTGAAAAGAAGGAAATGGTGTGATAGAGAGAGCTACTAAATAAGGCATGAACTTGCTGAAATACTAGGTGTAGTATTTAAGATATGAACAGTTCTGATCTAAAAAGAAGAAATTATTGACTTCCAGACATCCAAAAAAGTTAACTTTCTATTCTCTGAATTATCACATATAACAAAACGTAATTTACCAGCCTTTCTTCATGTTGTTATCTAACATAGAATAGAACACAGTATTTCAGTTGGAAGGGACCAACAATGATCATCTACTCCAACTGCCTGACCACTTCAGGGGCTGACCAGAAGTTAGAGCATGTTATTAAGGGCATTGTCTAAATGCTTCTTAAGCACTGACAGACTTCGGGCATCAAACACCTTTCTAGGAAGCTTGTTCTAGTGTTTGACCAGCCTCTTGGTAAAGAAATGCTTCCTGATGTCCAGTATAAACCTCTTCTTGTGCACCTTTGAACCATTCCCACGTGTCCTGCCACTGGGTCTGAGGGGAAAAGAGATCAGCACCTCCCTCTCCATCTCCCCTTCTCAGGAAGCTGTAGACAGCAAGGAAGTCACCCGTTGGCCTCCTTTTCTTCAAACTAGACAAACCCTAAGTCCTTAGTTACTCCTCATAAGGCATGCCTTCTAGTCTTTTTGCCAGGTTTGTTACTCTCCTCTGGGCACATTCAAGTACCTAAGCATCCTTTTTAAGCTGTGTGGCCCAGGCTGCACACAATACATCAATGTGAAATACAGTGGGAGATTCACCTCTCTTGATGGGCTGTGTTTGATGCACCGCAGGATGCTGTTTCCAGCACAAATCCAAAACATAGCCTCATACTTGCTACTTTGAAGAAAATTAACTATTCCAGCCAAAACCAGCATTACCCAGATGTATTTTATATTTGAATATAATATACAGGTAGGTGTGAACTGGTTAAAATTATTTGGCTCACAAGCTCAAGCAGTGTTGAAAGTTTGGTTGTGTTTGAGGCCTAGTTCTCTATTCTTAATTCATTTCTAGATGTCCTCTTTGCTGTTTTAATAAGTGTTTTGCATCAGAAATATTACATGAACCCTTTGAAAATGATGGATATTCCACTAAATGTTATGGAGGTGCTCAGTCAATTAACTAATGAAGCCTCTATTGCATCTGTTTTCTCCACCATTAATTTTGTTTTTATGTCAGTGCTTTGTCACAGATGATTGAAACAAAATTTATATAAACATATAAGAATACAATTAAAATCTCTGTTTCTGTAGAGCCTTTATATTTTTACTTTAAAGTAATTATCATTGTATCCATCTGTATCATGAAATAACAGATCTGTCATGTATTTGCTTTATGATCAGTCCGCACAGAAGAATTTTTTTTTAAAGGTATGTGATGTGATTTTAAAAGGAGGAACAGTGTCTGTGTGTGTGGTTGGAGTATTTTTACTGACTTGGCAATATCTGAAATATTTAATGTAACGAATAGGTTACTTGCATCTGCAAAACAAGAAATTATTCATACAAATAGTTATGTTACTTTCTGAAAATAATAGCTATATATTTCTGGCATGGGGCTCAATTTAATCAGCTGACTGCATCTTTTATTAAGAATTTGTTTCCCTGGACTATTAGATCACAGTACTGAATTATGATCTGCTTAATAAATCTGCATTCTAAAAATCACATCTTTAAAACAGCAGCTGAGGTCTTAAAATTCTGGCATATATCACCTTTGCTGTGTGTGAAACAAAATGAGAGCCACAATTTCTTATGTTTCATTTATGTCTGGAGCATATAGATTATGCATACATTTTCCAGCATATTTTGTAGAAGGCTTAATAGGCAAGTGATTTTCTGTGGGAAAAAATGGAATTTATTCAAGAGTTTGAAGACTGTTCATGATTTTAAAAGTATCTAGGAGGACCTAAGTACCACAGGTCACTGGGTGAAATATACAGACTGGTGTGAGAAGCAGGAAATTTTTGTCAATGCATATATGTGGGCCAGATTTTAAAGTTCCTTACACCTCCCATAGTAAAAAAAATTGCTTGGAGCAAGAGTAAAAAAGCCAGTTTGGTTCCCATCTTCTAAGTTTCTTTCTATGATGAGATTATTGCAGCTTGTTCATTAAGATATATGTACCATAACTACATTATCTTAGTGCATTTTACAGAATTTAAATTTTTCCTTTTGGAAGTGAGACGGGGAAGGGATTAATGATTCTTTCTTTGTTTTTCATGGAAACAAATATTTCTGTTGTATTTTCTACCTTGATGGGTTTATTCTTCAGAATTTAAAAAGTTATTTACTTTTACATGTATATATATGAAATCACTAAGAATGATTGCATTGTAAAGGATCATAAAAATTGGTCAAATTAATAGGAGAATAAAAATAATGAATGATTTGTTGTAGAACTTTTCCTTGTTTCAAAATTTTAAATCTTTTTAGAAACTGATTCAAAAAGATATTTTGAATGGTTCTAAAACTTTATTTGCTTTATTCTGAGAAATGGATGTACAAAGCTAAATAACATTTTGGAGTTGTTTTAAGTCTTATCTCCCAGTTCGTTGACTTAAAAATTTGCAAATAGGTTTTTAAGAATGAGGGAGAAGAATTTACGATTCAAGTGTTATTTTCTGACCTCCATGACAGAAATGTCCAATCAGAGCCAAAAAAGACTAAAAACTTACGTCATGTCAGAGGTTAATGGATGATGAGATATTAACAACCTAAAAGTAGTAAAACCTGTGTAATACTGGCCGAGTGTTTACAACTCGTTTCACACATGAGTGTTTTCTAATCTTTCAGAGAAAAAAAATCTCCTTAATCACATAAATTCAGAATCATTTGTGGTTCTGGAGTATAAGGAGTGTAAGGTTTTCAGAAAAAAAAAACCCAAAAGCTTTCAGACATCAAAATAAATGATGTAATAATTGTAAAAATAAAGGTAGTAACATTGGTACCCATTCCACTGACAGCTTCCTAAAGAAAAATGTATTCTATGTAATAACAGAATTAAAAGCTACGTGAGAAATTGAAGTGCAGCTGAAACCAGCTAGCTTCAAAGTCTGCAGTTTTAATGGTTTAGCTAAAGTTACTGGCTACTCAGTCTTCTCAAAAAGAAGCATTCCTGTGGCTAATATGTGAATTAGCCCAAATACTTCTTTGGGCCTCGGAACAATTTGTAATGTGAATTTTTGGGAAGTTTTCTCCTACTTTGCTCTCTGTTTATCTCTTTCTGCAATCTCAAGTACTGTGGGAACACATTCTTGTGGGATTTCTGACCTGACCCAAATGAAAAGTTAAGTACTAGAAAACAGTTACAATCCTGGTGTCTGCTGCTCTCTATTGCCTCTGTGAGATTCACTATAATCTTAAATCTGTGAGCTTGGTAGCTTTGCACCATACAGCAGATTGATACAGAGAGCTCAAGCCACAGTAGTGGAGTGCTCTACCTGAAGCAATAAATTCGTCAGTCAACTGGACTTACAACTAATGGAATATGGCTACTTTTTAAATAACCAAATTCATAAGCTTGAGAAGCCCCTCACTGCATCCTGTTCTGTGGTAGGGATGATTAACAGTGTCCCTTGCACATAGCCTTACCTGGTGTCTACAGGCAACTAAAGTAATGATGAAAGGGAATCTGGAAAACTGACTAATAGCTTCAGGTTAATATTCACTATGAAAGAATTTGCATTATCATAGTATAACTGATAGAATATTTATATGAAACCCTACTGTATGCATGAAAAAGTACATATGTATACACATCATGTTACATAATGAGTTCTGGTATATTACAAGCTTTGCCCTATTTAAAAATCTTTGCTTGATGACTTGGTTCATCCTAATTCAATGAAGTCTCTTTCCATCTTCTGATAGGAGGGTGACAATGCTTCACTTCACCACCTCCAGTTTGGTCACTGGCAGATGGGAAATATGTCAAACTCTCTCAAAAGCCATATGTTTGCTCCCAGTGGGGAGCTGAAGGAATAAAGGATTGATTTAATCCTTATTACCTCAAAAGCAGCCACGTGGAAGGTGGATTTCTCTTAGGACCTTAAAAAGTAATTCTAATTAAGGTAGAAAGTGAATTGGGGAAGTGCAATACAATAGAACAACTCTTGTGTACATGCATTTGTATTTTGTCGTGATGGTTACTTTCTGCTGCTGCCTGCTTGCTGCCAAGCAGCTGCTTCAGCATTTCCCTGGCTTGCCGTTTCCTCAGCTGTTATCAGCCCTGCCTTTCATTGAGATAATGAGCAGCATAGTTTGCTATAACCTCCTGCAGCACCCTCTCAGCTGCAGGCCAGCCCTGGCTGTTGTGTTGCTCGTAGAAGCTGGTTACACTTCTTGGCAGGTCTTTTTGTAGCTCCTGCAGCAGCTTGCCTCTAGCCATTTCTCTTTACTTAAAGGATTCTTGTTCCTTTTGCTGACACACGCTTACTCCTGTGGACATGCCTTGTTTGGACTGGAGCAGAGTTTTGTGAGCAGCAGTGTAACAGTACTTAATTATCCTGTCTGGAGGTGGAGGAGAATTTTTTTCCCTTGATGTTGCAGAGTCCCAGCACAGAGGAAATGCTAGCTCTTTGTTGAGGTATAGGCTTAGAATCTTTGCTTGGAAACTGCTGTAACCAGTTTAACCACAGAATAGGATAAGAAGTGATAAACAAAAATTAGGAGCAGCTAATCCGGCAGCAGCGTGGGGACCTTGAGGTAGCTATAAATGATTTTAGCAATAACTGAGGCATCAGTTGCATTAGAATGTGACTGAAGTGACACATTCAGCAAGGTCCAGACTAGAAGAGGAAAGACGCTTTTCAGGCATTTCTTTTGAAATGTTCTGTATTTGTATTTCTGTATTAATCTATATGAAGATTAAGCTCTAAGAAGTCTTCTGAGTAACAAAAGCATAAAAAAACCACAGTTGAATTGTTCTGTTGTACCCTGTAAACATTCAGTGCTTTTTCAGACCTGCAATACCAAGATTTCAAAAATTCCTGATTTGATTAGTGGCATAAATGATAGAAGCCTTAATACATTGTCTTTTCCTTAAAATTCCTGTGTTGGTGTTGATGTTGATGCCAGCAAGTGCACATAGGGAAAGCATACATAAACATGTATACCTGTTTTTGTACATTCTGCTCTGCTTGTGCTAGTTGCGCACAGTGCTGCCAAACAGAATTGTCTGCTGTTTCTATGCTTACTTTTTTCCCAGCTTCAATTCTCTCCTGAATGAATCAGAGGCAAGAGTGGAAAACCATAATTCTTCAGGCTTTAATTTCAAAAGCAAAACGATACTATAACAGAAGAAGGATTTGCTTTAAATTTAAGTCCTAACGTACTTCCCTGTTTCTTTCCCTGGTGCAGTAACTAATGCCTTCTGATTCTTCTCCCTGTCACTGAATTCTTCAAAAACTGAGCCATGAATCTGTCAGCAGAGTGGGTGTGGGCATCAGCCCCATGTCTTTGTCTTCACTTGTTCTTGGAGCTGTTATTTCTTGACTACCCTTTTTCTCCCCTAATGTAGCCACTGAGAAAAGGAAAGGGTCAAACTCCTCTTAGTAAATTCATGTCATACTCTGTTGAATCCGAGTCCTAGCTTTTTCACATATACTCTCAAAAACTTTGGTTTTGAGCCCCTTTGGGCTCAAAGGGGTCTTTGCTTAAAATTTTGGGGGTGGAACTGCTGCATCCCAGTGCCTCTCCAATGTAAGGAGTCCTATTGATATTCACTTTACCAGATAATCCAGAATCTTCATAATTTCTTTTTTGTTTTGTTTTGTTTTGTTTTTCCTGGCAGCATGTCAGGAGGACTTGTCAGGTCAACCCTGCCTGTTGAAATGCTGTGTATGTGTATGTAGAAATACGGGTGGATAGCCCAGGATGCAAAAATCAAGGTGATGTACCAGATTTCTAATAAAAAAGGGCAAAAATGGGAAACATGGTAATGTAGCTGAGTTGGAGGGAAGTGAATGCACTGAAGGGCTGTCAACTTCCACGCTTACATGCTCAGAGATGAGTCATGAACCTGCACTGAACTAAACTGAGGTCAAACCTCTGTGACTTACCTGCTGATTGAAGCCTAGGGAACTAGGGCTTGGATTTGAGAGTTTTGCTGGCTGGCAGAGAAGTTAGAGAGAAAACTTGTTAAAACCATAATTAACTTGTAGTGAAAATTTATTTTAGGGGTACCAGATGTAGTTTTTATCCCAAGCTTGCTTTATTCATTCTTCCTATTTCTCTCACTAACACAGCCCTGCTCATAACATTTGTAGGAGTATTGGTGCAGAACAGCCACTAGCAGTTTAAATCACTGTGGTACAACTTATACTAGTCTAGAAACCAAAGTAGTGGAAATACTGACAACGTACATATATTTCTGGTCCAGTTTGATAGCTACATGTGCCATGATGGCACCTCCAGGATGCTTTTTCTATGCTTACAATACGCTGTAGATCTGTATTGTTCAAACTGCAGGCTGGATACTAGCCAGAACAATGATCTCTGACTCATCAAAAGAATCAAGTGCTGAGAAGCTATTGAAGATGATTATATGTGTGCAGGCTTGGATCTGCAGCTAGAGCTGAGAGACAGAATTGAGAAGCTAGTATATGTGAATATTATGATGGGATTAGAAGATTATAAAAGGAGCACCACTAAGAAACCAGATCAAGGTAGTTCTCTGCTCTACTGGGAGAAGTATCCAGAAGCATCTTAGCGACAAGAGGATGATAGTGTTCATTTTATTTTTAGGGGTAAGGTACAATTAGAACCAAGGCTCAGCTAGAAACAAAGTCCAATGTGTTTCTCCTGCATCTCTGAACACACAGATGTGAACCGGTTCTGCAAGTGGAGCAGATCAGTGTAACTCTATTAACCTAATTGGGTGTGAGGATCAACCTCAAGGGGCTTATGCTGTTTGTTTTGAGATTATTCCTTCTCTCTCACTCCTAAATCTTCCCCCTCACCCCACATTTATGTTTAGCTAGTAGGTTTGCAAAATGTTATACAAAGACTATTTACCTTTCCTTCATTCAGGGGCTATTTTGTGACTGTGAAGAGTGGGAATAAGCAGATCATAGAAAAAAACTTACGATGTAGAGATTATTGCAGTTATGTAAATTGTGCCACTTCAAGCAAAAATACAATCTGTCTCCTAGACAAGATAGTCCTGTATGAGACCAATTTATTTGTGCCTGATAGTTATGTAAAGATATGAAAGCATTTATATTTATATACAAACAACTTTTTTCTTTATATGTCTGTGTAAAGTGGTATGCAAAACCTTTATGAATGTTGGCATTTGACATGAAGTTTTCCAGATGGATAAATGCCTCAGGCTGAATTTTCTTTGGATTTCTTTAGGGAGAGGGAGGCAGCATTTTTGAAAAAGATGAGAGAAAATATGGACTTGCTAGCATTAATAAAAGAATAAGGAAACAAACACTGAGAATTTCTTTAAGGTGCTTTAGTATCTTTAAAAAGCATACTGTAAAATACAAGCTTACTATTGGCAGGAGGCTTATCCTCCTGTCTTCATGCTTTTTTGCTCCCATGGTCAATCAGACAATACGGTCTTGAAAAAAGACCATATTCTTCATGTGGGTGAGATTTACAGCTGGTTGCAGTTTACCATGCATTGCTCCTTGAAATTTCCAAGGGTAATTCTTGAACTCACCATGAAAATGAGAGCAGAAACATAGTTTTACTGGTTTTCATGACCTCTTTGCAGTTTTGCAACTAGTGAAGAGCTAAAAGTAATTTACAGGTTCACGAAAAGTCCAAGATTTCCATATCACAAAACAGTGTTCTAGCATCAGAGTGCATGGACCTTGACTGTGCGCAAATTTCTTTTTCCTTTTCATGCGTTTAACAGGTTCAAAATGATTTGTCAATTTAGAGTATAAATGCTTTATGACTATAGGTGGTTTAATTTCCCCGAAAAGCACATTAAATATAAAATACAACAGAAATGAGTTCTACATATTGCATTTCATTCTCTACGTCCAATAAATTTCCAAAATTTGGATCCATCAAATATTAGCTAAACATGACATATGCAGATATTCCGTGTACTCCTGTGTAGCAACATCAGTGTTGCAGGAAAACTGATCATGTAATGGATATTTCTGGAGTTGCTCTGAGGAGAGAAACAGCTCTTACTTGAGTAAGCCCCAGGAGTTTGAGCTAACTTTATTTGTTGGACTTCAATTGTTTCCCTTTTTCTTTACATCCCCTTATGAACATAATAACCTGTTTGTATTTCTTTCATGGGCTTGTGATAACTTTTATATGGTACATAATTACAAACTTACTTTTGTTCTAGAAATTTAAAAAAACTATGAAAATAACAATTTTTGAAAAGCTGACTTACTATACTTGACATGTTTTACCTTCTCTGAATCTGATGCTAAAATAACTGAGCCACAGAAACAAGAAAGAATTTTCTAGTACCAGTTTTTGGTAGATCTATAACCCCAGGGTAAATGATGTTCCACTTCATTTTGTTTTTTCCTAATAGTACTGAGTTATTTAAAAAAATAAGTCATGGCATATCATGCCATCAGAGTTATAAGACTTTAAAAGTTGTGTGCATTTCAAAGGAAAACTGTAAGTCAAGGCATGGAAGAGAGGAGAGAGGGAGGAGACTTCTAAACCGTACTGATCTAGATTTTTAGTTTATACAGAGCTAATAACTGGAATATGAATATATTTAAAAAGTTAAAAAGCCTGCAACAATTTAGTCTCCTTGTTCATGATCTTGACCAAAACAAACGGTAGTTCATTTGGTTAATCAGACTTACAGAAGTGGTCCCCTTTTTATTATTTTTTATTATTTTATTTTTTTTTTTTTCAGAATTATGCTGTGCCTAGGGGAAGCCACGGGGATCTGTTCCCTCTTTTGTAATATTAAAATGCATCAGAAAACTTCTTTGCCTACCAACTGTTATTTACCTAATTAGCATTACAATGTAGTGTTCTAGTTCCACTATGCATTATAGAAGTCATTCAGCAAAGACTCCAAAACAGTTCATTAGTCAGTCTTGATTGTTTGGCTACTGTTCATTATGATGCTCATAAAAAGAGCCATCCTTATTATCAATTTGAATTTGTATGTGTGCAGGTTTCTTGTCTTTGGTTTCATTTGAGTCTGATTGATTGCTCTGAACTACTTGAACATAAATTATAAAGATAAGGTGCAATTGCATCAACGCATGCCTTATTCATGCCTGAGTGAAGCCAAACGTTGCCCTTTTGGGGGTTTGTTTTCCCTTTGTCTTTTTTCTTCTGTTTACCATGTGTTATGGTGGCATATCATCATCTCTTATTTGATAGGAATGAATTTAAGGGAAGACAGCTGGGACTTTTAAGAGATCATGTGTTCTTGAGAGCATGGTGCGCAGAAAATTTACCAGCTATGCAAATTCTCATGTGATTTCTCCTTAAAGATTTATTGCAAACATAGAACAATGTGATGCTGGTTTTGTGTGCATTTGAATGCTCTTATGAAAAGTTTTGCCAAAACTAAATCAATCTTCTGTTAACCTAAACAGATTTGTCATTGTATTTTAATTGGAAAGAAAAAAATCTAACATTTTTAAGTGTTTTATATGAATACAAAGTTAATGTAGGCAGAATATTTGCATAGATGGCTCTTTTCTCCTTTGACTTTCGTTGCAATACGCCCCTTTGCTCTTACAGCTTGTGTAATCCTGTTATGCAGCAGCAAGATGTACTGCAGAGTATGCTCCATTCTGACACACTGTGGCCTCCTGCTTAGCGTGTATTTCAGGTTCCTCCATTAATTTAGGAAAAAACCCGTGTGTGTGTATATATATACATCTCTATATCTCTTTAAGAGAATATTCCTAAATGCAAAAATATGAAAAATACAAAAATTCTTACCTGGCCTTCCCAGCTGGGTTATGTGACTGAGGACCAACAGCACGTGTTATTACTTCTGAGACTTGTACTTGCAGGAAACCACTTCCAGCCATTTCCTACCTGGCCTCCACAGACTTCTGCCTGCGGGCAGTCTGTCCCTAAGTTAGTGAGGGTCATGGTAGAATAGTTAAAGCTACTCCTCTGTGTGATTGTGATCTCTTTTGCTTCTCCTTATGAAATCCTGATCTCTCCCAAATGGCGGCTCCTGTAGTTCTTTATCTGCAGCCTGAGATAGCTGACAGCTGGGGTTTTATCCTGATCATAAGGGAGCTTTCTGTTCAAGGTCTGGCCCTGTTTCCAGTTTGCCTGCTTTTACTATTTCTTTTACAGATTTTTCTGCAGCAAATGAGCGTCCCCTTTACTTCCATTGTGCTCTAGCCCATGCAGTGTATCTCACATATATTAATTAGCAAAGAACAGCAGTTTACATCAGGGTGTTACCTGCTGCAGGTTACAGCTGAAGCTGCTGGGCAGTCCAGAGGAAGCAAGCCAAGCAGTTGTCATGGTGCTTTATTTTCAGATTTAAAGGAGTTATATTATTTTGCCTTGAGCCTCTTAGAAACTCCACTGTCCATGAGTAACTGGTTCAAGCTTTAAAATTGCAGGGCGTTTTCTCCCCTTATTTGTACTGATGTGATCATTATGATTCTATTCAGAAAGAAAGATCTTTTTCTTCCATTGAAAAGCATCTGTATAGAACTCTACTCACCTCTGTTTAGCCTTTCAGCTATTGCATGTTTAATGGTGTTTATGAAAGGATAAAAGAGCATATGCTAAAAAAATATATATCAGAAAATACTAGCAAACAGTCTATACTGGTGGATATTCCTCTTGTAAATGCAAAGTTAGCGATTTCAAAACAAACCAGTCCCCAAGCAGATAAGTATAGTTATGGTGCTTCTACGGGATTAATGATAAGATAAGCAAGAAACCCAGGTTGAGTCAATTACAAAGCAGGCACTGTTATGGGGGCAGAGAACAGACCAAAGAAGGCAGTGTTTCAGCTCAGGAAGGCTGTTGTGACTTCAGTAGTTCCCCAGATGCTGTCTGTGTTACTTGTTGTGGGGACTGGAGATGCCAGTGTAAGGACTCAGCAATTGCAAAGGTAGCTTAGAGTTACTTCTGCTTCTTGTTCCTCCTGAGCTACGAGTTTGTGTGTTTGTCTTGAGGACAGACAGCAGATAGCTTCACAATATAACCATGTGAAGGCAGGCAGAAGACTATTCTGGGCAGTATTATTGTGTTTGTCCCCTAAAGTCTCATCCTCGGAGTGCTAGCTTGTCTCACGTTTTATTTATATTACTTTTCAATCTTTAATTTCAAAAAAGCAACTTTTTTTCAAAAAAAACCCTTTTCCCCTTATTTGCATAAATCCTACACAGGTAACTTCTGTAGATGTAGGTGTATGCTAATTATGAAGAGCAAAAGTAAAAGATCATGAACCTAAAGCAGTTTTCTCACCAGACCTCTGTTAGGCTGGGCTTTTTTCTATGAATTACTTGGGGAAAAAGTCTAGACCTACCTGCTTGAAACCTGCTGATAAGAGTAAGTGAAATCTTTTAAAGGAGCAAGAGATTATTTAGAAGACATATATTGGAGAGATAGGCTAAACACAAGATGTTTGGTTTAGGATTTCCATTTTTACTTGATGTGGAACAATAAATAGTCTTAAGATCATGTGAAATGTACAGTTGTTGCCTTAGCAGCATGCTCTAATTAGGGTGACATCTGATCATAAACTTTCTCAGTCATAGTCACACTTGTCATGAGTTAAGAGATTCTTCTCACTTGTGTCCTTGTCTGCCCATGTTTAAAGTGTACTTTTATTTTTCTTGTTTCGTAGGAAATCATGAGATATTGTTTTGTTTATCTCCACACAAAGCAGGGTAAGTTGTGCAGACAAAGAACTTACTGCATGAGTCCACACTTATAACCTGAAATTATAAAAAAGTTTCTTTCAGTCAGATTCTAGCTTTGGAGCATTCAATGAAATAATAATAACAGCCAACTCTGGCCTTAAAAAGAGTCTTTAAATATGTTTTTCTTCACCTTGAAATCTTCTCGTGTTTTGCAAAGCATGCTAATACTTCTGTAGAAGGCAGAGAGCTATGGCAGATTTGAGCATTAGGCGGGTTTTTTAAAAGGCAAATTGTACCGACTTTTTTTAAAAAGGATAATGGTAAAACAGTGCAGCATTTTACAGTGTTATCAGGAGCAGGACAGTAATGCTCAAACTCAGTGCGTAGCTTCAAAGGACTTCCTAATTTCTAGAATTAACAATGACAAATTAAATTCCAGGCACGTGGAGGAATGAAATGTGTTTTATGGAGTCCAGTATAATGAACAAGCAGCTTCTTAAACTAATATAAAAAAAAACTCTCCAAAACAAAACCCGCATGACGTATGTTGGAGGGAAGGAATGCCATCCAGAGGGACCTTGACACGCTTGTGAGGTGGGCTGATGCCAACCTGATGAAGTTTAACCATGACAAGTGCAAGCTCCTACACCTGGGTTGGAGCAATCCCAGGCACAGCTCCAGGTTGGGCAGAGAAGAGATTCAGAGCAGTCCTGCAGAGAAGGACCTGGGGTCTTGGTCAGTGAGAAAATGAACATGAGCCGGCAGTATGTGCTTGCAGCCCATAAAGCCGACCGTATCCTGGGCTGCATCAAAAGGACCATGACCAGCAGGTCGAGGGAGGTGATCCTGCCCCTCTACTCTGCTCTTGTGAGACCTCACTTGGAGTATTGTGTGCAGTTCTGGTGTCCTCAACATAAAAAGGACATGGAACTGTTGGAACAAGTCCAGAGGAGGGCCACGAGGATGATCAGGGGACTGGAGCACCTCTCGTACGAAGATAGGCTGAGAAAGTTGGGGCTGTTCAGCCTGGAGAACAGAAGGCTGTGTGGAGACCTCATAACAGCCTTCCAGTATCTGAAGGGGGCCTATAGGGATGCTGGGGAGGGACTCTTCATGAGGGACTGTAGCGAGAGGACAAGGGGTAACGGGTTCAAACTTAAACAGGGGAAGTTTAGATTGGATATGAGGAAGAAATTCTTTCCTGTAAGGGTGGTGAGGCACTGGAATGGGTTGTCCAGGGAAGTTGTGAATGCTCCACCGCTGGCGGTGTTCAAGGCTGGATTGGACACAGCCTTGGGTGGCATGGTTTAGTGGGAGGTGTCCCTGCCCCTGGCAGGGGGGTTGGAACTAGATGATCTTAAGGTCCTTCCAACCCTAACTATTCTATGATTCTATGACATAAAGAAAACTATGATTTAAAAGTGACTTCAAACTCTTTTTCCCAGCTCCGCTGTCTGTCCGCTCAGACCTGTTGCTTTGCATTTAACCAATTATTTTTCTGTCTTGAAATAAGAGGAAATGGCTTCACATCAACTACAGATAGAGAAATAGTTGGAAAATATCCTGGGCATAAGGGTGTAAGGAGTGGGCTAAAAGATTTCACGATGTCGTCTGCTCCTTTTTTTTGAGGCATCAGTTGCACCTTGGGAATGAGATACAGATCTTCAGACTCCTACAAGAGCTCTTTAAACCTTTGGCTGGAGAGCAGTTTAGTGTGTGTTTAATTATTGTAGCCAGGTGAAACAGCTGCAAATGACTTCAGATTGCAAGCCTAGTAACTTAGAGGATAAGCTATCTCTTGGGAAGTTGGAGATCTGTCTTCAAATCTCTTATCCACTATGGGCATTTAAATTTGTCTTGCTTCCAAAGAAAGCAGCTTTAATCAGCTTTTCCAAACTCAAGTTTTGATTAAAATAGCCCTCAGTTCAGTCTCTGAAAGTGACATATTTTGACCACATCAGCTTGAGCAGTTGCTATGTGGCAGACATTGGGGAATTTATGCATCCTGTTGGGGTTTTAGTATGAGATGATGATTGCAGATTTAGGTGTCTATATACATGCTCAGGAACAAGAACTCTCTGATGCCTTAGAGATTTTATTGGATGCTAAGAAGTTCAGACTCATGTGGAGCTGGGTTGGTTTGATGATGCAAATTAGCAACTAGGGTTTAGAATTTGGCATCTGAATAAATGTCCACCTCTAAACTAATGCATGCAAAGCACTTTGCTCTGAATCTCATAAACTTCCACGGGATTTGTGATATTTTTGGATAATGTTAATGACTGTAGTCTTCCTATAATTTTACAGTCTCAGGCAACCTACAAGGTAGTCATCAAAATGCTGTTACTGCCAAAAGTAGGTATGTTAATCTCATTTAATTGGTCTTTTGACTTATCCTTTTTTGTTCATGTAGGTAGTAGCTAACCTCTTCTTATCTCTGCCTGAGGACACTATTTTAAGGACAGTATTTATAATGTGCTGTCAGCATTAAAGTAAGATTTTGTTGATATTCCATCTAGCTCTACACAGTATGGCAGCTTAGACTATATTTACTTCTAAACTTATGGATGCATCTTTATTATTTTTTGCTTCATCATATATTTGTTTAAATATTTGTTAATATTAAGTTTTAAAATGTAAAAAACTAGAGGTAAGAAAAATAGAGCTCCTTGGGTTCTCTTGTGTTCCGTAGTATTAGAGCCGTCTTTAGAAAAAGTGCAACATAAAATAAAAATACACTTGAGAAGTGACTTGCCCCAAACTTGTGGCTTGATTTGTACACATGAAATGTGTACTGTATTATGTGTTTTTCCTGATTGTGTTTGTCATTACATGCAGCTATTGTTGTACAGAAAAAGGGCAAAACACATTTATGTGCTTATAATGGCAAAGAAAAATATTAGCTGTCTAGAGGAAGGCTGAAAGACAAACTCTTGCTGTAGGTTGAGGTATTAGATTGCGAAATACTGGAAAAAGTCATGTCCCGGGTAGAAAGAGTAAATGGAAACAAAACCAACAGGGACTTAGACACAAGAACACACACATATATGCACATTATAGGAGTGTAAACATGGCTTTTACATCAATTTCATTTTCAGATACATGCTACCTAGAACT
The DNA here is from genome assembly GCA_028858755.1 of Ara ararauna. NCBI lineage: Eukaryota > Metazoa > Chordata > Aves > Psittaciformes > Psittacidae > Ara > Ara ararauna. The sequence continues at coordinate 51,759,171 of CM054380.1, forward strand.
ATAGCTTGCTAGTTTGCAAATAACTATTTTGGATATCTCTGGTTTTATATACTGATTTTGCAAAATTACCTTGATATATACATTGCATTATAAATCAATCTCTGTAAGGTAGATAATGGACCTACCATATATCCCAAAGAATGGAGCTTGTTCAGAATGGTGCAGAAAGTAGCTTTTCTAATTAGATGCAATACCAATCTATAGTGAGATTTATGCTAATTACGTGAAGTACCAACCTCAGAATTAGTGCTTTCCTAGTTTCATCTTCAGACAAACTTTGTAGGAATAACACTCCAGGGAAGAATTCATAGATATGAGATGTACGCAGATGATCAGGAGTTTCTTGTCCAATTTTTATGACACTTAAAAAAAAAATGAATGTAAATGATAATTTTCAAAGCTGTTTGCGACATCCGTTTCTCAGGGGAGGTGTGTTTTTACTCATCTTTGCTTTACTAACAAGCCACATATGCAGACAGGAGCCATTGCATAGATTTTTAATAAAGGACTTTTAGCAAAACATTGGCGGGGAAAGCAGTGATTAATAAGTTTGTGGCCTTAAGGGCAGTTTTTTGCTGACCATAGTAAAAATGGTAGCATTGTGCTAGAGGTATAATACATCATGAACCTTATAATGTGCAAATGAGGTGATAAAGACAACTTGTGTTAATGGCCTGTAACACAACTATGTAATAAAAGTGATAGCTGAACAGCTGACAACTGTGGTTATAAAGGACTTTCAAAGGAAATGATACTAATGCTGGAGGAAAACACAGCAAATCTGTTATGGTTTTTCAAAATACTGTGGGTTGGTGAGAAATTTAAGCTTTTGATAGCAGAGGCTGCTGTAGGCATTGCAATATCAACTACCAGGCCTTGCACAGCTGGCAGTGTGAAGAGTGCACCTCTGGAGTTAGGGAAAGGTAGGTATAGGGTAGTAGTAGGATTACATAGCCCTTGCCATATAGCTGCCTTCACTGACAGCATTGTAGTTTGGGGTTTCAACTTTGCACACAGTAGTAATGTCAGACTGCAAAATGCCCACCTGGTTCTTATGACCTCACCTGCTGCTCAGCCCATGGTTTATCCCATGTTCGTATGGCACATGATATACACAAATAATCAGTTTTTCCTAATTTGGACTGGAGGAGATTTTTGTGACATGCAGTGTAACAATCCTTGATTGTTCTGTCTGGAAGTAGGGGAGAAATTTCTCCCCTTACTGTTGCTGCATCCTAGAGAAAGTGCTGGAGCTGAGTTTCTAGTGAGTAAGCAGCCTGTGATCAGTTGTCCTCTGGCTCAATGAGCTACCCTCTGTCACCTTCCTTACTAAAATGACTTTGGACTTGGGGCTGCAGCTTTTGTGACTTGTTCAAGCAACTGACAGCAGGGTCCCCAAGAGCCCCCTCAGGCATGGTCTATCAGCTCACAAGGTGGTGAGGTATGTGTGTGCAGCCAACGCTGTCACTGGCCAAAATTCAGTTTCACGATAGTGCACATGTATGTCCGCGTATGTATGCATGCATAAGTACATGATGGGAGTGCCTGGAGAAAGCAGTGTCTGCCTGAGGGTGAGCAGCTCAGCTATGAACAACTACCGACCATATGAGATGCAAAACTTTTGAGCTTGGAATGCAAAATGCATCAGGGCTGTTTAAACCTACTGCAAACAGTTATCCACTGACAGCTCCATATCACATATAATATAAATAAAAGATGTGATAATGGCAATTGGTATAAACTCTTACTTTTTAGCCATGCCAGCATTCTCTTGCTTGGTGTCAGCTCAGATCTTGTAGAGCCTGTGTGTATTTTTCCCCCAAGGCAGGGTCATGTTTTTTTCAAGGCTGTGAGTCATGCTTTGCAATTCTTTTACTCCGAAGCTCAACAGAAAAGATCCAATATGCAGATCATGAAATGCAGAAGTGAAGTTATAAATCCCTCGTTCTGAAATGGAGTAAACCAAGTCGGTAGTATATATGATGGTTGTGGTTTGACAACAATCGCATGGTGTGTCATAGCAGTTTTACGGGAACTGCAGGCAGACTTGCTGTTCCTAAAATCTTATTTACATAAACAAATCTGCAGCTCTTCAAAGATGGAGAAGTTCTGTGAGTCAGTGAATTTTTGATTGCTTCAGTGTCAAAAGAAAAAATGTCTAGCAGAATGAAACCTTGAGTAATACAGACAGCAGCTATAGACAGGATTTCTGCAGTTACAGAATACGTTGCAATGCCTTTGAGATGACTATGAATGTAAATACAGAACTTTCAGTGTCTGTTCAGGAATCTTATGAATCAAACAGAAGCATGTAATGAAAAAGTCCTACATGAAATAAAAAAAAAGAAGGAAAAAGAACAAAAGTATATACATTAAATAAATTGCTAAATTGTAGTTCCTTATGTACGGAATCATTGTTGAGGTTGCATTCTCTAAAGTTGAATACAAATTATTTTCCTCTCCTTCTATAGATTTATTTCTTCACTCTTAAAGCAAGGGGTGAAATGGAACGGAAGAGGAGGTCTATTTCCCTCCTTTCAGGCTGTGTTTGCAGGGGATATAACTATGCAACCTAACTATTCCTGACCTTCTGACTCCGCACTTTCGGAAACAAAGCTATTCTCTCCAATTTATAATAAACACCTCTTTTTGAAACTTATTTTTGGTATGAGAGTATTATATTACCAATAGGCTGAATCAAACCAGTATGATACACTGAGTAATGTAAACGAGAGCATGCAGAATAGGCTCATTGCATTATCAATAATGTTCTGCACCTCTACATCAGGAAGCAGTATTTCAAGACTATCCTGAAGGTGGCACTTTCACTGTTTATTTTCTGAACTTCTTTTTTTTCAGTTGGATTTAACCCTGCTGAGTTTTCTAACTGTAGAAACACAGAAAGACACAGAGAAAGGAAAAAAAGCTATTCATAACTACAAAAAATGGTTTTCAATGTAAGCTTCTTTCATTTCAATTTCTTCCCCCTTCAGAAATGCTTTGGAATAAAATTTTATTTTGCCACAAAAGAAAATATTTCAGATATGGTAGCAAATGATAAAATCCGTTACTTGCAAAGCAACATGTATTTACTAATTATTCTCTTGGTGGAGGAAGAGGATTGTAGCAGTGAATTTGTGTTAGATATTCAGAACAGTAATAAAACTAGAGCATGATCAGAAGGAGTCAGATGCTTAATTTTGTAGTAGTTCAGCATTCTTACTGTAGTGTTGTGAAACATAGTATGGTCTAAGAGTCTGAGACCAACTACAGAAATCCTCACTTCCAGCAGTTTTTTCTGGCAGTTTTCTTTACTGAACAGTTTCTAGGTTTTAAAGTTAGATTTTTGCTTATGTTTGTGCCTAGTAACTTTTATTTGGTCAACTGTTATTTTCCTGTCTTGTTAAGCAACAATTACTGTAATTTCTCAGTAACTTGATTATCATTAATTGCCCTTATTGTTAGAGACTTCTTTCATAGTTTGATCTTTTTTGGCTTCAACTTTCACACCTGAAAGTCTCTGCTTTTTCATAGAAAATGTATTCTTTGTAAGTTCATATTCTTTAGAAGTTCTCTGTGTTCTCTTTCCATGCTCTCCACAGAAAATGTCCTTCAGTTTCCCTGTTGATATGTTAAACAGATAAAGCTCTTTATGCCTTCTAATTTTAAGCATCTATTATTATTCCAGTGACTTTTGCCACACATTTTCCAGTTCTTCAACATTTTTTTGGAAACGTGTATACCACACCTCCACACAGCATTCCATTCTCAATACTACTTTAACTCAGATGTAGTACTAGTTTTTTCCTACTGTTCCCAGCTCCTGGTTTGTTCCAAAAATCATATTAACTCAGGTGATCACAGTGTCAACTATTACTGCTCATTTTCAGTTTGCTGTTAACACTACTTAATTTCTTTTCTGAGTCAGAATTCCCTCATATGTTAGTTACTGATTTCATTCTATGATCTTTTGGTGTGCAACTCCATGTTTATGTAGATTAAAATCCATGTTATTTACTGGGCTAGTTTTCAAAAAGCATGACCTTAGCCACCACTGGGGCTCCTCTGGAAAAGTGTGTGTGGGGCTTCTTGTCATAGCAGACCTGGACTATTAATTCTTTAGCTTTCCACTAGTTTGTCTATGTGGAAACATTATAAGCAGTGTTTTTATATTTGCCTCTAGATTACTGGTGAAAACGTCAAAAAGCATTGGGCCTTGCTAATCCCTGTGGAATCTAACTCAAAACAACCGTGTTTGATTCCCCACCAAATGCTTCTTTCCAAGATCCTTGAACTAGCCAGCTGCTTCTGAATCCTGTTTAGAATATTTTTTTTTTTTTTTATTGAAAAAGCCCACTGTGTTTTATCAGTGTTTTCTTCTCCTCATTGTAAGCATGACGTTGGGGTTAACAGGCCCCATGCTCTTTCCAAGGCAAAGCCTGCCCACATGGGTGAATAGGTAATTAGCTCAGAAATTGGATAGGCTGTTATGGGAAAACTTGCATTATTTCAGCTTTTTTTTTTTTTTCTTTCCTCACTAAAGAAATGCATTTCCTATCTCCAGGCCTGGTTTACTTGTGTCTTTTTAAGATGGCTAGATCTGCTCTCTCAGAAAAGAACTCGGGGAAGCAGAGGGACGGCAAAGACTGTCACTGCGAGTTACTCTGAAGAGCTACTGTTTCAAGTTAACTTTCTAAGTTAATATTCAGTACGGCCCTTTTCTCTGGCAGGCGAAAAGCTTCTATTCTGACTAAAGCTATTTGGTAACATCAAGATAAAATAAGACTATTAGTGTTGCAGAGGAGAATGCCCATTGCTATCATGCTCTGCTAATGCAGAAGAATGCTTGCTTACACAAAGAAAGATGCTTTAAACCAGATATATATTAAAACTCCTACAGGGAGCAATAGCAAATGCCGAAGTTCACCTCTTACTTTGGCACTGCTACATTCTTCTGATTGTTTAATGTCTATATTTAAAAAATTAAAATTAAGTGATGCTCATATAGCACTGTTCATGCAGATACTCCTACACACTAAAAAACTCTACTTCATTGCATCTTTGTGCTTCATTTTTGTGTTTCTGTTACATAGTGGTGCATAAACTGAGTGAATTATTCCTGGTTTCAGAATATTCAGTGAGAAAATGCACTCAAAAAGAATTGCATGTCTTGGTATTTAGAATTACTTTTTGATATATGGGATGAGACTCCATAGCACTGTGTGACAGTTTTACTTATGAAGTAGTAAGTTGAAACTGGAGTATTTCTGTAGGGCAACTATTCAATTGCATTCAGTTAATGTTATTTAATTAAAGGAAAACCAGGATACAGTGAATACAAACAGCTTGATGTCAACATAGTATTTCTAATTAAAGTATTTTTTAAACTACTGTAATTTACCAATTGGAAATTTTCATTGTGATGCTGCTTTCTACCAGTTTTTGTGTGTTTTTGTGGTTTTAACAGTAACAATTAGTTCCCTCATTTCTCTATAACATTCTTCCTTTCCACTGAAGGCTCACTTTCTCCCCAGGATCAATTTGTAACTCACCTGGAAGCTTTTGCTACTCAAGGAAAATATATAGAAGTTATCACAGAAATGGTCTGGGCAGCTTTGTAATACAAAGTAAAACTTCTCAAGTTTATTTTCAAATTTATTGCTCAATTTGTAACACACTATATTGTACACTTCTTATTTTTGAACAATATTTCAGGCTGAATTTAGTTGAGAATTGTTTCTGTGTTCATTTTGGCCTTTAATACTGTGTGTGCAATCAGATAATGCAGTACTAAGAACAGAATAGCGGCTCTGTTTTGAAGAGGCAGCAAATTCCTTAATAAAATGTGAAAGCAATGATAGAGAGTAAGAAATTTAAGTCTGACAGCTGAACTATGACCAATTTTTTCTAAAGTGAGTTTAAGGAATCTAAAGGAATATGTAGATTGCTGAATAAAAATAGTCCTAAGTTTTGACAAAGATTTCCAGCTGGACTTAAAACTTGCAAGGAAGACTCCTATTTGTCCTGAGTATAAAGAGACTCAGGATAAGACTTGGAACATAATGCGGAGGGGTTTTAGAGTGCAATTCAATTGGGGCATATACTTAGGACAAAATTAGAGGCCAAAGGTAAATGAGCAAACAAAAACATGCTCTAACGAGAGGTGTTAGAAAGATGAGGTGGGTCAACTCTAGCATGGACTGTTTGGTCTTGATTCACTTACCAATAGGTTTTTGAGATGTCATAGAGCAGTGGCAGCTCTAAGCTTTTTGCTGATGCACTGCAGTTCCTCTCCTGGCATATATTACTGCTTTCTAGCAAGTTGTTGTCGTGGTTTAAGCCTCTCTAACTCACGCAGCCCGTTCTCTCACTCACTTCCCCCTCTTTCTTCCCCCCGCTCCCGGAGGGATGGGAAGGAGAACAGAAAAGAATGCAACTCCCACAGGTTGGGATAAGAACAGTTTAGTAACTAAAGTATAACACAGATCACTACTGCTACCACCAGTACAAATAATGACAAGGCAAATACAAGGAAAGAATACAATTCTCACCACCTAATACCACGCCTGACCACGGAGTCCACCCCCACCCTTCTGGGTCTCTGCTCTCTGTCTTTCCATCCTGGGCATGACGTGCTGTGGGATGGAATAACCTCTTTGGTCAGTTTGGGTCAGGTGTCCTGTCTCTGCTTCCTTCTGACTCCCCTCCTCCCTGGCAGAGCATGAAACTCAGAAAGTCCTTGGCCAGACCAAAACATCACTGAGCAGTAACCGAAACGCTGGTGTTATCAGCGCTGTTCCCAGGCCCAAAGTCAAAACCACAGTGCTGCACCAGCTACCAAGGAGGAGAAAAATGACTGCTGCTGCTGAACCCATGACAGTTGCGAAAGACTTGATTCTGGCATATGTGCAATTCATACTTTGTGTACAAAGGGAAATATAATTGTAACACGAATTGTAAATGTCTGGTGGAGTGGGGTTGTCTCCAGTGTTAGAGCTGCCTCATCCCAGAACATTCTGCCTGGTCTCTGTCTAGAAGATCAGTTTTCCCTTAGCTTCTGCGTCATAGCTACTAGTCCCATGCAAATACCTTAGATACTGAAAGGCTATGGTCCTAAGTGCTGATGCTTGAACAAATGGATTGGTCTCTTATCTGATGGGTTGATACAGGTAGGGGAAATGGTTACAACTGAAGAATTATTGGATATGAGGTTGTTTTATAGGTGAATTTAAGAAGAAACTGTGGTAAACTTATTTTAGGAATGAGAAATTAATTCAAATAGAAAAGTGCATCGCAACAAGGGAGGGGATAGAAAGCTGCTTAATCATAGATGTTTAATGAGACTGCAGTCTAAAAAGTTGTTGATGTCACGGTTGCATTGCTATGGCTTGTATAAAGAGATGTTAAACTAGCACATGATATCATTTTTTTATCTGCATTATGGTCTGAAGTATGATCCCCTCACCAGGTTCATAAGTTACATTATGTGCTCTTCAGAAGGACAGGGAGAGATAAAATGCAGGATTATGGAGTGGCTGAAAATGACAGAGCATTGAAAGCGAATGAATTACAGTATGAAGCAGACATAGAAATGCTTTTTCAGTTCTGGTAGTTTCTTGGCATCACAAAGAAGAAAATGCCTAAATTTGTTTGTAACAAACTTGTAAGACACCTGTGTGAGTTTTACTAGTGTGGATTGTTGTAAGTCTTTGTATAAAGCAATATGTACTAACTTATTTAGCAGTCCTGCCAATCAGTCCCATTATAAGCTAGAGGAATTTTATTCAGAAATTGGCTAGATCAAGCACAAACACTGAATCATTTGTGTAATAAATCCTGGCTATTCTCATTTTTAATTAATTTGTGGGTGTTAGATCATTGTGGGGTACCCATGGCTACAGAAAATATAATATGACATCCTCAGAAATATCCAATATGGGTCTATTTCTTTCACCTGACAACAAAATCTTCCTAGCTTAAAAGCCAGGGATGAAGCTAGCCTGCCTACAGCTATAGAACACTGCCTTTAGCTGTTTTGACACAGCCAAGATCTTAAGCACATAAACAGACATCATATGTGACTTTAGCTGGACAACTTACATAGAATCATAGAATAGGTAAGGTTGGAAAGGACCTTAAGATCATCTAGTTCCAGCCCCCCTGCCAGGGGCAGGGACACCTCACACTAAACCATGCCACCCAAGGCTATGTCCAACCCGGCCTTGAACACCGCCAGCAATGGAGCATTTGCAACTTCCCTGGGCAACCCATTCCAGTGCCTCACCACCCTTACAGGAAAGAATTTCTTCCTCATATCCAATCTAAACTTTCTCTGTTTAAGTTTGAACCTGTTACTCCTTGTCCTCTTACTACAGTCCCTCATGAAGAGTCCCTCCCCGGCATCCCTATAGGTCCCCTTCAGATACTGCAAGGCTGATATGAGGTCTCCACGCAGCCTTACATAATTCAATTAAGCACATGATTTGGTGTTTCTCTGGAATTGCTTTGATGTAGGCCAAAATTCTCAGTAAACCAGGTTTAGAAAATTATTAAAATATTGAAAGGAAAAGAATATGAAGAAAACTTGAGTCTAGAGCTGTTAAAATGCTAAGGACTTGAAAATACTAATAGGAGCACAGATGTAATTAAACTAATGGGAAACACTTTGCATTCAGGATAGATGCAGATATGCTGTTTGTGTGAGGGCTGCGCACTGCTGCATTTCAGGGCTGGATCTAAGTGTGAGCCCATGTGATAGTAAAGGAATGGAAGAGACAAGAATCTCTTTTTTTAACTCCAATTTCATTCTTCAGTGTTTGGTAAACCTGTAGCTGCTTTTCCTGTGGTTTTCACTGTTTATCAGGGAGAGAAAGAACAAGCTTGGGAAAGATAATTATATTATTACACTGTCCATTATAAATTACTATTCTAAGCTTGGAGGAATTTTTAAGCTGTCATAGTTCTCATTCCACAAATAAGTATCTGTAATCCTTGTAAAATCAATTTGTCTTGACATAAAGGAGAAACATCCAGTCATCCGTGATGCAGTTTTCCCTTTGTTTAGGGGAAAGTAAATTTGTACAAGACAGAAGCATCTGTTCCAGTTTAAAATATCATCAAGGGGTGTAGTTACCAATTAGGAGAGTGATGCAGAAAACGTCCATGTCATTTTAAGTGTATCAGATTTTGGCGACTGCAAAGAAAATTACCTTCCCAGGAGACTTTTCATCTCTCTTTCCCTTCCTCTTAGCTTTTCACTGGTTTCAAGATTTTTCTGGAAAAAATGTTATCAGTTTTGCAGGCTCTAGAAATAGCATTTAATTCCACAGCTGCTGGGAGCACAGTCATTTCCAGCATATCCACTGTTTCTGCTGGTGACTTTCTGGCAGCTGGAATATCCCTGTCTATTATTTTCTCTTACTAGGCTCAGTAATGATAATAATGGTTATGTGGATCTTCTGGTGCAAAAGTTATAGGGGTGGATCTAGATGCACCAGGGAGTATTAATGGTGTGCTACTTCTGGAAGTAGATACAGATTCTTTTGAAGATAAACCTTGGAGAAAGCCTGTAGCTGATCTCTCTGATCATTTCAACTACGGATTCAGTGAATACACAAGGAAAATTTACTTGAAAAACAAGATAATGTCAATGGCTCTTGAAGTTCTGAGTTACCTCATCCACAAATAAAATTATAGAATCATAGAATAGTTAGGGTTGGAAAAGACATTAAGATCATCTAGTTCCAACCCCCCTGCCAGGGGCAGGGACACCTCACACTAAACCATGTTACCCAAGGCTCTGTCCAACCTGGCCTTGAACACCGCCAGCAATGGAGCATTCACAGCTTCCCTGGGCAACCCATTCCAGTGCCTCACCACCCTTACAGTAGAGAATTTCTTCCTCATATCCAATCTAAACTTCCCCTGTTTAAGTTTGAACCCGTGATACAGAACTGGAAATTTGGAGAAAGAGTTAACAGTGCAGTTGACCAAACCTGATTTCACATCTCATCCTGCCTTATTCAAATCAGGAATTCCAACAAACAGGCAATTACCTGGCACAATAGATGTGATTGGGCAGATCATCAGTGACAGCAGGGTGGGAGGATGGCAGCATGTTAGTGGAAACAACAACAGTTTCTTTCAGAATGATCTAATCCTGGAGTCGACAATTTTACCAAGCCACCTCCTTTTTCCCCTCCAAGAGCTCCACCTACCCACTTCAGCAAACCTTCCTCCCAGCCTCTCCAACTTGGCAGCTCGATATGTAACAGTACCATCACCAGGCTTTCTGTCACCACCTGGCAGTCCTCTACCTTCCCTCATACCCACAATAGAAAGTGGACATTCTTCTGGCTGTGATGGTCATTTACACAAGAGTCAAAATCAGTGGGGAAGACAGGAAGAGAGAAAATAGGTACCCAGAATAAGCAGAACTGCTTTTCAGAGTCCTTGTTCCCTCGAAGCTTTAAATCTATATATTTTCCTTTCTTTGCTGAACCAGATTCCAACTCCCATGCACACAGCATTGATGCTTCAAACCATATCTTCCAGAATTCCTGTGCCGTTTTTTAATGGCTTATGTTAAGAAACAGTTGCAAAAACATCTAGTCCACCTTATATAGCCCTAGAATATAGGCAGTTACCTCCTGTGATAACAAACCATTTTGTGTAATGGAAACATTCTTATAATTTTATAGATGATGCTGAATAGTACTGATTCTCCATCCTGCTCCTACCTCCCTGGTTGCCTTTAAGAAATAGAATTCTGTTCCTCTTAACGTACCTGCAATTAGAAATTGTTAAGCTTTAAAACAAAATTTGTACCTATACGTATCTGCAATTTGGGGGAATTGTATATTATCTTACTAGTTAATTGTGTGGGACTTTGAGAAGTATGTCTTGCAAGATTAAAAGGGGAATATTTTTCTCCTAAAGAAGTTATGATTGGAAAAAGCATGAACATTGCTTTTCATGAACAGTGGGAAATGGCTGAGAGTCTTTCTTTGCTACAGTAAGGATGAATTTTTCATGATAGAAAATATATCAATAAACCACTTGAGCTACATGAGTGAAAACTCTTGTGTATTCATTTCTTGTTTGATTATTTTGTTGTTGGTTTTCATTCGTTGTCCAAGTTATATCTTTCCACTGTAGCATTCTCCTAGGTGGACAAAGGTGCTTCCTTTTTTGAAAACTGTGTGATAGAAAGGAATGGGGTAAAGCAATTGTACTCATTATCTTGAGTGATGGTGTCAATCAACTGATAACACAGCATGACTGGGTATCTATTTTTAGGTGACCAGTATGTCATCATCAAGGGTCAGGATTTTATCCAGGTAATGATATGAGAGTTTGCAGAATAGTTCTTGAAGCCATGGTTCATCCTTGTAGCACAGGAAGTCTCTTATTTTCATGGTTATTAAGTATTAATCCCCAAATCAAAGAAAGCATTTTACAGTGCACTATTACTGTGATAACTGAATGTCAGAAAGTCTGAAACAACTGAGTATACACATTTGATAATGTATTATTGATATTTGATAGTACCAGGAATCAAAACAACAGAGCAGAACTCTTCAGTATGACTCAGTACAAACAAATCAATTTGTGCTCAAGAGAGCTTAGTCTGTCAATTCCCAACTTGAGACAAAAAATAATGGCTATGGGCTTCTTCTAAATAAGGCCACAGAATTTTATATTTGACAGGTAAATTATTTCTAGTTTAACTTGCATGACAGAATTTTCCAGGATCAGCTAACCACATTGTGTTGTGTCTCCTATAACACAGAATACTGTTTTCCAAAATGGATCAGGCTCTCTGGTCTTAAGAGCTGCATGGTTCTTTGTTCCAAAAAGTAGAGATTTCTTCAAAAACCTTTCTTATAATAACATTATTACAATTTAGTGTAACAAATCTAGTTTCAAAAATTGCAGCATGTTATTTTGATTGATTTTATCACTAGGATCAGAGCTGGGGCAGCTTGAATGTCTGAAGTTTCACTTTTGGGTCTGGCATACTAATACTGTGTCCAACTGCGTTGTTCAGGTAGATTATTTTTCCTTTTAAAATTAACTTAAAAAATATAACTTTTGGACTGAGACCTAGTGTACAGTATTGCACTGCCTGTCTCATACTGCCTTAGTTTAAAGAAGGAGCCCACATAATTATCTTGAGTGACTGCTAGAGAAAGATGCAAGACTTGCATTTGTAGCTAGCGGTTGGCTACAACTGACATACTTCGTATGGTACGTATGAGAGGATGAGAAATAATAGAACTTGAAAATGGGCTAAAATAACCTTGTCTGGTTCTTGTCTGTTCTGAGGCCACATTGCATAATAAAAGCAACTAATTTCTTATAATCAATTTCCATGATAGCTGCTGGATTATTTTTCCTGAAAGATGTTTCACATTATCTCTTCTGAGAAAAAAGAATTGGAACAAGGAGCCACCTTCTTTCTAGGGTAATTATTTTGCATCCTTCACGATCTGACTTTTGTAGCTGGTGAGGGGGAAAATGATGTTATGATTGCAAATGCTTTGCTTAGTACTGGTCACTAGAATAACAAAAATGGCTTCATGCAGGGATATTTAAATATCCCACCCTAATCCACAAACCAAAAACCAACCACCAACTGCTCATGTGTATGTTGAAAAATCAGCATATAAAAGTTGCACTATGTATATTTGCTATGTACTGCTGACATTCTGGAGTGAAAATTAGGATAACAAAAGCCTAAGGTGTTGTAGGGCAGTTAGCTAATAAAAGATGCAGGAGCACTTATGAATTAATATGAAACAGCTAATTTGTATTTGTCCATTTTAATGCTAATCTTTTCTTGCCACATCATCTCCCAGACACTGTTTCTTACTGCAGGGCAAACCTGTGCTGAGTCGGAAATGGCCAGGAAACGCAACTACTCATCCCAATATGTTTGATGCTCTGAATATATTCCTTTGTGTGAGTCTGGGACTACACAATTGTTTTCAATGTCTGTACATGCCGTAGCGTAGAATTTTTTTTCTCCTGTACTGCGTAACAGTTGTCCAATGGGATCATTTCCAGCTGGTCTCTCTGCGTTTTTTTGGTTTGGTTTTTTTTTTTTTTGTGTGTGTGTGTGTGTGTTGGGTTTTTTTTGTTTTGTTTGTTTGTTTGTTTGTGGGTTTTTTTTGTTTTGTGAGCTGTTGTGGTTTAAGCCTAACTCATGCAGACTCTCTCTCAATCACTCCCCCCTCTTTCTTGCCCCCCACTCCCGGAGGGATGGGAAGGAGAATAGAAAAGAATGCAACTCCCACAGGTTGAGATAAGAACAGTTTAGTAACCAAAGTATAACACAAATCACTACTGCTACCACCAATAATAATAATGACAAGGCAAATACAAGGAAAGAATACAATTTCTCACCACCTAAAACCAAGCCCGACCACGCAGTCCACCCCCACCCTTCCGGGTTTCTGCTCTCTGCCCTCCATCCTGGGCATGATGTGCTGTGGTATGGAATAACCTCTTTGGTCAGTTTGGGTCAGGTGTCCTGTCTCTGCTTCCTTCTGACTCCCCTCCTCCCTGGCAGAGCATGAAACTCAGAAAGTCCTTGGCCAGACCAAAACATCACTGAGCAGTAACCGAAACACTGGTGTTATCAGCGCTGTTCCCAGGCCCAAAATCAAAAACATAGCACTACACCAGCTACCAAGAAGGAGAAAAAATGACTGCTGCTGCTGCTGAACCCATGACATGAGCCCATAAAATGCTAAGAGCTGGGGGTGTACAAATTTTGTGCAGTGTTTCAGGCAATATGTCACTATAAATCACAGTGTTTTGTTTTTTACATAAGCATGTATGGCATATTTTCTTTAGTAGAGAAGCACTCTTTTCTCTCTAGACTGGTTTTCTAGGCTCAGTGTGACAATTCCAATATTCAATTAATTTCAGAGGAAAAGCCATTTTTTTAAGTTCCTCTCCCCCCACTTCCCCCCCTCCAGCTGCTCTGATTACAGTTAATGCTGGACAAGAACTATTGGATACATTTTTAGATACATTTGGTGCATGTGTAAAGATGCATTGTTTGTACTTCTTGAGATGTGAACTCTTTCTCTGAAATAGAGCTATGCTTTGCTTCCAGTATTAATCCACTGATTAATTGTGGGGCCATAATATTGTACAGTTTTAACAGTTTATGAAATTCCTGGAATTGACAGTACAGGTGCAAATTGTTGATTTGATGAGTATGCTGGATTTATGCCCAAAGTTTTTATTCGTATAGATTATCATACTGATGGCTTTATATATATATATACACACTTAAATGAGTTTAGATCAGGGTCTTGGAGTTTATTGAAGCAGCTGAAGACACCAAATAAGCCGAGGGCTTGAAGTGAGTCCAGGACTGTTTACTGTTTGAAATTTTCAGTTATGCTTTCTTTAAAAGGAAGCTGTTTGTAAGTTAAGGTCTTTTGTTGAGCTGTTCATGAAAGAAATACCTGAAAGGAGCCCTTTTTTGATCTTCCTAGTTCTCCTTTGGAGAATTGCACACAAAAAACATGGCAAGTAGAATGGCTGAAGCACCCTCTTAGGTATGTAAGGCAGTTGGGAAAAGGAGTGAGACCTTGAGAGGAATTGTGATCTACCACTTTAAAGACCTTTGGACAAAGAGCTCATAGGAAATATGATGACTGCTTCCACTGAGGAGGAGGTTAGAGTTCTTTTAAAGAATAAAGAGGCCCAGGTTGTGAAAAATAGCAATATTTAAAGTTTCCGGATAGCATGGTCTTTGAACTGGTATTTTATGACCTTCCTTCCATCCTCCTGTTACCTTTTTTCAAAGCTAAGACTCTCAGCCTGCTTTGTTTTTATTTGAACAGGGGTGATTACGTATTCCTGTTTGTCCTTAAAATTGCCTTTTTTTGAATTCTATTCCAGCCTCACTGTATTCCTTTTGTGGTGAGGGGGCCAGAATTGTACATAACATGCTGGATGTATACCATGAATTTCTATACTGATGTAATATTTTTTTCCTGCATTATTTCCTATTCCTTTGCTGAGTGTTTCTAAAATCTGATTTTCTTTTTGACTGCTACTGAGTATTAAGCCAATGAATTTTATCTTTTTTTAATGGAACTTTGACAGTTTTCTGCCTAGCAGAGGTTTCTGTGAGACTCTGCTTGTGAACTCTGTTTGTCTCCCTTTGCTCTCCATTTTCCTTTTATAGCTACTGTTTCCAGTTTTTTTCTCAATTATTTGTCCATTCAAGGATCTTCCTCCTTATCCCATGGCTATTTAGATTCCTTTAGCTCTTGGTATTGTTTCTTGTCAAAAACATTCTGTGATCTGTTTAGAAAACTCCAATACTGTGGCTTTTCAAAAGCAGAGAAGGCTCTTCCTCTAAAAAATGGTACTTTTTTTGTGTATTGCTTCATTCTGCCACAGTTTCTATTAATTTACATGATATAAGCATCAGGTGGAGAAGTCCCCCAGAACCTTTCTTTGAAAACTGGTATCCTAGGAACTGAAGAAGTTTCAAATGAAAGAACATGTACACCACAATCACAATTTGGCTATTTCCCCCTTGGCTCCTTGCAGATTGCTGTCTCCTGAAGATTGCAGAATGCCCAGACTTTGTGCTCTCTGTTTTTCAGTCTCTCCTATTATGCTATTTCAGACAGATCCTTTGCAAAATTCTCCAGTTGAATTTCCACTTACCCTGATTTGCCACAATAATTTCCAGTTTCTAGCTAAACGTTTGCCTTGTAAGTTCTACGTTTTTCTTCACCTTGGATTATAAAGAGAAACATCAGATACCAAAGAGCATTTTTAATCATTGCAGTATCCTAAAACCTGATTTATAGACATAATTAGGGGCTGAAACATCTATGGTGAGATTTCTGTGGTTGATCATTGGTGGTTTGGCTTTGGTACCATTAAAGCCTTGGGGGTAGGCTTTTAAATGAACTTTAAATCAGTCACATTAAAAATTGTAATAATGGATCACATTAATGTTCAGGGTTATTATTGGCATTGCTATGCAAGGCTTTTTGGTCTATCTCCTGCATGAGTTTAGGCATCACTGTATTCTCTATCAAGTATACCTTGTAAGAGTTTGCGTACATCAAATAGGAAGCCCAACAGTGCTACATGAAAAATTTTCCCCTTATTGTCCAACTTGCTCAGATTTTTAGGTGTAATAGTATGATAATTGTAAAGGAAGTATTTTTGAAATGTGTTCACAGGGAATGGTATGAAGAGAAAAACCTAAACTGACTCCCTTAAAGTGCAGTTCTTTAAGAGTTTTGTGAAATAGCTGTATTTCTTAAATCAGGTAGGAAATCAGCAACAGAATCTGTTTATGTGGATAGCGTTAATGCAATCAAATTCAAGCTTCTCTGTATGTAGTTACTGATGTGATGTATTTCAGGTTGGTGGTGTACCGACACAGTCTATCTTTGCAGTAGATACAGTGGATTACATGGTCAAGGAAAGAAGTAATGAGCATTATAACTTGGCAGAGAGTTCCTGACACTATTGAAATGGGGAAAACAGAAAACAAAACAAAACAAAAAAAAAAGGAGGGGGGGGGGGAATGGAACTTGGCTGCATGAGGTATTCATTTCCACTGTATCTGTTTAGAAGATGAGCATCAATGAACTCATCAAATCTGATGTTAAAATTTACATCATTAGATTTCAAAGTCAGCAAGCAGACATAATTATTTAATGATGGAGTTTCTCTGAGGCTTGGGGGCCATTTTGGAGAATGGAATGAATTAACAGACAGGTGGCTGTATAATGCTTATGGCTGATTTTAACAGTGTGTGACAGTAAGAAAAATTAGAACTCATTAACATTCACTCAGCCCCGTGTCTGCACCACTGATCAATGGTTGAACTACTGTATGGCTTAAAATGCTTAATGAAGCTTTGTTTGACAGGAACCAGCTGCTGCTGGAGGAAAATGTGGATGATCCGATAGCTGGCAAAGTGTATATGGCCTGCACTTAACAGACAAGACAAATGTGAATAATTGGGAAGCAAAATGAGGGAGAGGAGTCTTGTGGTGATTGATGAACTATATTATGGATGACACACACAATCTATGTTTTGCATAAAAGTATTAGCATCTGATTGAGTAGAAAACCAGGGGAAAGTGAGATTGCTATGTGATTAGTGGAAGGTAATCAGTCATCTGTTAGGCATAATGTACTTACTAAAGATGAAGATAGAAAGCATATGTGTGCATGTGCTTACACAGGAACTATCACCTTTTATAAAAGTATATATGAAAATAAAGAACTGCATATAAGACCTAACAGATGACAAATAAATGCTGACAGTTCATCCATTTCTTTTCTCCCACAAAAAGAGTATGAAAAGTAAAGAAAGCTTGTAGCTATGTTTGTAATTCATAAATGTGTCCTTCCAGCACTCTGAAACAGTAGCTTCAGAAGTAACAGAAACAAATAATTTGAGGCGTATTTTTAAAAATAATGGCATCATAACTCTCACTTTGATTATGATGATGAAAATAAGACCATGCCTGCAAAATATTGAGAGATGAACTTTTTATTGATCAGGACAAATGTATTTTCAGCTGTTCACTTGCAAATTTAAAATAATCTGGTTTATACAGCTATTTGAGGTACAGAAAGGATTTGGTTTAGAAGAAAGCTAGAATCTGATAAAATATTGCTTGCCCACCTAAAGCTGTCAATGATGCTACAAGGATTTTGTGATGTGGACAGCAAGACTTGAGCTTAGGTTTTCATGTTTACAAAGACCTTAGTGGCAGTAGAGGTCCTGCTTCCAGGGAAATTAATCACTTCTTCACCTCTTTTCAAAAATAATTTTTGCATAGCAATGTATAAAGAGCAACTCTAAAAAATGTATTCAGTTTCAATATGTGCTCTAACACTTGTAATAGTGGTTTAAAATCCACTATCTGTACAATCCACAAAATCTGGAAAAACAAAAAACTCCAGAAATATAACAAATTTTAAGGCCAGCATTTAAAACCAATCACTTAAAATATCAAACACCACAATATATAACTTATATCACATATATAATATGTTATATATATGTTTTATATAATATGTATGTTATATATAACATATAACATATATAATATAAAAATATATATAACTTATATATGTAATATATAACTTGTATAATATATATAAGTATTGTTTAACTTCCATCTAATATCCATTTGTGTATTTTTTTAGCAAATGTTTTAATCCACTAGATGACAACTTGGAATACAGAATATTATTCTTCAACACACTTTTTCAAACTTCAAATAAGAATTGGTTTTCTGAAATTTATCACATGGCTGGTGGGACATTATGCAAATACTTGAACTGCTGAAGAAGGACTTCTGTGCCCCATCTTGCTGTTTCCACCTCCTCTGTTTCAGCATGAAAGTAATAATCTGAACATTGGAGGGGAAAGCGTATAGCTATAGGACAATAGATGCAAATGCCTGTCTGAGAAAGGCGTGGAGAGCAGCTAATTTAATCATCTCAGCAGCTGGTGTCTTAACACAACTTTATGAACGCAGTGTTCACAAGGCTGCTGACCTAGTTAAATATATGGAAGTCTGACTTGCATATGGTCACTAACCCACAACGCAGAACCTAATTCTGATCAAAAGTATTTTGGCAAGTTTAAGCTCCTAAATAGCTTGAAGTAGACATGTCTGTGAGTTTGCTGTTTCTGCTGGGCTTTCTTGTTTGCTATTTAGTATTTTGACATTAGAATTTTATGTTAAAACACCTGCGTGCCAGGGACTTTCCTCTTTTCCTGTTCTATACAATGCATGGGGGTGACCGTATTCTGCGCTCGGAATGCCTTGCCAGGGCAACAAATGGGTCTGTGCCGGCGTGACAGGGGAATGATGTTGCCTTTGCCACAGTTGTGGAGGAGCTGGGGGAGGGATCACAGGGTGGAGCTTACTGTTTCTCCAGTGATTATAGGAGCACTCCTGTGAATGCACGGCTACAGTATCAGCTTTCTTGGAGAGCGGAGGAGAAGCTTTCAGTTTTCCTTTCTCGCAGCGTAATTGGTGTTTGGTGCCTTTTTATTCTGTCAGGAAACGATTTGATGAATCTCTGTCCTAGTGTTCAGACTGGGTCATTTCCAGCTGCAACAAGTGGCTCCTTTCAAGCGTTCGTGAGCTTTTTAAAGCTTTTCCTGACCTTGTTAATTTGTATCCCCAGAGTGTTTTATTACCTTTGTAGGCTTTTTTTTTTTTTAAGAATGTGAAGAGAATGATCTATTTTAAAGTTTCCCCACATACTTGAAGTGTGGCAACTTTTTGTGATCTGGCAGAAAGAAAAGGACTCAAAGGACTTGACTCTAAGGGCAACTAGGATTAAGGAGGCATTAGCTGTAATGCGGGGGAGCCAGTATATAGAGCCAAGTACATCGTAACAAAAAACAGGTCAGCAGGTTCCTAATGGTTGCTAATTGCAAACTCGGTGTATCAAAGCTAGAGCTAAGCTCTGCATGCAGCATGGACTAGCTTTTGTTTGCTTCTGCCGCAGCATGTTTTAATTTTTGTTCACTAATTGCTTTAATGTCCTTACTTGAGCTGAGTCATGCTGAAAAACTCTGATACAGTGCCAGGGTGGTTTTTTTCGGTGGAAAAACTCCTAAACAAGCGCTGCACTTCCAATGTTTCTGTATCATTCAGTGATTCAGGCATGTTTAATTTGTTAACAGTAGACACGCAGAAATAATGACCACATGTGCTTCAGAAAAATTTTATTTTCAGGAGTTAATAATGTGAAGAATATGCTTAAAGTAATATGACAGTTTTGGCTGTTAGAACAGTTGATTTGTACACTTTAAAGCTGGGGCGGTGAGCAGCAGTGTCTAACAAAAATGTTTTCAAAGTGAGTATTTGTCTAACACTGTGTTTTGAATATGTATGGCAACAGAGTTTAAGTTGAAAAATGGGCAGTGAAAAGAGATGGACTTGAAAAATATACTCATCATCCTGAAATGCTAATTTCAGCCTTGCTACAGAGCTTTTTATTTGACAGCATTAATTCTAAAGTCTTCAAAAATCAAACTAAGAGTTGTACAGCAAGGACTGAGAACAGCAGGAATCCTTTTTCATTTCCTTTCCTTGACTGCTTGAACAGAAAATTTTGTTTTGAAGTGCCAAATTAATATTTACTAGCTTAATATCAGTTCTAACTATTCTCCTGTGGGGGCAATGTTCAAAAAGTATTTTACTACAGGACAGGAAATAAAATCAAATTAATATTAAATGTAATTTTTTGTCGTTCCTAGCTATGATAAGTAGGCTGGTGTTTGGCTACTTCCTTGGTACTCTCACTGCTTGCAGTAGTCATCTCTGGATGCTGAGACTCCACTTGAAATATTTAGAGATAAAACTCAGTTGTCACAGTGTAGTTGCTTTAATAGTGAAAGGCACTGTTTTCTCTTCTGCAGTCTTACAGCTATTATGCTAAAAGCTAAAATGCAGTCTTTATAGAAAGAGAGTAAACATGTAAAAACTTGGAATACTGCCCAAATTAATAGCTGCATAACTGAGTTAATTGCAGTCTTTCTACTATGGAAAAGGAATGTAAGAAAAAGTTATTAAAAAAGTAGTTGAAGTATTTCCAATATGCACTGGTTAAAGCAGTGAAAAGGACTTAATCTTCCTAGTTCTCCTAAAGTAGACTTATTGAATATAGCTTAGGTTTGCAAAGCATTGAAGATAGTTAAGTTGTATGTCAAAGGCAGGCATGTGGCAAATTTTATTATCTCCAAAATTAGGTAAAACCTAGATCTCCTACTGAATTAAAGTTTTCATAATGTTTTAGATACTTAGCTCCAAACCAGGTGCATGCTGTTCAGTACTTTTTTTTTCTCTTCTGCATAGCAGCCTTCTGTATTGCATACCGCTAGGTGTACAGGGAAAGGGATACAGAGTAAAATGTTTTACTTATTTACCTTTTTCAGTGAACCTTATAAGTGTATTCTGATGACACAGCTTTTGGGCTTTAGTAAAGCCACTCCTTCAGTACATATTTTGACATTTGGAATTCTTATTTCTAAATTTTGACAGAGATGTTGCTTATTGCAACAGTTCTTAATCTAACAAAACTACAAGAATTTAAATATCAAACTAAAAGCTGCCTATAATAAATTAACCAAATGTTGTCAATAGGCTGAGAAAGTTGGGGCTGTTCAACCTGGAGAAGAGAAGGTTGTGTGGAGACATCATAGCAGTCTTCCAGTATCTGAAGGG
Source organism: Ara ararauna (assembly GCA_028858755.1). Classification (NCBI taxonomy): domain Eukaryota; kingdom Metazoa; phylum Chordata; class Aves; order Psittaciformes; family Psittacidae; genus Ara; species Ara ararauna. The sequence continues at coordinate 51,780,431 of CM054380.1, forward strand.
GGCCTATAAGGATGCTGGGGAGGGACTCTTCATGAGGGGCCGTAGTGAGAGGACAACCGGTAACGGGTTCAAACTTAAACAGGGGAAGTTTAGATTGGATATGAGGAAGAAATTCTTTCCTGTAAGGGTGGTGAGGCACTGGAATGGGTTGCCCAGGGAAGTTGCAAATGCTCCATCACTGGCGGTGTTCAAGGCTGGATTGGACAGAGCCTTGGGTGACATGGTTTAGTGTGAGGTGTCCCTGCCCCTGGCAGGGGGGTTGAAACTAGATGATCTTAAGGTCCTTTCCAACCCTAACTATTCTATGATTCTATGATTCTAAATTTGCTTTCAAGACTTTTGTTGGACGTGATCAGTAGTCAAGTGGACAGTTAGGAAGCGTGAATCAAATTTGTGATAATTTCTCTTTCATCATAAATTTCAGGCCACAGAACAGGTTCTAATGCATGCTAGTTTAAAATACTAGTCCTATATTAACTTGAGTAAATTTCTGCTAGTTTTATCAGTGCTCAGTTTCTTTCTATTGCAGTTGTAGAAAATAGGCATGTATTTTCCATCAGTGAAAACTGTCATTTTGAAAGTGATTTTCTACAGTGAGAGCAGTGCAGTATTTGTTATTTTTGGCAAAAATAAACCCAACAAAACAAACTTGTTTTGTTCAAATCAACACAGTTAATTTGAAATATCTATTGATTCTTGAACTACTGGTGTGGAAAAACTAGCCTAGGTAGAAGAATCTGTATAAGTTTACCATACCTCACAGACATTACCATTTACTCGTCTTGTGAGTATTTTTGTTGCAAAATTGCTAACATGCAGTCTCTTTTCTTTTTCTCTTTGCAGCTATTTTGGAATGAATTATGGTTTAGGCTTTCCCATGTTAGCCATGGATGTAGCGCTTTCTCCCATAACAACACAAGAACTGGATCCCATGCAGTCTGATGCATCTCCTATGCTTATAAACATGACTCCGACAGTAGAACGAGATGGGGAAGAGGATGTCATGAAGGAGCTTGATTCTGGTCAGCAGTATGAAAAGCCTCCTCCTCTACACACTGGGGCCGATTGGAAGATTGTTCTCCACCTGCCAGAAATTGAGACCTGGCTTCGGATGACATCTGAAAGAGTCAGAGATCTGACATATTCTGTCCAGCAGGATTCAGACAGCAAACATGTGGATGTGCACCTGGTACAGCTGAAGGTAAGATGAATTTTATATTGCAGACTTTTCAGTGAAGGTGGTTTGCTCAACTCTTCTACTAGCAAATTAAACAAAAGCGCTTTTCATAATTGGTGTAATATGGCAGCCTATGTTAAGTGAAAAAGTCCTTTTCAGGGAGATAATAGAAGCTGTCATCCTCAGATCTTTTTGTAACAGTACTTACTCATCACTTAATTCAACAGTCACAAGCACATTAATGAACATGTCTGCACTTCAAGAGCAGCCAATACAACCTGACCAGACAGATCGGAAATGCCCAGAAATAGTCGTATTGATTTTAACAAGATTTAGTACCTAAACCTCCCAAATTTGTGTCCCAATTTGCATGGCTACTCATCTGAAAACTAAGCAATTTTCAGAGGCAGTAAGGTGGAAAGGTGGTCTAATGTTCGGCCTTTTAGTCACATAAAGGCTATACTCAAGATCGAACTCAGGTGGGACTACATACAAAATAGTAAACATGTAGAATAATTTTCCTAGATCTGAGTCATGGCAAGAAATGTGAAGTGAGAGGGACTGAATAGTCACAACCAGTAAATCAACCTCCCCCTTACACCAGCAAGAAAATGTACTAACAAAACTGGACTTTGTCCCCCCCCAAATCTGTATGTTATGTAAACTAAAAAAGAAACAATTCCCCCAACACCCTGACAACTGAACACAAGTACCCTTAAACAATTATCTCTGTCTTGGTCCCAGATTTAAATTTGATGTCGACTCTTTAAAGACATTAAAGAAATTCAAGGTAAAATGCAAACAAATAGTGTCTGGGACTGTATTTGTATGTTTGCTTGCATTGCTTGGTTTGCTGCAGCAGATGAAGCATGCTTTTGAAGACAGCAAACTCCAAAAATAGCAGGCAATGTTATCTCTTCAGATTGAGCTGTCTTCAGCAGTGCGTACTGAGGTCTGTTTATACGGACATAGTCTTCCTTCATACTCAGTGCAATGGTATTTTATCTGTGTTTATTTTAGGACTGGAGCTGTAGGCTGTCTTAAAATACAACTCTGTGTACTAGTGCTAACCATAGAGCAGTTGTACTGTAATCAGGTCTAACCAAGGAGAAAGCCAATCCTGAGGTTTTTTATGGTTCCTCTACTTTTCTGAAAAATTTGGGATAGACATTGCTAGCCTTTGATGAGAGAAAGGATCATGTCCACAACACGCAGTAGGGTTTTAGCAAATATATCTGAAAGATATTTCATAACAAAACTTGCTGGACTCACTGGAGTTCTGATCTGGAATTGCTTGTGGCCATCTTATTGCACTGCTGAGCTGAAACTGTAGGGCTGAGGGGCTTGTGAATGGTATTTGCACACAACTTTGGGCTGGCTTAGAGCAAAGACGACTGTTTTGTGCCAACTTACAGAATAAGAATGTTCTGTACACATAACTCACCCTCATACATCCACTAAAATGTTTTATGTCCAAATGGAGATCAGCGAATGAATAACATTCTCCTTTTTAGTATTTATTTGTGAAGTTGCAAGTGTCAGTGGCAGCCCATAAAATACTTTTCTAATCTTTTTTTCTATGTAAGTGGTTGCTGTAGCACCTAGGGATTGTTTGGCTCTAAGAAGAAATCTTGTTGATGTAACTGTAAAAAAGGACAGAAGAATAACATGAATAATTCTCAATTATCTGGTCTGCCAGCCTGGGGGCGGGGGGGCTGTCATTGACACTGTCAAATATTCTATGTACAGACTGGACTCACAGGGAGTTGCTCTTTTCCTGTGTGTTTATATATGTGTATATCTGTGTGTGTGCACAATAATGAATTGTATTTGAAGAAGTTTTTAAAATATTTGATATATTTTTAAATTTTTCACAAGTAACATAAGAAGAGAAAGCTTTCAGCAAGATCTGTAATAGTAAAAAATGCAGCAAAGTCTTAATAAATGCATTAGGGATATGTACAAGATTTCTGTAACCTTTAAACCTGTAAACAGACAAAAACAAGACTGTAAAAGCAAGTGCTGTGGAAATGCTTTTATTCAGACTTCATCTATATTGTAAATTGTCTGTCTTTGTATCCTGCATTATATATCTTGAAGAAAATCAGCTAAGCAAAAAACAATGAACAAAACCTCAGAGCCTCTTTTTTTATTCCTTCTGTGCTCTGATAACTCCCCTGGAGAGGCTCCTTCCAACTGACCTGGGTCTTGGAATTGTTGTGCCCATGCTGGACACAATGCTCAATGTGAAGCTTCACCATTGCTGAGTAGGCTGGAAAAAGTATTTCATATGTCTATCAAGTAATACATGCCGTCTTAGTATTTCTTTTATTTGTTTTTCCCTCAGCAGCAGATGTTGAATTCCTGTTTATCTTGTGATTCATTGTAATGCCCAAGCTTCTTTGCTGCACTATGGATTTTTCATTTCTCTTGTCCATTATATCTGTGAAATTTTACATGTAAGATTTTGCCTTTTTCTGTTACTGAATTTGTTTCATCAGTTTGTTAGTAGGGTGTTTGGTTTTTCTTTTTTTGGTGTTCCATTTCTCAAGTGTGTCCATGAATTTTTTCAGTTTCTTCTGGTATGTTTGAAGTATCTCCCCCAAGCACATATTGCAAATTTAAGAAGCCTTTTCTCTACTCTTTTGTCCAAATCATAAAGATAAAAATGAATGTTACAGACTCAGGGACTCGGGATGAAAGTCTATAACATAATAGTTTCTGGATATAATTATCAGACTGCAAATGCAGTAGTAAGGCCAACAAGTTTTTATTTTGTCATAGTTTGTTTTCCTCAGCCAGGAGAGGTCTAATTCCCTTTTTATGCAGGTTTCTATTCATTTGGATGTGTAAAGCTTATTTTCTTCCTCTGGCTATCAGTTGGCTCATGGTGATAGGGCTGCTATGAGGAGGTAGGCCATAGCAGACCTTTTATGTTATTCTTTGGAAAATTGCTCAACAAACAGATCATCTCTTTCTCTGGTGAATACTTAGTCTGTGTCCCAGTTGCAGACTGGTTTGTGCTTCTGCTCTTTCTGTAGTGAAGGGCATTGTTTCTCTGTTGCGGCTTGTTCCCTGAGGATTTTGTTTGCTGCCAGTCTCTTTATGTGCTACATGACTTAGGGTTTTGCTAGCCACCACTGATCCTTTGAAAAATATTCGTTTCTCTCACTTTTGCAATGACCTTTCTCAGAACCAGCCACGCAGCGTGTGTGGGAGGCTTGTCTTCCGTTGTCTCTTGGGAAATTTCCTGGAAAGCTCAGCTTCACATGAGTGCTTCAGTAAGCTAGATGCATGAGCCGTAACTCTCAGGGTTTCGGAATGCGTTATATGAGTCATTTATCTGGTCATCACTCTTAACACAAGCTGTGCTAAGATACATTTACATCTCTAACACATTCAGTGTAGCTGTTACCAATTGCAAATATTTGTAAAAGAGATGAAAAGAAAAAATGTTTTTACTACAAGCAAATCTAAGAGTGCTCTCTCTGACCTTGTATTGTGTGAACGTGCTGAGATGCTTTCATGATCCATTTAGCTTTTTTTATGCTGAATAAAATATGCTTGCTTTTACAGTGAGTTCTGTCTTGGAATCCCCCTGATATCCAACTTGGATTAAATTCCAACTCTTCTGCTTTACTTTATATTCCTTAACCCTCTCAGGGAAGGATCTTGTACTTCAGCTCATTGTTTGCTCCTTTCTGTATTTCTTGGGAAAAAACCCCAACAAACCCCAAACAGAAAAAAAAAAACCCCCACCCAAACCCAAACCCCTTGTCGTTTGGATGATCTAGTGTAATCTTTTTGTATTTAAGATGTCTGTTAACTTCTAACTTATTGTGGAGAGAATCACTACACCACCAATGCAAAACCAGGGTACTGTACATGTCTTTCTCGTCCTCTCTTCTTGAATTCAGTAGGCTTTTAATCATTAGCTAATATTAAATATTGCTGGATTTATTGAATAAATACTGAAGGCCAGGCCAAATTACTTTTCTGAGTACTTTTCAACTTCTTTTTTTTTTTTTTTCCCTGTATAAATTCCTTTTCAAGAGAAAAAAATCAATATTTTCTTCAGATGTCAAAATAAGTCTGTCTGGAAGATAAGTTCATAAGTTTAATTTCTTGTAGTTTGAAACTCAGAACTGTCTCTATCATAACTTATAAATGGACTCACTCAATGCTAGCAGAACTGCTGAAGTACCTCATCTGCCACGTCTTTCTGTAACACTAGAAACAGGGTTTTTCCTTCTTCCCCGCTTTGGTTTGATGACTCTCGATGTCTACTATTTTAAGGTTTGTGACAACATACTTTACTTCTGCAGTTGTACAGCTTTTCATCTGTGCTACCTAAACTACTTTTAAGTGCACAGGTAAAGGTTTTCTAGAGTCTGAATCTCTAAACTATATTGACAACACTGTATTATAAGAAAAGTTGGAGAGCATTGAACTGTATTCTATATAGAGTGCAGTCCTGGAGATGTTGCACATGCTCTTTGTTCACCTACCAGGTCAGTGCCTTAAAGAATAAAACTAACGACCAAGTAAATGTCAATTTTCCAGGATCTAAGTAGGTTTGGAAATTCTGTGCAAAGTTGCTCAGACTTACCAGGACTGGTGGTACTCTGAGTTCAGAAATGCAAAATCTTAGGCAGCTGGATACTTGGAATGGAATGAGCAACAGAGGTGTACCTGTGGTATTTAGATATTCACAAACTAAATGAGCAACACGGTTCAGGACTGCATTGCTGCCTACATTCTGTCCTAATGTTTATTCTGTTCTGGTCATTAAAGCATGTTAAGAATGCATTCCTGAAGGCCCAATCTTAAGTTCCTAATGAAAAAAAAAAAATGTTCTAATTGCTTATAAATTTCTCAACAAATAAATGTATTGGATTACTGCTACTTATGAATTGCTGTTAATGCTGAAACCATTTTTGGTGTTCCAAATATTTTATACTAAGTGAGTATCTGTTAAGCCTATGTAGGCTTTTAACATGGTTTTAACTTCAAATACCTGAGTAGTGCAAGTGACTATACTGGTTTAATAATAATCAGACTGTTCTTCAACAGTAAGTTAAAAAAAAACCAATAAGCAACATTTGTAAGCTAATTTTAAGTTACACTCTAATGTAGTTGTAGATAATGCTGACATTTAAAATGAAATTTTATGCTGTTAATGTTTAGCTAATGCATATTAATAACTATTTTTTGAGCAAATAATGGCAGGTTGACACAATATTTTTTAAAAAATAGGTGGATTTAAACTGTGCATGCAATCTAATAGGAAAACAGCTTCCCCCTTCTTCTGTCAGTATTGTTCACTCTGTGCAGATACAGTGAAGTTTAACGGATTTTCATTCTCCTCTTAGAATTTAATAACTAAGTCTATTAATATAGCCCATATTTATGCAAACTCAGCGCCCTCTGATCGTCTGGTGGGGTGCCATAGGAGACAGTACGAACACAGAAAGAGCTTACATACTTTACCGGAGATTCAGTTGCCTGCTAAAGAAATCTGGTCCTGCTAGAAAAGTGAGAACTACTTGGTTAGTCGGCTGTTATCCCAGTATCAAGGGAATGAAAGTAGCTAAGAGCTGGAAAAGGCATAACTGGTAACCCCAGTGATAATGGAAGATCTGGTTTGCATAATTTATCAGGATAAATGAATAAATAATATAGGTTGCAGACAGTGTTCTGGACCCTTTTTAAGCTTGGACTTTCTATCTAGAAGAGCAGAGAAAGGATACCAATAAAAAATAACTGAAATTACTGCTTTTGTGATGAAGAGACTTGGTTATTCCTTAAAGTGGTAGAAGACACTGGCATTGGATATCCCTTGGGCAAAAAGATTTTTAGAAAAGAGAAAAAAAATAGGAAAAAAGGAAAAAATAAATAAATAAACAAAAAAGCGCCATGGGTTATCTAACTGACTCAGTTGGGGTCCATGTGCATGGCCTTTGGAAACAAATAGTGAAAAATTTGTGGAGCATCTAAGCTTCTACTTAATGCAAAGGTGCAATCTGAACATCTCCTTAAAACAGCATGAGTTATTTCGAAAGCAAACCGGTAAAGATACACTGAGCGAAAATAGTGTAACCTGTGCCATTCCCTACAAGGGAGTGCTCTTTTTGCCAGAATAGAGATGCATTTGCTAATTTGAGCACTGAGTGTGGTCATAGGAGGGTGATGTGTAATTCAGGGAGTTGCAGATATAAGAGCAGAGTAGCATCTGCAATGCTATGAAGGTCTTAAGGTTGTCCTAAAATAGACACTGGGATTATTCAGCAGTCAGGAGACTTTGGAGAAAAAAGGTGAACATTTGTTTGTGGAAAGGGAATTGGGAGCTCTCAGATGAGGAGAAAAGTGGGTGTTGCACCACTCAGTTTCTTCATCTAGTTCTAAAAATAAAAACTGTGAAGTTGCTCTCATTTGGATATCTATACTTTAGAAATATATACAGTTATACAATATATACATGAATGCATGTAAGTGCACTTTGACAACATATATTGATTATTTCTCCCTCGTCTCACTTCACATTGCTCCTACATTAAAATATGCCAATACAGGCTTTACAAAATGAGCTAATGTACTCTACTAATGGTCTCTGGAGAAATATCAAGGTAAATATCAAATTCCAGCACAGATGGTACCTATTACTGTCTTCTCTAGTCTATATTCTAATCTGACTGGAGTGCAAATATTTACTGGATATAATGATGTAATGATATAAATCCTTTCCAGAATGATGAGAAAATGTTAAGTCATTGTGCAAATTAATTAGAACATTTGCTGAGGGAATATGTTTTGTTGTTTAGTATATGTACATGTGAACATAATAACATCTACTGATGTCCATATTTACTGGAAAAAGAAATACTATTTCAATGGTGTAAGTAAAATTTAGTCATGTCAACTTTTTAAATTAAAGGTCATTGATGCTACATAATTATTCATATTTGAAAGTAAGGATACCAATGGGAATTTTTGTTATGGTATCTGTGACTTGGTTGAAATAATTAATTTTATAAAAATATGTGCATATTTGTAATTAGGTGTATACAAACAACAGCTTACACACAAAAAGAAGTGCCACATGAATCTTCCTGGTAATTTTTTTCTTGAAGACTTGTTTAAGTCTATATGTGTTTTAGAAGGTAGGATATAATGATGTTTTATAACAGTTATCTATGAACAGTCATCTTCATGAACTCTTAAGTTTACAGATGCTTTCTTGCTTTGCCTATTTCGGTAGGCTTTGTGGACTTATTTCTTATCAGGCTTTGCACTGGTAGGGTTTGTTGCTTTTTCAATCTATAATTACATGTCACTTATATAAAAACTGTAATATGACATAAGGGAGTAGTCAAAGAACAGCACAGAAAATTGCACAAAATGTAAGGAATTCTTTAGTTTACTTCCTTATGGCCTGATGGGTTTTTATAATGAGAGAGTTGACAGAAGAAATTTCAGGTTATAGGATGATAGCTCTCCTAATATCAGAGATGCAGCATGAATATTTCAGTACCATAACATACTTGCATTTTAGTAAGAACAAGTTCCACAATTTCTGATTTTTTAAATATCCTTTGTAATTTGCCTCTCAAATTATGTGAATTCTTTCTCAGAATCAAATCCTTTTCTGTATAGTTAACCATTAAAAAGCCTTCTGTGAATTGCAATTGAAACCTCAGAACTAACAAGCAAACAAGCAAAAGGGTTTTGTGTATTTTCCTGTGGAAAATGTAATGACATGTCTGTATAGTTATGTTTATACTTTTGAGATGTTGCCCTATACATAGTACCCATCCTGTGAGTGAGCTGTGTGAGATGCATTCTGGGAGGTTGAGATAAGTTCATGTGGCCTTGCCAGAGCCTGAGCTGTCACCTTGGGGTGGTCTGGGAACTGTATTGGACCTTTAGCTTTTCTCAAGGATTGCCCTGGAGCTTGACTTTATTGTTTGCAGCTAATAAATGTAGCTGGGTGGCAAGCCTGGGCAAGAGCCTAGGTGCAGGCAAATGTCTGACTGACACTGTAGTTGTAGCAATGTCATCTTCAGAAAAGGTTATAAACACAGACTAGGTATTTTTTCATGGATTGTCTTATGCTTCCTTGAGTTGTGTAAAGAAATATTAGCAGTATTACATCCATCCATCCATCCATCCAAAAGATTTGATCTGAAGATTTTAATGTGTTCCATGTATCCATCTCTGGTGATGTGCAGAACCAGAGATTGATGAACAGGCATTCTCTTTGCACAGGAGGTGAACCATTTACAGTGGACTGTGCAGAAACAGGGAGGAAAAGGAGAATTAATGCCTACCAGTTCCATCTATTAAAGCCTTATGAACGTTGTCTCCTCTTTCTCCCTGTTGTAAACGATTCCCTGGGGGAAGATAATAGCTTTTGTGGAGTCAGCTATAATTCTATGCCTGGCTTTTCAAAAGATGGTGCACTTTCTTTTTTTTTTTTTTTTTTTTTTAAATTTTTGGAAGTGTTTTCATTTCTTTTTGGAGAAAACCCCATGTAATTCAGGAGGCAGAAAGCAGCACTGCATTAGGAAGCATAGCATTCTCAAATTCCAACATTTCATAAGTTTTCACAAATATAAAATCTACTGAATGTAATAATACATTGCAATTTCCCTTACCCATCTAGCAGCATACTTTCTTTTCATAATCTATATTTGCTGAGGAAATTCATCACATAGATTTCAATGAGCTGTATTGCTTTTATTCTCCTCAGTTTGCCCTGCAACCATACCTGCCCTTAGCTGTGGTTACATGCTTCAAAAGGGACTTGAAACAAGTTACAATATACAGTCTTATCTTTTGAGGTAAACATTCATCTCCCTGTGTTCTGATGAGTACATTTGCTTCCGATCACAAATTATGCAGGCATTCAAAAAGTGAAAAAGCAAGGAACATTTCTGCAGAATAGGTTCATAATTTATCTGGTAATGCATAGGGAATAAATGATTTTATATGTGCATTTCCAATGTGACGTGATCTGACATTCTGAAATATGCTCTTTTTCATTACTGACATATGTATAGGGGTATATATGCGTATAAATGCGTGTGTGTTTATATCAGGTTTGTAATACCGTAAATGAAATTCAGCGCCACTTCTATCTTGGTATTTGTATATCCACTTATTCCTCATGCCTTTTTGTTTTTGGTGGGTTTTTTTTTTTTGGTTGGTTGGTTGTTTTTTTTGTGTGTTTTTTTCTCTTTTTTTTTTTTTTTTTTTTGTTTTGTTTTGTTTTGGTTTTTTTTTTACTTCACAATGCTTCCAAATTATCTGCCCTAAAATATTTGAGCTACTACACTACGTTTCACTTCACTACATCACTCATTTTGTGCATGTGTGTAAGATCTTGGAGTTTGCAGTTCACCTTGTTCTTCATAGGAACCAAAGTAGCAATCACACTCAAAGAGCGATGTTCTATTATAAATGGTGCAAAGTATCCATACTTTTAGATACAGGATACAAACAACCCCCAAATAACAGAATTGAATTTGAAAAGCTATTAGGTTATTTGGGATGAGCAAATGGCTTATAAACCATTCAGGTAGCTTGTATGAGAGGTATGGATGGAATTTGTCATTACATCCCAGCACTCTTCAGCAGCTAGAAGACAAGATCATCAAATGGAAGTCTGCGAAATCATTAGCCAACTATGCTCTAGAAATCATAGAGCTGAAATACTGAACTGGACACTGTCACTTGCTCTTCAGCAGTTATTTTTAAAGCTGTTATTTTTAAGATACAAGCAAGGCTAGAAACCTTTAAGTTAAATCCAGTGTTTTGAGGTAATAAATGAATTTCACAATATGTACACTTAGAATATTATCAGGTATCATGAGACTCAAAATACAGGGAAGAGGGATATTTCCAAGGGCAGTACAGTAGGATTTGTATCATTGTGGTCCCTTTTAAGCTGTCCTGTGTTTTCTATTCTGAGGTAATCTGGACTTCTTTCATATGGCATTTTTACTTGAAATGGATGATTTTGATATGTTGAATTCAAATAGTAAACGTTATGTGGTGTATTATCTGTAAATGTGTGTGACTTCATATGGATTCTCGCATATGATGCACACAAATACATTCTTCTGTTCAAAAGAGTAGTTTAAGTGTCCACAATACTTATGAATATGGAGTAAGTAAGCAAGTCCAGAGAAGGACCACGAAGATGATCAGGGGGCTGGAGCACCTCTGCTATGAAGATAGGCTGAGAGAGCTGGAGTTTGTTCAGCCTGGAGAAGTGAAGGTTCCTGGAAGATCTTACAGCAGCCTTCCAGTACCTAAATGGGCCTAAAAGAAATCTGGAGAGAGACTTTTTACAAGGACATGTAGTGACAGAACAAAGGGGAATGGCTTTAAACTGAAAGAGAGTAGATTGAGATTAGGTATTAGGCAGAAATTCTTTACTGTAAGGGTAGCAAAGTGCTGGTGCAGATTGCCCAGAGAAATTGTGGCTGCCCCATCCTTTGCAGTGCTCAAGGCCAGGTTGGATGGGGCTTTGAGCAACCTGGTCAGGTGGAAGGTGTTGCTGCACATGGCAGGGGAGCTGGAACTTAGATGGTCTTTGAAGTCCCTTCCAACTCCAACCATTCTATGGTTGTATGAATCTAGGACAGCAGTTCAGTGTGAGGGATTAAGGCAGAATTACATAGGAAAAGTATACATGGGAAGGGAGCCAGTCTCTTTTTTTCCATAGGAACATTGTATCTCCAGTTACAAATATCATTGTTTTCTTTCAAAGAAACACAAAATACTGACAGTGCTGCATTTTTTTTTCCCCAAACTTAAGGTTTAATAAGTAAGGAATGCTGAAAACATGTTTTTTTACCACATTACAATTTAAATTATATGCTTTTGATTTTCAGCTGAGCTCTGCAAGAACAGTGTCCTTGACTCAAATCTGTTCCAGATTCTTTCTTGTTCTTAATTATGAATGAAATACTTATAATAACTGTCAGCATCTACCTCTGTATTCCTTCTCTCTCTTTCTCTTTTTAACCCTAAGGAATAAATAAATGCAGCAACAAACTAAATGTTCGAGTGGCAAAGACTTCATGGTGATCTCCACTGCAATTTAAACCACTGTTATCAGTTTTATAGTTACAGTATTTGGGATCAATTTGTGAGGCATCAGTTCTTAACTGTTAGCTGGATTTTCTTTGCAGCTGTGCTGTCTTACATAGAGTATCTGTGAAAGATAGCAAGTCAGAATGACAGGGTCACACCTCTGAATTATTAGAGAGGATGTTTGAGAAATTACCAAGGAGAAACCTGCTTTGTATAGGTATCTTACTGTTGAAAAGACAATTTTCCCTGTTCAAAAGGATGCACGTGTTGGTGTGGAGCCGCTGTGTTTTATTTTGTTAGGCTGCAAATCAGTTTCTACCTGCCAGTTTCTAGTTTTATTGTCCAGCCTCTCTTCCCTATTTTATTTTCCTCTTTGCTCTTCCCAGGTTCTCTGAAAATTTTTGTCAAAACTCCTATCTTCCTGTTTGCCCTTCACCAAAGCACATTGCTGAGTCATCTGCTACCATGCTGAATTGCTACTTCAAAATGCAGTTCATTCTTCCTTAACCTGGACCAATGCCATGCTCTGTGGAGAGGGCAGAAGCCTGCCAAAACACATCTTTAAGGAGTACTTACTGCATTAGAAATGGAGGGAAGTAGAAGAGAGTGCTCAACATGGGCCTTATTTCATTCTAGTGCCTTTTAAGTCTGGCTTTGTGTAGTTTCTATAACCACAGAAGACTTAAGAGAAAGATCAGTTCAATATCTTTAATACCTTTTCTCGTATGCTCAAAACAGTGAATACATAGGCTCTTAGGGCGCAGGATTTGCTTCTGTTTCAAAGAGTTTCTAGTATGGTCATGGTAGGTTCATGTAGAAATTAACTAGTCAACAGCTGGCTCTGTGTGTTGACACTTGCATCCTGCATTACTGTACTCTGATCTTCCTGATGTTAAAAGGAGGTTTTATATTTAGTCTTGCATCTTTCCTTATTAAAGAACAAACTTCAGTTGCATGATTGAATGGATACTGGTTTTGTTGCTGTACTGTTTGAATAATCTGGCCATGAATGAGACATACAGCTATTAGCATTTCTAGAAAGGAGGCAACTTAATTTTAGTAGTGAAGAATTGTAATTGGGAAGAAACTGCAAATTAGACATCTACAAGAATTTCTAAGAATTCTCCATTAAACTACAATTATTAAATGCTTCAAGTCTACTTTGAAGGCCTCACTTCATCAAACTGTTCCAGGAAAGCAGCCTTTGCTTTCTTGCAGAACCAGCTGCAATTGAGAAATTACTGAGTGCACAGAAGTATACTTAACCAGGGCCAAAATCAAAAATGCTAAACAAAGTCAAAACCTCTGCATTCAGTAATATAAAGAAGGCGAGATAACTAATGTACATTTAGGACATAGTTTTGCAAGCCTGCACAATGCCAACTTTATGCCCCTGGGAAGCCCTTGAACGGTACAGAACCACTCAAATGTGGAGTTTAATAACACATTTGAGTTCCCTTTTAGCATGAAAATAACATGTTTACAATGTTGTACTCTACTGAGTTATTTTTAGAAAGGATTAAAATATTTTTATTGTGCTGTACCCCTGTTTGAGAAATTACTTCTACAAGACACATGATTTGTATCATGTAGTATTGTAGGAAAATCTTTGCAATTTATCTTCTTGGTTCACTGTGTAAGACGATAAAGATGATAAATTATAAGTTTTAAAAAAATTAGCTTTGTGTGCAATTAATTGCACTTACTATGTACATCAATTTGCTATTTGCTATTTCTATTGATTAAGCACTTGTGAGAGGAACACGTAGTGTCCCAGAAAGCTAGATTATCGTTTTAAAAAGCTGGTGGGGGACGGGGACACAAAGGCGCCCATCATGAAAAACCCGAGACTGCTCAATTGTCTTCAGTAATAATATTTAGCAACATCAATATCGAAAAAGCAATGAGCATGTTGATGCAGTTTGCGGCAGGCGGGTTTGGGTTGCGCCTGTGCTGCAGCGCCACCTAGTGATCCAGAGAGCTGGAGGGGTTTCCTAGCAGCTGCTGTAGCTGCTGGGGGATAAAAAAAAGAGGGAGAAAAATAAGAATAAAAAGATTATCATCACCTGCAAAGAGCTTTGGAGCATTGATAGTAATTTGCAAGGGTTTTTCATGTTTATCTGAAAAAAAGGCGCTACTAATGTGTCAAATTTAGCATAATAAAATTTACAAAATAAAACGCTTGATCTTGCAATGGTAAAGCTGATTTAAAGCCCTTAGGGAAACGTGTGTATGTTTATGTATATACTTATATTTATAAATATTTATATTGGTGCTCTCTTAAAACATTCAATTTCAATAGTGCTTTATATGAGAAAAGTATCAGCTTGCAGTGCTGCTAATGGGAGACAGTGTTTAGCTGGAGGGTGTCCCTGAAGAAAGAGATACCTGTAACCCCAGAAAGTTATACTTGGGTTCAAAATTACAGCATCTCCAGGTCTGCATGGGTCACTGGATAAATTAATATTTTAGTCCTTTTTACCCACTGTTTCACAGTTGTTTACACAGTGCAAGTTAACATGATCACATCCCCTGCATATGCAGACCAGACAGACACAATGTGATTTGTGATGAAGTCCAAAATAAACTGGTAGCAAAATCAGGAATAAGAACAAGTTATTTCAGTTTCACCAGTCTATGAGACCACTGCTGTTATCATTCCCACACCTTCTCAGGCACTTCCTAAGGCAAGCAATCTCTCTGTAACAGCATGGTTCTTTTACTGTTTTGTTTACACTTCACAATTTATTTTAATCAAAATGAGCTTTTATATTCTGCAGTAAGCATTAATATAAAACAAGTTTTCTGGAAGAGGAACAGACATCAATAAAACAACATCCTGGAAATGTAATGTATCCAGCATGTTAAAATTTTACATGAGAAATTGCCTTATGCAATAAGTAGACTAATGGATTTTGTTAAACTTCCTTTGATAAATTAATAACCATCTAAATATCTAACATCTAGCTATGTTTCTAATTAGAAACATGATAGACTCCTTTTATCCAAATGTATTCATGCTTTCCTTCACTGAAAAAAACAACAACAACAAAAAAAAAAACCAACCAAAAACCAAAACAAAGCCAGTGAGATAGTCTGAACTTGAAACTCAGGAAGAGGCTGATTGTATTAGCTGGATGTGTCCTCAAAAGTATCTGTGCTCTGTCTTAAAAATCTCTTTGTGCTCTCTCCTTTTTTTTTTCTTCTATGAATTCCTGTAAAAATTATTCACACATAACACATACAGCTGTGCACATCAAAGCAGTAAGCCAACTCTAAAGAGCAGTGTGAAATATGCAACAAAATGCTGGACTGATTTTGTGTGTGGGTTGAATAAGTGGTTGACAGTCTATTGAAGCAGTGATAAGAGAAAGATTTTTGTACCGTGTGTTTCCCCTAAACTCTGTTTTTATCCTGTTGCCTTGGAACAATGTGTGTGTTCATGTAACTATGGAATAAAAGTGGTCTTGCACAGTTTCATTTTGCTGCAACTCATATGGACTGAAAGAACAGCTGAATAACTTGATATGGAAAGCTTAAAGGTCATGAATATTGGATGTAACAGCTGTTTCCATAAAAAAAAAATAAAATTGAATGATGTAATCCCATTGCCCAGAAATGTCTGGAATGTGACAATCAGTCACTTGGAATAGGAGAAGGAAAACCAGTTTTAACCAGCCTTTCATCTCCTAGGAAAGACCATGTTTAGGGTTTTGCATGATTAAATCCTCCACGGCAAAAGCTACAACTTCATTTGTCTAGCTATTTATTCTCTATGAAATATTAGAAATGCAATTTAGAAAAAGAATCCCTCTTCAATAACCTTACTCAGCTTTTGTTTTTTTCAGAAGGAGGATGAAATATTATAACAGAGAAGTCTGGTTCCACTTAGAGTCTTTCAGTTGCAATATATATCTCTGAATATGTCAACTCATACTCTGTATTGATAATGCATTGAGGATTATCTTTAATAGTATGCTAATTTTGAACAGTGTGAGTGAATTTTGCAGCTTCATCTGTTTTCAGCGCACTTGTTTGCTAGAATAAATAGAAAGTCAACAATTCATGCAGCCTTAATTCCTTATTTCCTGAAAGAAAGAATTTGAAAATATAGAGAGGAACAGATGAAACTTTCAGTCTCTGCTGTGTGCAAATGGAAGATATGCTGTGACAAAGGGATACATAATAAGTATGCTGTGGAAAAAAAGGATTCTTAATGATTCTCAGTTTAAATGCCAGTAATGAAAACGCCAAAGGCACTATTTACTGATGTTTTCCTTATCTAAAGGAGAGGTTAATGTCAATACTACTTCTCTGTGCCTTATAGGTACATTTCCTCACACAGTTTTTCTGAAGACATTTAACAAATGCAAATACATGCAGTGGGACCAGCACTTGGGACAGATTTCTTGTTAAACTCCCTATTTTAATTAAATTATGGTGATACATAGACTGCAAAAGCTGTCATGTTAAAACTCATCTGTTTTGTTCTCTATTTGTTGTTTCTAATGGATATGTTTTCCTTTTCTTATTAGGATGACCTAGTGGGGTGCATAGGGAAAACTTTAGGGGAAATTATGAAAATATTAGTTATTTGAAACTTCTTGAATTTTGAATATTCTCACTCTTGTGTTTAGACTTGGTTATATTACTTATAAGAGCACAAAACCATCCTATTCTGATACCTTCAAGCCCCGAAATTGAATTTTACTCAAAAGCTGTAGAAAAACATATCATGCATCCGACACTTGTCTTGATACCCTTCTCAAATTATTGTGTGCAAGTCTTTGATGTGCTCCATCCGTAGCTATTCTTTAGTGAATTAGTAAATACCACATAGAAAAGGGATCTGAATTTTGGTCTCTTGCATTCCACTTGAGAACCTTAGAAACATATAATAGACTGTGAAACAGTTTTTTCACTCATGCACATTGAGTCACTTAAACCAACTGGTACCATGGAGAGAAAGCCTATTCTGCATTTGAGAAACTTTTCCAGTCAAATTGTGCACAGTTTTTTTTTGCAAAAATTTTGACTTATGTTAACAGATATATCTTCCACTAAAGGTTTATTTAACTGGAAAACTTGACAATAGCTTAACACGTTATCCATCTCTGTTTGCCAAAACCATAAGGTTGATTGCAGGTAAGAGCTGTGTTCTTGGTCTGTTATGTGAAAAATGGAAGTTTGCAATATAAATTATGTAGGCTGTCTGGTTGGTAATGATAGCACAAGAGAAAAATCATACGAATTAAACGTCAAACAAAAGTGTAGTTGAAAAGAGTTACAGTGACATTGCAAGTTTGAAATAAGAAGCCTTTCATATCTTCTTTCTGATATTTTTTTGGTGAAAAAAAACCCAAACAAACAAACCCAAAATCTCAATGACAAATAAAAAAAAAAAGCCCACACAATGATTCTATTTAGAGTGAATAAGTCAACCCACAAGTGATGAAACTGGTCATGGGTATCACTTCATTAAATGTTTGCATTTTACCTAACCCTTCTAAAAGTATTTGTATTTCAGGGAAAATATGACTCACTCATTAAATCTACCCCTGATCTATTTTCCTTACTACCTTCATTCCTTCATCTCTGTAGAAAAATATGTGGAAAATGTGCCCCGTTGTGCAGAGCTACTAGCAATAAACATCTTTCAAAATGTTTATGATCCAGCTCTGCTTAATCCTGTGTAGTGTTTGATTATTAAAAAGTCAGCTCATGTATTTTATTCTGCTTACATTTCTCTCATTATAGATTTATTCATGATTTTTGTAGTTTTTCTGATTAAGATGGTAGTCCATTCCCAACTCCTCAGTAGACTACATGCCTTTCTCACCCAACTTGACTCTCCTATAGCTCCTTCCTGGAACATGGAGTGCAATAGAGCAAGTAAAAGCCTAGCTAGCAATTCAAATGACATGCTGAGATGTGTTTCTTGGAGTTACCCAGCATTCAACAGGAAATGGATTTCCTGCTATTAGGCAGGCATGAATCAAGTTTCAAAGAGAGAACTGAGCCACAGATCCTCAGTTATACTTTCTCAGCATATTATAAGTTAAACCGCAAAACTGAGGAAGCCATTGCAGGAAGCCATTGCAGATTCATAGCATCTCCAGGCATCACGCCACTGTTGCATGTAGATGAAATTCAGGTTTTAATTTACCTTGGAAAATCTATTTCATTCTGTAAAAAGGATATAAATCCAGTGCAGATTATACATCTACCTGTTTAAGTACAAGCACTTGATGAAAACTGATATTTTTTTCTATGAAAGATATAATATTTCTGAACCGGAATTATTTGAAACTGGAATTTAAATAATTTGAAACTGAAATGAATTGAAATAATTCTTATCTATGAATTTTAAAAAATTTGCCCAGAGAACTTCATATGACATTGTTCTAAATGACTTGAGTAAAACCAGATAACGCAGTGTAGGGTATAACCTTTGAGAGCAGAACAAGAGACTATGGCCAAACCTGGAAATGCTTCTTCAGTCTAATTTTAATCTCCTCTACTCTGAAGTCAGTAGTCCTAATCTGCTTTTTCACTAAGCACTGAAACGAAACATTTGCCTTGCTAGTATTCTTCCTGCCTTTTTTGAATCAAATACTGTTACCTTTTTTTTAATATTTTTTTACTATTATTTTATTTTTAATTACTGCTTATTCCTACAGAGGTCAACCTATTTACACACTCAGGATTTCATCTAAAATGTAAAACACATCTATTTAAACACAGACGTTGTGATTCCCAGGTTTTAAAAAAGAGGATGTCTGAGAGAGGAAAAATATTTTTTTTATTAGCTTTCTAAAGAGTTTTTGATGGCTGAGGCTATCCTGCATTAGCAAGCCAAGGCTTTCATAATGTCTTCAAATAGTTAGGTTATGATATTTCATAAGAAATCTTCTCTTAAAGGTATTCTTCTGAAAATAAAAAAATATAAAAAAAGTAATTGTGTATCCATGACAGTAACATTTCTGTCTTTACACTTAGAGTTCAGAAGTGTGCATTCTTTCAGGTACTGTACTACCTGTGGTAACTGTAGTATCCTTTTGAGTGTTGACCATCTAAAGGTATATGAATGGTCAGTTCACTCAAAAACTCCATCTCTTGATCTCTTATTTGACAGCTCTGCCTGGTGCAGATGTTGCATTTTGAATTTTGCTATTTGGGATACCTCTAATTGTTGATAATTGTTTTGAATGCCATCTTGAGTTTGAATGTGACTCAGGAAATACTTGACACTTTAAAATGGGAACAAAGTGAATTTAAGTTGTTTTCACCATTGTTTTCTCCATATTCTCAGTTCTCAGAAGTACATTTTGCCTCAGGCGAATTTTGCTGCAAGGCCAAGGGAGCAGTTTCATTGTCATTAGTGATGTGTAGAAGTTACTAAATAATTTACAAAAACAACTTTTCTTGGTATGGTTTCCCTTCCCCTCCCCCATCATTTACTCTCTCCTTTAAAAAAAAATGGTTGTGTTTTTTTTTTAATTAGCGTTTCTGATTGTGGTGCTTTCAGAAAAGCTTGTCTTGTGTGTGTACACACAGATGAGCTGACGGACCATCATAGCTCTAATCTGGGGTCATCAGAGGAGCTGCTGCTACTGGAAGTATGAGGATGGGTAGGAACAAGAAAGCTGATCCACTAACAAAAAAGAAGAAAGGAGGGGGGAGGAATGAGAATGATCAACAAGTGAGGGTGTGGAGGTATGACTGAGCCTTTTGACATGTCTTTGAAATAGTTAGGCAGCCAGAGAATGCAGAAGGAATGCAGGACAAACGAGGGTTACCAAAGGCCTGTACAGAAGAGGGAGCCCTTTTCAAGATAACCGAGGAGAAATGAAAAGGCATTGTTACAGAGTCCAGCCGTAACAAGTTCAACCTCACAAGTTATTTTCTCCTCCCATTCTGAATGAAATAGGTAATTATTATAAATGTGAACGTTACAAAAGTAACAGTCTCTGCTTTGTAAGTGATGAATCACTCCATTGGGGAAGTCATAACTTCCTATTAATACATTTTCCAGGCATATGATCTACAGGTCCCAAAATAAAATCTAAGCTTCCTAATATGAACCCAGGACATATTTCCATTCCATTCAAAGCTTAAAAATAAAAAAATATAAAATCAAAGTGAATTGGAGATCAGATACTCACTTCTGTGCTGTGAATTAGAGGGTCTTTCTGAGATCAGATTTATAGGACTACCAAGTGACCGATATTATCCCAGATTCCTTCCTGCCAGAAACATTCTGCTGGGACTTAGGTCAGCACTTAAAATAACCTTGCTAATTGCAAGTCTACAAGTGTTGGCTGAAATTTCAGTTAGCTGCCGCACAGCAGATCTGGACACTGAGAAATCTCTACTGTAGCTCAGAACGTGCAAGGGAAGAGCAGACAGGCCTGAACTTGATCTACACAGTAACACAGGTAGAGGCAGCAGACTATTTGTTATATTTCATGCAAAACAAAAGCTGTTGACTCTGCACTGAAGATGGATTGCGTTTACAGATCATCTGTGGCTTACTTGTCTGTCTTTTAAACAGACACTTTTCTGAATTGCTGGTTGCATGTAACTCCTTTAGGTGGGGAAAGGAAATGGGACAGTCTTTCTTTTTGAAAAGCTGATACCTGAAAATTCTTCTTCCAGTATAAATGAGGTAAGACACCATTAAAGTGAAATATTTTACAAAGTGCTTGAAATGTCTAAAGCAAGGAATTATCAGTGTTTGCATTTTTTTAATCAGTAAAAGCAAAATATTTTTATACAGATGGTTTTCAACTTTAGAAATATTGCATGACCTAAATGTGTTCGGTTTGAAATAATACATTACATTTCCTGTGCACTATAAATCTGACTTGCAAAATCACCAGATCTTTTTTGCTGTGGATGTAGATTTCTGAATGTTGAGAAAAGCTTATTCAGTCTCTTTCACTAATATAAAATTTCTGCAGTCAGTATTTTAGGCTTTAGCAGTTTAAGTCTTTCACTTATGAAGGTAAAAAAGATGTTTGTCATGTGTCAAGCTCTTAGTCCTGTGTTTTGATGGGGACATTATAGCTTTTTTGCATGAATCAGGGTGAAATTTAATGCTCAGTCTTCTCTATTCCCTGAGACATTACTCAAATAGCTTTTTGTAGGTCACAGTATAATTAGAAATAGACACTGTAAGGTTATAACTACATTACTTTGGCTAAAACTTTGACCTGTGTTGTGAAGGGATGTGTTTGGTAAAGGCTCAGGAAACCAAGAGACTGAAAATAATGTTAGTAACAGAAAACATGTGTCGTGGTTTAAGCCTCTATAACTCACGCAGTTTTGCTCAGTCACTCCCCCCTCTTTCTTGCCCCCCACTCCCGGAGGGATGGGAAGGAGAATCGAAAAGAATGCAGCTCTCACAGGTTGAGATAAGAACAGTTTAGTAACTAAAGTATAACACAGACCACTACTGCTACCACCAATAATAATAATGACAAGGCAAATACAAGGAAAGAATACAATTTCTCACCACCTAAAACCAAACCCGACCACGCAGTGCACCCCCCACCCTTATGGGTCTCTCCTCTCCGTCCTCCATCTTGGGCATGACGTGCTGTGGTATGGAATAACCTCTTTGGTCAGTTTGGGTCAGGTGTCCTGTCTCTGCTTCCTCCCGGCTCCCCTCCTCCCTGGCAGAGCATGAAACTCAGAAAGTCCTTGGCCAGACCAAAACATCACTAAGCAGTAACCGAAACACTGGTGTTATCAGTGCTGTTCCCAGGCCCAAAATCAAAAAAACACAGCACTACACCAGCTACCAAGGAGGAGAAAAATGACTGCTGCTGCTGAACCCATGACATTATCCACCCCTTATTCCATACCATTCACGTCATGATCAGATTCCACATTGTCAATATACCATCACATGTATATGTATATGCATACACACACACACAGAGAGAGGGAGAGAGATCATCCCTCAGTGCATAGACCAATCCCTACAAAGCTGCTGAGTCCATTCGGTCCGTGACGTCAAGCTCCATCTTCTGTAACAGCCTTTTAGAGCAGGAGAGGCTGTGTGCAGAGTTCACACTCGTCAATAACCTGGGCCACAGTGTCCATTGCCAAGTCCACCCCTCGATCATAAGTCCATCTGTATGCTGCATCTCTGCCCTGATGGCCTGAGGTGTCATGGGCCCACCAGGCTCAAAGTAATTCACTCTCCCCTCCAGCAGTTTCTGCAGCTTGTCACTGGGGACTCCATACAGCTGCCTTCCATCTCCAATGCTTCCAAAGCACTGGAGGGGCCCAGTGGACTAGATACTCGCCCATACTGTCCCACACACCCTGCCACTCATGGCTGTCCAGGCTTGGGGAAAATCTCTTAGTCATCCTAGATTGCAGATTAACCCCAGACAAGGCCCACACCCCACTCTGCTTAACTCTGGGGACCAGACAAAATGGTTGTGGGTAAAACACACTGTGTATGCATGCCACTATGCTGATCCCCATCACAATCAGCAGGCAGGTCTCAAGGGTACCCAAAGGCCATTCAAACCCTTCAGAGCTCTCAAATGAGGCTGCTGTACTTGTCACTGGGGCTGGTGTAGCTGCTGCGCTTGCCGGCTCTCTCACCACCAGCTGCTCTTTGTCTGAGTCCAGAGCTTCCTTCTCTGCCTTGCTGGGAAGTGCTGCGGGGTCTCCTGCGTTCTCCTGCGGCTCCGCGGGCAGCTGCCGGGGAATGCTCTCGGCCGCCACGAGGCTGGGCTCGGCCACGGGACTCTGTTCAGCCTCGGGGCCTGGCTTCTCTGCCGTCTCCTCCTGCCGCTCGGTAGCCTCCCCCTCCCGCGGCTCGGCAGCCGCCGGGCTGGGCTCAGTCGGGGGGCTCACCCCTTCTGCTACCTCCTTCCTCTGCTCGGCAGCCGTCGGGCTGGGCTCGGTGGGGGGGCTCGGCTCCTGCTCCCCGGGTCCGCTCCCCCGGGCCGTTTCGGCAGCCGGCGGCTCCCGAGGCAGCCCCCCCTCGGCTCTCCACAGCCTCGCCAGGACGGTGAAGAGCAGCCGAACTGCCAGGTACACATTCGCCCCCCACGGCTTCTCGAGCCCGCCCGTATCACAAGCCATTCCAATAAAGTACAATAAAACAAGAACCTTAAACCAAAACCCATATCTGAAACATGCTAAGATAAGAAATACCGGCTGTAAGTAAGGTACAACAGGCTGAAACCATGAACGCAGGAGAACCAAAAGCAACAACTTTAAGAGCCAATAAATCAGCATTGTGACGAGTGGCTATTAATCCTGTCGTTATCTCAACCCTTCGAGCCCCACGTTGGGCGCCAAAAAGAACTGTCGTGGTTTAAGCCTCTATAACTCACGCAGTTTTGCTCAGTCACTCCCCCCTCTTTCTTGCCCCCCACTCCCGGAGGGATGGGAAGGAGAATCGAAAAGAATGCAGCTCTCACAGGTTGAGATAAGAACAGTTTAGTAACTAAAGTATAACACAGACCACTACTGCTACCACCAATAATAATAATGACAAGGCAAATACAAGGAAAGAATACAATTTCTCACCACCTAAAACCAAACCCGACCACGCAGTGCACCCCCCACCCTTCTGGGTCTCTCCTCTCCGTCCTCCATCTTGGGCATGACGTGCTGTGGTATGGAATAACCTCTTTGGTCAGTTTGGGTCAGGTGTCCTGTCTCTGCTTCCTCCCGGCTCCCCTCCTCCCTGGCAGAGCATGAAACTCAGAAAGTCCTTGGCCAGACCAAAACATCACTAAGCAGTAACCGAAACACTGGTGTTATCAGTGCTGTTCCCAGGCCCAAAATCAAAAAAACACAGCACTACACCAGCTACCAAGGAGGAGAAAAATGACTGCTGCTGCTGAACCCATGACAACATGAAACTTCATCATTATACCTGGATTTTACTATCTTTATTAGAAACTTAAATTCTGTAGGTCTTCATAGGGAGACTGAATGTGACAAGAGCATTCTGATGCTTATCACAGTTGCATTAGTTTAGGAGACCATTTAAAAACACTAAGACCTGTACCCTTTCCAAAGACCCTTTGTTTTATTTTTGTTCTCAGCTCATAAAGTTGTGTGTGTGCCATGTCCTGAGGAATATGCTCAGACTGCTCAAAAGCATCTGTTCCCTCTGCAAAATAATCCATTCTTTTGAAATTATATCTATGGGAAAAGTTCAGGAATTTTTGGTTAGCCAAGAATGTTTTCTTCAAAGATTTTGTTGGATTAAGATGAAAAAGCCTTTTGACTTCCCTGAAGCAAAAGTTGGATAGAAAATTGTTGACTGATGTACAGTTTGTACAAGGTGCCAGAAGAATGGGAAATCAACCACAGATTATGGCAGCAGTTACATCTGCTATTTGGGTAGGAATTTCTCACTGACTTTTAAAAGGTTTTTACCTTTGCTCTTCAGCTGCTCAGGCATCAGTGGCAAATTGCTCTTGCCTAGACTCTAATGGCTAAACAAGTTAGGAATGTAATCTCTGTAGTGGCAGTCATTGCAGTATTCTCTTCAGGAAAGTTTCATTTAAAGCTTAGAAGCATCAAGGAGTGGAAAATTTTGCTACAGCTATATGTGCTTAGCAGTAGACTAAGTGTGGTAATGCTTACTACGGGGTAAATTATTGATAAATGATATATCAATATCATTTATCATATCAATAAATAATGATAAATATTATCGCCCCGTTTCATATCCTTTTCTGAATGCTGTTTCAGAAGTATGAATCTGAATTCTTTCTCCTCCATGTAAGAACTAAGAAGATCGTGTTGTTCTTCCATGGATATGTCTATATTACCGTTTTAGTTTGGGTTGAGAGTGTGATTTTGAAATGATTCTGCTGTTTATCCCTGTTCAGTACTCTTGGGCTCACGCTGGAGAGCAGTCTCTCTGTGTGCAAACTGCTTGCTGTTATTCGGAGTCTTTGCCAACGAGGGGTTTCTTTTTTTTTTTTTTAATTTTTTTTTCTCAGCCTCTTTGCCTCTGTTTATGTTTCATTTGTTGTCACATCTGTAGTGATATTTTCCTTTGCATTTCATCCAAGTTGATAATTTCACGTGCAAGTGGGTTTTGCATTTAATGTACACATGGTTGCCTTGAATGAGTTAAGAGATAAACTATAAGCTGGTATAGTATTTGTCTTTCTCATATCTATTGCCTGTATTGATAAGTGAAGAAACTTTCTCAGAAATTACTATTTTGCCTGTTTATTTTGGTTTTGCAGTATGCTAACATCAGAGACAAAATCAGTACATGTAGAGACAAGCTCAGGTGTGATTACCACCTAAATTTTCTTTCAAGGTTGCAAAACAGTTTTCATACTGTGTATTCTATAAATTCAAGTTAAAAAAATCATCAGGATAGATTTTTTAATTATTTTGATGCTCCTAATCCCATTTGAAATAGTAAAAGCCAATGAAATATAAGCAATAATGGTAGATTTTAAAAACCTCACACTGTGAGCTTCAAAAGAATGTATGGTGAATGTTTTGGGAAAGGATCATTACAATGAGCAATGTTGTCATCCTTTGTGCTCATCTCAGAGTGAGAGACTGCTCTATTCATTATGAACTATGGCCTCTATTAAGAGCGCTAAACTGTGTGTATTTTAGGATGTCTTCTTGATGGAAGCTAATTTATAGTAATGGGTAAGAGTAGTCATAATGTTCTACTTATTAACATTTGGTTAAGGTATTTTTGGAGGGCAGGATATTGCATTATAGACAGTGCTAGAATTTTAAGAGAATGGATGTAGAGGGGATGTATATATTGAGTTTGACAAACATGCTGTTATCAATACTATTTCAAAAATTTCTCAGCTGACAAGGTCTCTCTGGAAAGACCCCAGTATTCAAGAGTGTAATAGAAATAAAAAGATCATTTAAAAATACCAATAATCCTTCCATTTTATTCAAGCTTGCCAGTTATTACCAGGATCAGCTCATAGCCTACTGTGGCTTGTAAAGAAAGAGAAAACAGATGCAGTTTTTCCTTTTTCTACAGCTTAGTGGTTCTCCTGTTTTGGTAGAATATGATCTGCATAGAAATATATTGTATAATTAAAATGTGTTGAAAATAAAGTTAAGGAATCCCCTAAGACTGTAAGCTTTCTGGGTGTATGGGTGGGAGGGGTTGTTTCTTGTTGCTAGTTCCAGACTAGAAATCACAGTTTTGTGGACAGGGCTGCTGCAAGTGTTTTTCTTTCCAAGATTGTCATACAGTAATGCTGTATTTAGCCTACCAGAGTTAGTCCCTCATTGCCCACTGACACTTCATATCACCTATGCAAGAGGTGGAGACAGTCCAGCTATGTCTGCTAGACAGAGTGAGTCAGGCTTTGGCAGGGAAATTAGTTCAAGAGTGACACCATGAGAGTACAGTTACTGTATTTCCAGGGTCACATCCAGTACAGCCACTTTTATCACAGAGGAAATCTTGTGAGCAAAGCTAGGTCTCTGCAGACCATAGCTCAGTTGTTCCAAGAAGAGTATGGAAATATGAACACTTGCAATTTGGTGTGCTGCTTACCTTTCCTTGTTCCCTGTCTATGCTTTAGAATGCCTCAATCCAGGGATCCTATGCTATTTCTTTAGTCTTGTTATCTGAGGAAGATAAAAGATTTGACTTCGTGTCAATTCAGGATTCAATTGGAGGCTAAACTGATGATTGTTTTGCAGGAAATAAAAATATTTGCAAGTGAATAAAATACCCAAATATGCATTTGAAGCTTGAAGCTACTTAGGTTCATTAACTTCCATACAGACAAGTTCAGCTATTGAATTTCAAAGAGTTACTTTACAAGCCCAGGCATGGCAGCAACCCTTCTTTTTCTCATTGTGCCTGCAGAGTGGTAAGAGTTACACTCATCACTAAGAGCAACAGACTAGACAAGGATAATTTATAAGTTATCTCCATATAGCTAGAAAATAAAATGGCATATAAAGAAATGCAAGGCTGTTCATAGAGAAAATTGATCTTTATTCTGTCAGCATAAGAAACAATTTATGTCAACCAAAACTGAAGGTCATGCTGTCTTGCTTTCTTAAAGAGCTGAAAGACACTGACTATGAAGTGCTTTATAAATCAAGGATCTTATTCCAGTTAGCAACATGCAATAAGTGTATTTACCTATATATACATATGTGTACATATAAATGAATAAATATTTAAGTAAGCACTCCTCATTTCCTGCTTTTTTTCAAGGCACTTCAATCTTACTGTGTAGTGCATGAGTGCTTTCTTAAGCAGTATCATCTTAACAGCCATTTAGTCTGTCAGTGCTTTACACTAGAAAAGTTCTCTTGTAAAGCCAAACCAGTGCTGTTAGGAGAATTATCCTGCCAGAGCACAAGCTGGCTTCTCAGAACTGTTGCATTGGAATATGCTGTACATGAATATGCTGTTGGAATATGCTCTACAGTTCCATAACGTGTTTCTAGGTTACAATTACAGTGCATTTGAGTAGTTCTAGCTATGATATTATGTCTAATTTTAAAATTAAATATTAAGTTTTAAATGCAGTGTTAAAATGCTAATGTCTGGCACTTGTAATCTTGTAAGCAGGCAGAACAAGCATCTATTATTAATGACATTGAATTTTAGGTTCCTTAGAGCCAATTTAACTAGGAAGAAGTGCTTCATTGTGTCTATGGGATATGAGAATTTTGACTAGGTTCTTAGATTTAATTCTGATTAAAGCAATGCATAAATGGCATAAAATCTGAGTTTTGATAATTTTCTATTTATACAGTATCCTCTTTTCATCTAAATCAGAAAATCAGTGATATAGGCATGATTTTGTTTGAAAAGAAGATACCATACACAAACCTTTAAATATACATCTGTATTAACTAAGAGCCACCTGTGGGATGACAGTGAGAGTTGGAAATAATCAGATAGTACAAGCTACTACAGAATATGTATTAATTGTTTTTATGCATGAAGTCTCATTAAGCATTTTGATACTTGCCAAAAGCCAATTAAAGTATTTTGAATGATTCAGTTAGCTTTGGATGTCATGCCAGTCCCATAATTCCAGGTTTCCAATTCAGTCTCCATTCTATTCCTTCTCAAAAAAGCCTGCAAAAACCCTATCATTTTCTTCCTTCTGTGAGTGTAAATTAAAGTTTTTTAAAATTTTCGTCTTTATTACATTTGTGGTAAAAACCCCACAGGATCA
Source organism: Ara ararauna (assembly GCA_028858755.1). Lineage (NCBI taxonomy): Eukaryota > Metazoa > Chordata > Aves > Psittaciformes > Psittacidae > Ara > Ara ararauna. Next base: position 51,808,907 of record CM054380.1, read on the forward strand.
TTCTGTGACCTACATTGAACCTATTACAAACTAATTAGGAATGTTTTCTAACATATTGGGTATTAGGAATCATAATAAGCGGTTTGATTTACCTGCTAGAAGAGCCCTTTCCATAAATAAAAATTTCCATGTGCACTTTCAATAGTGAAACTAGAATAAAACTCTTGTAAATTTTAGATGTCTTTAAGACTCAATATTCTAACTTCTCAAAATTTTTTCTTCTTTTATTTCTTTCATTCACTTAAGATTTTAAGTGAATTCCTACCAATCTTTCAAATTCTGTTCTTCTTGGGTATAGCAAAATTAGATGCGTGTGTGTGTTTGTTGCTGGGTGTGGTTTGGTTTGTTTCTTCACTAGCACTGATATATATTCTAACCCTGACTGTTATAAGACAGTGAGTGACATCCAGTGTGGAACAGGCCTCCTGGTACACTGGGTAGGTGGTAGCTGTTTCTGACTACTGGAAGTGCCTCCACATGCTTGGAGTGGTTTGTAATTGTTACTAGCTCATTGGAGGATCTACAGGAGCTTTCCAGCTGACTTGAACATTTGTTGTTGTGGAGAAAGCACAGGAAGGTCATGAACAGTAAGAAGCATGCAAGATAGACTAAAAGGCTTCTGTTCCATGTTTCTGAACCAAACAAAGAAAATAAAATCTCTGTGATTCCCATAAGGGTTTATGCATTAAATATTAGCTTTTGGTCTTTTTCAACATAAACAATTCTATGACTCTATGATTCATTGAACAATAGAAAAGGGAACAACACTGCTAATAAAGCAAAGCCTGGTAATAAAGAACAAGGGAGTTTGTGTCCAATTAGCTGTCCTCAAAAATGACTGATGGAAAGTATCTTCAAAAGCATGTCACCAAAGCTCTTGGAGGCTTAGCTGCACTGACATAAAACAGCCATTTATCTTGAAAACTTCCTATTGTGCTAGCAATTTTCATTATAGAAAATTGACACAGAGGGTAGTTCTTCCCTTCTGACCTGTTTCAGGAAGGAAAGGAGAGCACAGTCACTATATTGAGCATTGACATGAGAGTAAAGAGTCTCACCATTCTTCATCAAATGCTGCTATAGCCACTACGCTGTAGTCAAAGAGAGTGAATGAGCTTAGCATTCTTTGGCTTGAGGAAGCCATAATGTTTTGATTAAAATTTTTCTCTTCTGTTCTGCAGGTCTATGCAGGACTAAATTTTATTCCTGTGTGAACTTGCATTCCTTTTATTTATTTATTTTGACATCTTACATTTCAGTAGTTTGTGTTTATGTGGGGTTATCCTTTATTTGTTATTCAAAGCTTAAAAAAAGCTTTTTTTTAAAAAAAAGCTTAAAATATTTTAAGAATGAGACTATTTTTTCTCCGAAAAACTTTTCTTTCATCTAAATTCTTTGAGAGCAGCTGATCTCCACTAAAGACTCTAATTAAGCCTTTGGAGTTTAATAAGAATAAGAATCTTTCTGAAGAATTCCATAGACTGAAAATATTTTCAAAGAAATGCACCTACTTCCTTATATAATCAATAAAAAGAGATTGGCTCAGAAAACAGAGCTCAGATGAAGATCCTGTGGCCGTGCATCAGGCTTAATGAATTCTTGAAATTTCCTTGTTCCATTGTCAAGAGTAATTCCAAATCTTTTTCAGACTGAACATGAAGGTAGCATGAGAGTGGGACATATTCAAGCTGAGCTGTCAGAGTAATAGTTTGGCTGCATAATGCTTTGAAAACTCACTGCTTTAAAAAGGATAACAATTTTGCTGGAAAATTACTGAATTATTACTGTATTAGCATTGAATTCTGCTATTTATATTGTAGAAAAAATAATGAAAGCTCTTATCAAATAATAGGAGTGGTCTTCTTTCTGCTTCTTCATGTAGCTGACATTTCTTTATCGCATTCAATTTTTGGATGTCTTGGATGAAATGATAGTGGGGGTTTCCTCATGGTCAGTTAACTCCTCTCTACATTGAGGTAAAAACCTGCCTAATCCTAGTCAGGCTACAAAGAACTGGTTGTGTTAGCTACAGCAGAGTGGGTATGTTCACCATGAGTAAAACAACCTTTCATTTGCATCCTCAATTTTAATTTGCACATAGTAATTTGAACTTGTTAGAAATGCCTTTAAAATCCATCCAGTATACATGGCTTCAGAATGCAAGAAAGTGCTGAGTACAGAGAGGAAAAAAAATAGAAAAAAAGGCAGAGAAAGTAGTTATCTAGACAGCTGCAAAGTATGTCCTACATAAATTCATTATTGCAGAAAAAGTATCGTTTGGTGAAGAAATCTGTATTTGAAGGATGTTTTAAGAAGTCTTCACTCTTCCATTTGAGTAGATGAATATATAATACATGACGAGTATGCTTACATACATGCTTAGTATAAAGATACCTCATCATTTTTTCTCATTTCTTTGTGATCTTAAATGATCAGTGCAAGATAAATACATATATATATCATTTTAATTGTCCAGTGATCAGGCATTTGAAATTGTTTATTGCTTTTCAAAACTTACCTCTACTACCAGTTGCTTGGTTTTCATATGGGTTTGGGGTTTGGTATTTCTCTTTTTTTCTGTAAGAAGTAACTGGAATCGAAACTTGCTACACTATTGTACAGTTCAGTACCATCTGTCTTGAATGATAAACTGCTCTAGAGTATCTGTGTGACACTATCTTCCAGGCTGCAGTACCAAACCAGCTTTCAGTGAGCACAAATTCGATTTTTTTCTGTCAAGTTTTATTTTTTACACTTTTTAAAAAATTTAGAGAGTTAGGCCTTAATAAAAATCAGTATGCTTCAACATGCTTAAAGCAAGGTAAATAAAGAGTTGTATGATTGCTCATTGAAGAAATGTACAGCGGTAACATTAAAGGGCAAAGTCTCTGAATGTTGTGGTCTTGGCTGATTTTAGGGTGTACAAGAATATATTTCTTATTCTGAAGGTTTCAAAGGGTTTTCAGGTTGTAACTTTTGGCAGTGTTACCAGTGGAAGTTCAGGAATATGAAAGCAACACTGAATGGCAGTTATCACATTAGTACCCAAATTCAATTAATATATGGGTTGTCTTACACAAATGAAATTCATGCATCAATTTTACTGATGTCAAGAATATCCCAGAAATGGCTAGACCGGGTTTGTTTACACAATATTTTTTCAGTAGTGTTCTGAGGTTCCTAACTTTACTGCCATAGCTTCTCCTGTCATTCTCCAGTTCCACCAAGGCCTTATGGTTGAGTGGCTTTGTGCATGAGCTATGTGAAGCTGATACACAGTGACTAAATACATCCTTGCATTTAAGATTCTGACCTGTAGTGAGTGCTGTGACCAGAAAGCCTTTTTACATTAAAATGCTGATTAAAATTAATAATGGAAAAAAATGTTTGACTTCTCTGCAGCCATACCCTCCTGCAGAAAAGGTACAGGCTGGCCTAGGTTTGTAAAGCACTGCAGCTGGTCCGGGAAGTGAGCTGGAATAGCTTCCAACAGCAACTGCCCTGCTTCTGGACAAAAGGATCTTTTTGCTTCTTCCCAGTGTATGTTTGGACCTTTGGCGACAGCAATGGCCCATATGGCAAAACAAATGCAAGTTCCTGGAATCCTGAGACAGGATCTTCACAATTAACATTTTAGGTATTGTAACTTAGCCTGAAGTGCTTAGCAAGCCATGTATCTTACTCTCTTCTTCCTTCCTTCTTGCTTGTTTTTGACTTGCAGATCGATAGTCAACCAATATACTGGCACAAGAAGCGTCCTAATAAAGCATCACATAAAGTACTAGCAAATTATTACAGAGCAGCTCTTTGTCTGATAGAATCCCAGAAAAACCATTACTGCTTTAGAAGCTTTGTCAAAGAACTGTTGATTTAGCATCTATTTCACATTATTTTGAAGTACAGGGATATAAGAATGTAACTCTTTGATTCCTGAGATAACAGAATACAGTAGAAACGTGCCTAGTTAGGGTTCACCATCCTGGATACTAATTTTCAAAACTTTCTTGAGCATTTTGTAATAGCAACATTTGCTCTATATAAAGTGGATCATCTTTTCTTGCAATTGTATTGGGACAGCTAGGCTCCTGTGACACCTGAAATTTTCCAGTGAAGAAATCTGTTTGAAAACAGGGCTCTCCTAAAGGAAGAAAAAAAAAAAAAAAAAAAGAAAAAGGCAAAATATTTTTTTCCTACAGGGAAAATGCTCTGTCACGTTAACAGCTTTCCCATGGTACAACAAGTTTCTAAGAATTTTAGCAAAATGTAAAATGAAGATTCCTTCCTGGAATTTTGCAGTGATGAAAATGTTCCTCATTTATAATAGCGAGAGCAAATTAATCATAATAAAAGTCAAGCTGGGAAAGAGAATAATGTGCAGAAAAGGATGGTGTCCCAGGAAAGTTACTATCAGCAGTATGTGTATTACCATGAGGGAAGAGCAAAGAAGCTTGCTCTGAGCACCAACGTTTTCCAAGCTGTTGGTGTCAGCAGAAGGCAGGGTCAGTGACCTTAGAGCCCTTCTGGTCACTGTTTTCCTGCTGCACTTTGCATTCTTCACCTGATAAAATGTTCATTTCCCCAAGCCGCTGACTGCCACAGCCTTACCAGCTACAGTACTTCAGAACTCCAACTCATTTTCTGACAAACTTGTGACTTACAGTAAGTGTAGAGCTTTCCCTGGCACTTGATTTTGTTTAGTCAAAACTGGATTTTTCATGTATGCTTTTTTCTTTGACTGACTTGTTTACATAAAAGCAGCTACAAAAAAAGAAGTGAATAGCGTTTGCTCTTATGATTTCACCAATAATCCAAAATAGAAGAGAACACTGCTTGGATGTACTAGAAGAGGGTATTTTAAAGGAAGAAAATATCTCTTTAAAACCTGAAAATCTTTATTTGTTCAGCAGTAAAACCCCTTCTCTTCTGTGCTCTTATGAGCATAAAAGGGCAGTGCAGAGACTGAGTTTAGTTCATAAATTTCAAGTAAAGTTTAAAAAATGAATCTGAAAATCCTTTGGCAGGTATTCTGATTTTTTCTGAAGAGAAGAATTTGTGCATTCTGATTGGAATATTTGCCTTTTGCGCAATTAAAATTCACTTAAAAGGAAAAACCAAAGAGAGACATTTTTCTAAATCACCAATTTTGTTTTGCATGTACAGTAGTTGTAAGACTCTATGACAATCTGTTTTCCCTACTGAGGTTTTACAGTGAGATCAAAGAATAGAAATCTGTAGTATAGCTTCTGTCACTGATATTAACTATAGAGCAACATGCTGCAACCTTTCATCTTCCAGCAGCTTCATGTACATCTTAATGGAATTTCTTGAAGAGCAGAAAAAAATGTATTTTTCAAAGCCACAATCAAAGCTTAGTTTTCATTGACTCTTGAGGCTTTGTTTATGCATTTTTTTCTTTGTCTGCTGTAGTGTTTGCAGTTCAGGCTATTTTAGTTGACATGGAGGGCTAGGAGCACGCTGATGGATTCAGCAGCTGCAAATCACAGGATCAGCTGTCTGGAAGACTGAGTGAAATGGACAGTTGGCAGCCAAATGGGTACTACCCCTGTAAGCCTAAGAAATTCCACAATCAGTGCTTCAGGATAGCCCACAAGAGGATGACAAAATCTTTACCTTTACATCACTACAAAACTGTGTAAAAATAAAAATGCCTAGTGCTTAATGTTGATTTAGAGATGGTGATTTCTAAAAACAAGGCTATAACACCTTCTGAAATGACACTATATACTGATATAATGAGGATGGATTTCTGTGCTTACATTTGTAAGTGTATATTTTTGCCATTGACCTAGAACTATGCATATGCAGAAATAGACGTCAAGAAATTGTTTATTTTATCTTTATCTACCTACCACTTCTGGAAAGTGCTTCTGACAGCACTTAGGTACTATCTTGTGATACTGCTGTTCTTTATTTATCAATACAAAATGTAAAAAGGGCACATGACAATGTTCTGCTGGGTTTTCTCTATCTAATGCTAAATCACCTACAAAGACTTAGGAAGAATGAAGACAATGAGGCCATGTTGTACCAGGTCTTGGTATTTAGCCTCAATAAAATTAGAAACATATCTAATGTGACATTTTTGTGCTGTATTTGAACTGTATTATTACAGGAAATTATCAAATCTACAGCTGTACTAGATAAAATTATTTAATTTTGTGGAATTATATGGAAATCTAGGTACCAGGTACAGGAGTAAGAAAATGTTGTACTAGATAATTTGTTGTACTGTGTGATGCAGTTGACACACTGAGGGAAAGGGATGCCAGAGGGACCTTGACAGCCTTGAGAGATGAGCCAGTACAAACCTCATGAAGTTTAACAAGGTCAAACACAAGGTCCTGCACCTGGGTTGGGGAAATCACAAGCACAGCTACAGGCTGGATAGAGACTGGATTGAGAGCAGCCCTGCAGAGAAGGACTTAGAGGTGCTGGTTGATGAGAAATTGAACATTAGCTGACAGTGTGTGCTCACAACCCAGAAAGCCAACCGTGTCCTGGGCTGCATCCAAAGAAGCGTGACCAGCAGGTTGAGGGATGTGATTCTGCTCCTCTACTCTGCTCTCGGAGTATTGTGTGCGGTTCTGGTGTCTTCAATATAAGAAGGACATGGAGCTGTTGGAGCAAATCTAGAGGAGGGCCATGAGGATGATAAGGCGGCTCGAGCACCTCCTGTATGAAGACAGGCTGAGAGATTTGGGCTTGTTCAGCCTGGAGAAGAAAAAGCTCCAGTGAGACCTTCTAGCAGCCTTCCAGTATCTAAAGGGGCACTAAGAAAGGTGGAGAGGGACATTTTACAAGAGCGTGCAGTGACAGGACAAAGGGGAATGGCTTTAAGCTGAAAGAGGGTAGATTTGGATTAGATATCAGAAAAAAATTCTTTACTGGGAGGGTGTTGAGGTACTGGCACAGGCTGCCCAGAGAAGCTGCGGATGTCCCATTCCTGGAAGTGCCCAAGGCCAGGCTGGACAGGGCTTTGAGCAGCTTGGTCTAGCGGAAGGTGTCCCTGCCCTTGGCAGATAGTCATGTTGCAACTAGATGATCTTTAAGATCCCTTCCAACCCTAACCATTTTGTGATTCTATGATAATGCCAATTGGATGTGACATTGTATTGTTTCTCCTCAAACAATTGTTCTGTGCCAGGCAAGCGTAAAGAAAAGATGCAAGTAAATAGGCTGCAGCTTTATTAATGCTCTTTGGCTGAAGACTATTTGGCATTAACTTCTATGGCAAAAGTCATCATTTATTTGCAGTCACGCTCTCTTGTAGCCTTTACACAGCTACACTTCTATCCTTTGTGCAACCTTCACCTTCCTAATTGTCATATGTCAGTTAAAAACCAAGGAAAAGAGATATCAATAGGGTCTAAATTCTTTTTCCACCCTTTATGTAAGATAGGTTTCCTGAAAACCCAGATCTAATCCATTTTATCCAGGAACTTGGCCTATGGTGAAATGAAATCCTATTTATTTGACAATGGCTACAGACTCATCTAAAATGGAAGTCACCCATCAAAACAATGTCATGTGATGCAGGAATGTCACCTTATGGCTCCTAAGATTTATTTCAAGAAATACCCAGTAGACTGATATATGACTGTGTCCCATGCATGCAGAGTCTGACATATTTGGAACTGCTGATTAACTACTAGCTGTCACACAAGCGGTTAGTGTGCGTTCAGTAAGATTGTTGTATTGACACTAACACTCTTTAAGCGCACAGTTAATCCAGCCTGCTCTTGTCTGTCTTCAGACTTACAGCACATGTGCAGGTGGACTGCTCAGCATATATGTAATACTGAACTGGACATACTGAACTTTTGCATGCACTGTAGGCATGTGTCCAGGCCTTATGGACATTGAAGAGCTGGAGTTATTAATAGGGGAGTTAAATCATCTTAAATCTATGCCTGGCACTGTTGCAAATTTAATCATACATCCTGAATGATTCAATCAGATTTTCATCTAATAGGAAAGGAAGAAAAAACCAAAAAATTAACAAACCACTGGCCAAAAAGGTCATGTCAGAACACTTACCAGCAAAGTAAAAAAATCTTTTCTATTCTCCCATGAAAGTAAAGACAAGACAACAGTGACAGTTCAATGCTATACTAATTACAGGCCAGAAGGTAGAAGAAGCTGATGATAAAGTCAGGAAACAAGAGCTTAGAGTTTATATATTATGAGAAGGTATGTAGGGACTTGATTTCCTTCCTGGCCCATTTAGCCACTCATTGAGTATCTTCCCATTTCGGCCACCTATTCTTTCTAAAATTGAAATCCTTTAAGAGCCGGCACTTTGACTAAGATGGTAGTCTTATAGGTTAAGATCAGAGTATGTGATCTTTACTTGGATATGGGCAAGGTTGGCCTTAGGTTCTCTCCATGTTACTGAAACTGTCGAGATTGGTTGATTAACTTGTTAGTACATAAAGCATTTGGCTGCTGCTACACTTGCAGCAGTCTAGAAGTACTTCAGATTTTATTTTTGAGGAAAATGAGCAACTTATAACAAGCCATGTAAAAATTAATAGCATCTGTCCTTGATTATTTGCTTCTTTCAATTCTTTGCATTTTGGTACAAAATTCTCCATGTTGTGGGAAGTTAGACTACTTCAGAAATTTTAGATGCTTTGCTAGCTAGTGTATCAGCAGGTCAAGAGAAAGCTTGTTTGAAGTGTGGGTCTGAACTCTTGATTCAGAGTATTTTCTAGATTCATTAGCCAGTATTTTCAGAGCATTATCTAATAATCATCAGGAGACACTTGCTCATTGTTAATACTTTCTTCTTATGCCTTTGTGTTTTTAACCTTCCTGAGAATTCTTATGGCAGTTGAATTCAGCATGTAACTCTGTGTGTGAAGCTGGAAAATATTGAAAATTTGTTTTATAGGTTGGCACAACTTTAAGCTCATTAACATAAATAGTCTAACTGAAGATATATGAAATGCTTTTCTATAGATTGAGTCTAATTTACAGAGTTATAGTTACCGGGCAATAATCTATTTTTTAATCTCTAAAATTAAACTGCTTTATGGCCAAGAGAAATAAGACATGAACAACAGCGGAGAAGTGAATGCAAATTCAGTCAAACTAGGTAACTAAAAATGTCCTTAGAACATTTGAAACAACATAGAAATACAGCTGTGCTTTTCAGTCAAGTTTCAGTTGTAATTGGATAAATGGATAGTAATAACCTTTTTCAAAGCTTGGAAAAGAATTTGCTCAGCTTTAGCTTTGTGTGTCTGTAGAATTAGATCAACACAGTAGTCTGGTGACTAGAGTGTCCATTTTCTCACCTGGAAGTGTGTGGATATTTGAAGCCCTGAGCACTTGCAGGCTGATGTGTTGCCAGGCGAGTCTGTGTGTTTTCTAAATGCAAATATAGAAGCTGGTTGTCACAACAAGGGGAGTGAGGACAGAGGGGAAGAAATAGCGCCTCTCCCTTAAGGCAGCCCCAAAACTCTGCTCACTGAAACTCCAGGGCTCTGTGCATTTCTGAGAGTTACTGCTACAGGGGACTTGATTTAGCAGTCGGTGTTTTATTAAAATGAGTAACTACTGATAGCACTCAACCAAAATAGTTTCTCAAGGGCTACCTGTTGTACTAAAATTAAATATTATCTAAGGATTTGATTTTTGTTTAATTTGTCACATACATAGTTATATATTCAATAATCTGAGTTTATTTTCAGACTGAGTATGTCAAATCTGAACTGATAAAAATTACTGTTATTAATTTAGAAAGAATCAGCTTTATTAATTTTCTTGTTATTCTACTGCTGTAGAAAACCACAAGGGTATCATTGCAATTGTCTGATAGAAATGTTTCAATGGCAAATCTGACATGAGTTTAATTTTTTTTTCTGATTTTTGTTATGCATGTACTACCCTTTATGTAAAAAGAGCATTTCTGAAGGTTTGAATTAAAATCTGTTATGTTTTTCAAAAAGAAATAAGCCTTGGATTGAGTCACCTTTAAATATATGTCAGAGATATAAGGGAAAAACTTTCTGGGATCCAGTGATAACTTTTTTTCAGTATTTTAATCACATTTCCTTACTTGTTTCTAACATGCTTTTTACACATAGATTTCAGAGTTGTTATAAAGCGGTGTTTTTCGCTCAATAGTATATGTCTTTAGTCTTGTGACTTGCTCCTTCACAAATAAAATTAAGGCTAGATTGTAAAGATTTTACAATCTGTTTGGAGCACAGTTTAGAAATCTGTAACATTAATTGCTAAATTTGGAGGACACCATACCATCAAAACCTTTGTTTTTTAACCTGGTAATGTATATTTTCTCCTTTCTCAACATAAATGTTCACAGCTTCTCTGCTTTCCCACTTTCTCCTCCACCCATCTTCTGTTCAACTCTGAATCCTGAACAAGACTCTGCAAAAGTTAGTGCCCTCTTACCACTGCAGTCAGCAATGGAGCTCATAACTCACCCACATTGAGTCTATCCCAGACTTTTGACCTATTTGGCTATAAAGGATAGATTAAAAGGTAAATTCTGCCCGAAAGAATTTTGTTGATGATGGCACAGATCAGATTCTTTGAATTTTAACTGGGATGGGAGGGAAGGGGGAGAGAAAAGGGGAGAAGCAGAGCAGTGAGGGCGAATGCTTGTGCCAGTCTTATCACTTTCATTCCTACTGCTGTCTTCTAGGATGTCACTGTACAGTGCTAGTTTTCTACTGATTCATGTGATCGTGTTGTGCCATCCTTCTTCATTGTCTGATGTGTCTGCCAAACAGGACAGCTGCTGCTTCAGTTGCTTTAGCATTGCCATAAGAAAAAAAAAAAGAAAAAGCCTGGCTGTGTTAAATATATTCTCTTTCCTCTCTGAAATAATCTATTCTGCATTTAATAAACACTACATGAAAAGTGGAGTTGATCCATGAAAGGTCTATGCCTATATGTAAATATCTACATTATTTTTCCATTACAGGATATTTGTGAAGACATATCTGATCACGTTGAACAAATTCATGCTCTGCTAGAGACGGAGTTTTCCCTGAAGCTTCTGTCTTACTCTGTCAATGTGATAGTCGATATCCACACAGTTCAACTACTCTGGCACCAGCTACGTGTTTCTGTTCTGGTTCTGAGAGAGCGTATTCTCCAGGGACTACAAGATGCCAATGGAAACTACACCAGGCAGACTGATATTCTGCAGGCATTTTCTGAGGAGAATAAGGAGGTATCGTAAAAATATTGAGAATCTCATCTGTATTTGAAGCACATTTAAAATTGCTAGGAGGACAATTTTAGGGATGTCTTACATGTCTTCTAGCTATTTTGCTAGTTTTGTGTTTTAAATGTCTTTAAGCTGATATCTGTTCTTATTAAACCAAATTAAAGCAGATTAAGGTCAACTTTAAGAAGTTTCTTGCTACTTAGAGGTACATCTGGTCCAAAGTCCTTGGTCTGATCGCTCATGAATTTAAAGTTCCTATTCAATTCAAAACTAATTTTTTATGTGCAATTAATTATTTAATGAAAAGCTTAGACATTTCCCTTCTGGTATACACAAACCTGAAGTGGCAGTTCTGCAATATACCTCTTAAAAGTCATGTTTTGCCTGAGAAACAATAATGCATGAATCATACATTTTGTACTCTAATGGGGTGTCAAATTCACACACAAATGGTTTGGAAATCTGGATTCATTCCACTAAAATGCCTTTCCCATTGAATTCTTAATTACTAAATTAGCTTAGTTAGGACACTACTGGCCTAATTTTTAAAACTAAAGGTAGATGAGCATTTTCAATAGGGTAACTCATGGTTAATACAAGATATCTTAGCATGTAAAGGATTCTTCATTTGCTGAAAGTTCTAAGATTAGGACAAAATGCTTTTGTTAGGAGTAGATATATTTGCAGAGGGAGATCTTTAATTCAGTGCAGTGAGATTCTGCGACCTGTGTTACAGAGGAAGTCAGAAGTCACTTAGACATGTCCTGTATTTCAGATCACTCACGTTTAAAATGAATGTGTATATTTCTCTGCTGTAGTTTTATATTTGTCTTTAGCACAACAGAGTGGGTGGTCCGGAAACCAATGCTCAGATATGCGCAGGCCCACCTTCCACACCCCCTCTTCCTGAATGCATACGTACCTGATATTCAGATTCAGTTTCTGTTTTGCCATTGCTTGTAAACCTTCTCTGGCAAATGTGATGGAAATTCACACCTGTCTGAATATCCAGAGTAGTGAATTAGGGTGAAGGCACTACTTATGAGCTTGGTGGTTTCAAGACATAAGTGTCATGGTTTAAGCTCAGTCAGCCATGAGCCACTTGCTCACTTCCCCCCCTTCATTCCTCACACCCCACACCCCCCCCCTCCTGGAGGGATGGGGAGGAGAATCGAAAGAATTTAACTCCCACAGGTTGAGATAAGAACAGTCCAGTAACTAAGGTATAACACAAACCACTGCTGCTAAAGGAATGACAAAGGAAACAACAAGGGAAGAGAATATAATCGCTCACCACCCACTGACTGATACCCAGCCTGACCTGAGCAGTGATCTAACCCTTCTGGGTAACTGCCCCCAGTTTATACGGTGGGCATGAAGTGCTGTGGTATGGAATATCTCTTTGGTTAGTTTGGGTCAGGTGTCCTGTCTCTGCTTCCTCCTGGCTTCCCCTCCTCCCTGGCAGAGCATGAGACTCAGAAAGTCCTTGGTCAGAGTAAACATTACTGAGCAACAACTAAAAACATGGGTGTTATCAGCACTGTTCCCAGACTGAAAGTCAAAACCACAGCACTGCACCAGCTACTAAGAAGGAGAAAAATGACAGCTATTGCTGAACCCAAGACAATAAGGAAGGAGCAGATTCAGATACTAAGAAACAGGAAATGTCCCATCTGGATCTGATTACAACTGCTATAAACACCAACCTTCCAATACAAGGGAGGACTGACTGGGGAAGGATAGATCATTTTTCAGCAGGGAAAAAGCATATTGCCAGGTAGGTTTACATGGTAATATAAAAGATAAAATATCCTGACACAATTCTTTTGCTTTCTTCCACCCCAACTAAAGCATAAATAATACTTGATAAAACTAATGGCTAGCAATAGCAGGGGTACAGTATTAACATTAAGGTTTTGCTGTAATGCTTTGAATAGATTCCCAGAAATTGCTCTGCAGTTTTTAACCTTCAGGTATTTATTAAAGATTTTCATTTGGTATAGTGGTAGTGGCTTTATTTGATGAAAAAAAAAAATTAAAACATAATGTAGAGACAATCGTATCTACTTACATCTATCTTTTATTTTTGTGTGTGTGTTTCCTCCATATCCTTTCCCAGACACTGTAGGATTAGTAAGTGCCTCATGATACAAGTATTGTCTGTTAGGGTTTTTCACACATATGTGAATAGTGAACCCAGGAACCTTTGCCCATACACTTAACCCTTCCTTGCAAAATAATTTTCCTAATTTTCAGTGCTCCTTGGGGAATATGAACTAGGAATGACAATATTTTTTTGTCCTAAGGTTGAGAAGTCACCTGGTTTGAAATTAATTAAAGGAAACTTTCACAGACAACAAAGAATTCTATTTTGGAATTCACTGCTGTAGGACACTTAGAAGTGGAAAAATTTCAAATAATAAATGTGAAAACTAAGCAAAGTTCAGAGGAATTATAACCTCCTGATGAGGAAGTCCCTATGCTGTTCACTGCTAGAAGCTGGGAGTGTGGGTAGAAATGTTTTGTGTGGAAGGGACATGTATGTATACCCATGTCTTACAGCTCAGGTAGCAGAAAATGTTTAGAACTGATGTAGAAACAGGATACTGGGCTAGATGGAAATTTGCCGAACTGATAGAGCAAATACTATACTTTTCTGTAGTCTATGAACCTATGATTTCACAAAATGTTTGGCTTCCTCCTGAAGTCAGCTGTCTTCTGTGTAGTTCTGAAGAACAGCTTTGGCTGCCAGTGTTAACTGAGGAGCTCCATGGAAGAAGCGACCTGCCAAGGCTTCTTTCGTTTTCACTGAAACAGTCTGATCTTGTTAGTGTTCACTACTCTCTCAGTTCATAGACTGCACAGTCAGTCACAGCTCAACATTCCCACCTGGGCTATATTTAGACTGTAGCCATAACACACAGCAATGTGTACAGGCTAGCTGCAACACAGTCAAGGATCAAGATTATCACTAGTAAGGTAGCTACCAAAACTTGAAAGTGTACAGCTCAGGCTGTAGTGGCTTGGTTAGAGACCCAGCCCATTAACCAATCAGGCAGTAGCTGGGCTTTTGGCTATCTCAGCAGTGCCATAGTGAATAAGATGCCAGCAGGAAAGGCCACAAAAAATTTTATGGCTTGGAGGAAATAGAGAAACCAGTAAGGCAAGCTGCCTGCCATAATGGAGATGTCGAATTAGAGAAAATACTTTTTAAAATAAAAAATTTAGTAGAGTTAAGAACTTGAAGAACCATTTCTCCTTCAGGAACTACCCAGAGACAGATAAGAGGGAAAGAAAAAAATAGTTCTGTGCAGGCAGAGTTCTGTGCAGCTGAACGTAGCCTGTGAAATTTATTTCATAATTGATAGAGCCAGGAAATAGGGAAAGGTTCGGTACGAGAATATGTTAAAATACAGTGAATCATGACGTTCTCAGACAGTTGGTAAAGTCAAAAAAGAAGTATCTTATAAATTAGCTCATTTGAAGGAGTAAAAAAACGCACAATCATGCAAGTTTAAATATAAATACAAGAAGATATTAAAAAAAAACAAACCTACAGAGCTTTACAGGCAGCATTACCTTGTGAAAAGGGACAAATTTTTTGAATGAAGGTATTCCTATTGGAAGCCATGCAACTAACTAAATGTAGTATTTTTCTGAAATGAAAATAATAATAAAACCATGGTAATCCTAGCATTAAATAATGGTTCTCTGAGGCACACATTTAAGAGGCTGCTTCGAAAATCACCAAGTAAGATGGTTTAATGCATGTGATTGTAAATTTTATTAATATAAATAAACACTTTTTTAAGAGACAAAGGAACGGAGGCCATTACCCAGGAGAAATGAAAGCCCTTAGGGCCTTGGAAAGGGCTTTGATTTATATAAGGTTTTACTGTTTCTAATATTTTCCTGAGATTAGAGGGAAAATACAGCTGTAATACTGATCATTTTTTAGTCAGTATTGTCCCTAATAAATGCAGACCCAAAATATGAATTTGACAGATTTATAGAAACTTCCCCTCTTAATTCTAGACTATTGCCAATAGACGATTTCTGGCATAGGTTCTACATCTGGATAGATTGGTGCTAAATAAAAGATATTTTCAATATCCAAGATTATGCTCGATAAATATAATTCTAATCAGTCTTTTCTATAAATAATATTTTTAGACAGATTTTTTTTGTATTTTTACTTTGAGTAATGCAAGTAGTATGGATATAGTACAGGGCTCAAACATTATACAGTTATAGAAGATGTCAAACAATAGCCTTCTTTATTGAGACTATTGTTCAGATGAAAATCCAATTGGCTTCTTGTGAGATGAAGAGATTATGAGGTTATTGACCTTTCTTCAGGCATGATGCTTAGGGTCATTTAAACTATAGATTTAGGCAGTGTAGTGATACATGTCATTCCAGAGAATAACTCAGACAAGAACCTATTGTGGATACTCCAGAGTTTGCTTTAAAACACTCCTTTATGAAAATCAAACCTGGGAAGAAAGACCAGTACAGTGATTTAAGCATCTAAAGTTAGAATCGTAAAACATGAGTTTCTGCCCTTTATGATGTTTTTTTATGAAGTTTTTGTAAGCATTTGGGCTAATGTTGACTTTTTTATTTTAAATTATGCCTTTCAGATTTTTTTGTCCGGTTGCACGCTATGCCAGTTTTTCTTGTTCTAAGTAGCTCTACGAAGTTATTTAAGATGAACACTAGTGTAAATAAGAACAGAAATTGTTTCAGAATTATTTGATCCTGCGTTCAAGTTTCTAATTATGTGTTAGGATCATGAAATAGGTGTTTGAACATTAGATCATCTACTAAAAATACGCTTATAAACTGTTGACTGGACATAATATTGCTGTGATTGTTATATATCGGGTTGCTTTTGGATCTTAATGTAGTCAGATTTTTTTAGTGTCCTTCAAATAAGTCACCAAAATATTTATAAACAAATTCAGCTTTGATCTTAAAATCTCTTCTGCCACCTGAGATGGTCTCCTCTGGCTATGTCTGTTTCTGAGACTGGAGGACTTCCCTTAAGAAGATGCTGACAAGGAGACATGGCAGACCAGAGGTTTAGGATTACCAGCTATAGTTTCTTTTCCTTGAGCTGTTCTCCATTTGTGCTCCAAATATCCAGCAGATAAATCCTTAGTTGACAATACCTGGAAAAAATACACTGGCAATCAACTGAAAGATTGTAGAGAAGCATGGATTTCTGATAACACAAGATTAACAAGGTGGTTGATATACTCAGCAGTCTCCAAGATGCCCTCCCTCCTGTTTGAGAAAGTTAACACAGGAAATACTACGAGTCTTCTGTACGGACTTTCTAAGTCACTCTTTCAGGGGGAGAGTAAGTAGAACTCAGAGAAGAATTTGGGGAGGAGAATATCAGTACAAAAATAAGTTGCTATTTTTATGTAACTTGCTGTACCAGACTGAAACGAAACATTTTTTCAGTTTCCCGACAATTTTAATTCCCAAATACTTCAGAATTGTTTGCTCAGACAGGTCAGTGATGAACGCATTTCTAGGTGGTAGGCAGTGAAACATAAAGCTGATACTTCATTACTTTGTGTGGGCTGTATATGAAAATTAATCTTCTAAAAAACCACCAATTCTTTGTCTGTTTCAGGACCGTCTTGACTCTTTAACTGAAGTTGATGATTCTGGACAGTTGACCATCAAATGTTCTCAAAATTATTTGTCACTGGATTGTGGTATTACTGCATTTGAACTATCTGACTATAGTCCTAGTGAGGATTTGCTTGGTGCTCTGGATGATATGACCTCCAGCCAAGGGAAAGCAAAATCATTTGAATCCTGGAACTACAGTGAGATGGATAAGGACTTTCCAGGACTTATCAGAAGTGTGGGTTTACTTGCAGTAGCAACTGATTCCATTGCTGCCCAATGCAATGAAACATTAAATGAGAAAGAAACCCATGTACCTCTTTCAGCAGAAGATGGAGAAGAAAATAAAGACAGGAAAGTACCACATGAGCTTTCACTAGTATCTTCTTCTGTGAACTCCTCTCTTTCTGAAGGACCTTGCTCTGAAGATGGTGTTTTACCTACTGACAGCAAATCAGTTTCCACATTAAAGAAACCAGAATGTAATTTTCCACAGCACATCAATGAAAAAGTCAAACATTCTCACTGTGAAAACTCTACTCCTAAGAGGTCCATAAGAGACTGCTTTAATTATAATGAAGACTCCCCTACACAGCCTACATTGCCAAAAAGAGGTCTATTTCTGAAAGATGATGTATTTAAAGATTATGTGGAAGCCAATGATTTAAAAAGGCAAATCTCTCAGATAGTTAAAAATGAAATGAGTAGAAGTACACCCTCATTGTTAGATCCACCAGACAGGTCCAAGCTTTGCCTAGCTTTACAGTCACCCTATACTAACAGTCCATCTGCAGTTAGTCAGTCATATGACTGCTTAAATACAATAGGTGATAGAAACCTTGAGTACACAATAAATAATCACTTTAAGGACAGTCCCATAAGTCTAGGAAAGTCTGCTTTCTACAGCTGTAAAGAAAAATCAAAGCACAAGAAGACTCATGACACTCCAGATAAAGTGAAAGCTAATGGAGCACCTGGAGGTATGTGTAAATCTACTCCATCAATCCAAGTCAAAAAAAGAGGACGTTCTTCTCTACAGAATGGAATTACTTCTCATAACTCGCAGTCTCTGGAGGTGACAGAAACAGATTCTTCTTCATCATCAGATTCTTGTAACCAGAGAGCCCCAAATGGACAATCACAAGGTAAAACTGAGCCTTTTAGTTCACCAATATGTAGCCAAAAGAGTTCTTCCTCAGCTGGTTCTGAGCTTGCCAACTCATCACCCCTACTGAGAAAAAAGAATAATAAAAGCTTCTCCTCAACACACATCTATACTCAAAAAAACAGTAAAGATGGTGAGGTCTGGTATGGATCTGATGAATATTTAGCACTGCCTTCACATCTCAAACAGACTGAAGTATTAGCTTTAAAACTAGAAAATCTGACAAAGTTGCTTCCCCAGAAGCCTAGAAGAGAAACCATTCAAAACATTGATGACTGGGAACTGTCAGAAATGAATTCAGATTCAGAAACATATCCAACATACCAAACAAAAAAGCACAAAAAAGTGGGTAGAATTTCACCAAGCTCATCAAGTGATATAGTATCCTCCTTAGGTGACAGCATTGAATCTGGACCTCTCAGTGACATTCTCTCTGATGAAGATCTTTGTATGCCTGTATCTTGCATTAAAAAATACATTGAAGAAAAGTCAGAAAGGACTGCTGTCACTGAGCCCACTGAGAATGAGACTTCTGCCTCCAGTAAATCAGCTTTAATTCATCAACTGATGCAAGATATACAACATCAAGAGAATTATGAAAGCATATGGGAAAAAATTGAGGTAAGCCAATACTCCTGTGTTCTTCTGATGTGCTCTTGATAAGCCTATATATATGGAAATGGAGCTGTAGGCAGGGGTGGAGTTGCTTTGTTGCTTTCTTTTAATGATGAGAAAAGCCTTATCTAGTGGGTGCTAGAAGTAGAGAACAGCAGTGATCATTGCAATTATAATAGACTGAAGTTATCTTTAACAATACAGAATTTGCCTGCATTATTTTACTTACACCAATGCCTTTAAACTTGACAAAACATTATTTTATCAGGAGAGCTTCTCTTTGCCAAGATTATGTCCATGATAAGTTATTTTTTTGGATGCAGTAAGAAAAAGGAAAAAACAAAAATTAGGGTTCTCTGTTGTATGATTCTGGAATAAGAACTAGCTGCAACAGCTGGCTGCAGCTGTGATCACCCGCTTCCTCTCCATATCCATCCTCATCTCTTTTGAAGAGTGGATTGAGCTCGTGACAGCAATTAAAGGTAGTTAGCTGCTCTTTGGCCAGAATAAGCCCTTCTAGCTAGTGATTGCAGCTGCTGCTCTTGGCCTGCAATTTCTCAGTGTTCCTCATTGTGAAGAATGTTTGGGAAACATTGATCATACAGTTTGAAAATAATCTTATGAAGTATGTTGTGGAAGGGACTCAGAGTATAAAATGAACTTTAAACAGAAAGAAGACCAGATGCAAAGAACACTGCTAGGAAGAGAGAGAGCTCAGTGATCCATGCCCTTAGAAGCAGCACACAAGAAAGTTGCAGACTTATTCCACGCAAAAGATGTATGCTAGCTACACTAAATGGCTTGAAAATGTGCTTCTTGAATGGTGACTAAAAATAATCAAGAGAAAATTTTTGAAATATTTTGCAAAGCAGTTATATTTTAGGGAAATATAAGGTTTTCCCAAACTGCTTGTTTACCAGAGTTTTTCCATTGCCACTAGTAGTTATATCTTCTGCTTGTAAGATTAGTAAAGAAGCAATTTTTTTTCAATACAAGAGTTCTTACTGAAGTAAATCCTGACTCAGTAACATTATGGTGTCTTGCTGAGGTATTTTATTTGGACATACGTAATAGAAAAATAGAAAATTCCTCCCTTATGTGATGTTATGAATACTGTAAATGAAATCTAACTGAAAATGCCATCCTTGTGTCACAACTTAGTTCTTCTTTTGCTAGATCTCCTGTTTCATAATTTCCTAAGCAGAGTATCAGAAGTGTATCATTACTTCTTTAATTATTGCCATTTTGCATTTAAGTTAATTCTGTTTTTAATAAGAATTCTCCAACTCAAAGAGGGCTTTCCTAATTGCAATAATACATGTCTTAGCAATGATTCAATAGTACTTTTGTTTAGTCATAGCTTTGTTTTAAAGAAGCCAGTTTGAAAAAAGAATTTAGTTAAGGACAGAAAAGGCATACTTATGCCTATTTGAAATCCTGCTGAAAATGTCTAACCTAACATATTTTATTTATTCAGATTGTAAAAAAAAAAAAAACCCTAAAACAGCTCAACCTTTTATTTTGGGATAACAGTAGCCTAGAAAAAGCTGATTTTGAGCAGCCTCAAAATCATGGAGAGGCATGTTTTAGCTAGGTAATAGGGATTCAGCATTTTGTTATAATGGGAATAATTTTGAATTAGTGTATATCTGGTAATATATTGATAGTAAGGAATTTTTTTAATATATGCTAAAGCATTTCCTGGAAGCTTTATCCATTTCTCACTTATATAAAATGTACTTTTTCATACTTAAGAAGTATGTAGATGTCCTTGCATGGGTATTATCATGTTGTCAATCTATCTGTCTACATACAACACAATTCTGTTTGACTGGACCATTTGCTGTTGGATAAGATCACTTTTTTACTTTGCAGTAAATATTGCATATTCTTGCATATTTTGCCTTGCACTGCAGCTGATTCTTCGGCACATGCTGCTTCTGCCTTTGATACTGGGCACCTCCATGCCAGGGTGCGTAACAGTTTCTGTGGCAGTTCCTTGTATGTTTCAGAAGCTGCTTTTTGGAGTTAAATCTGAGAACAAGTGATACCAAATTAAGAATGTTCCTCTTACTCTTGAAGTATAGTTCAGCTTTTAGTAGCTACCCCAAATGAATTTTTAGAATGCAGATTAAACTCTGTAGCTTCTATTATACTGACTGAAGGGGAAAAAGATATAACAAAATCATTCTCACCAGTAAAGTCAATAATGTTCGCTGCTGTAAAATGGTCTATTGCCACTTCTCATATGTAACACTAGGACTCCATCAGTCTCAGAATGCTTTAAGGTTTACTTTCTGTAATAAAATTAAGTTTTCCTTAAACTCATACTAATAATTGATCTCTCCCCCCCCAATTTTTTGTGTAAACTGAGAAATTAGAATTAAAAACTGATCATGGGCTGATCTAATGAAAATGCAGTTTCAGTCATCTTAAGTGAATAAAATAATAATAATAAACCTTCTTCACGCAGTTTTATCTCCTCTAGAAAAAAATACTAGATTGACTATGCTGGCCTCCTTGTGTTGTAATCTGTGGTCACTGATAATCCTGTCTACTTAATTTTTGAGGGCACTATTAAAAATGCTAGAAATGCGACCATTTGTCAGACATGCCATTTAAATGAAGATCTGTTTGCTTGGCAGGCCTTAGTTGTATGGAGAAAATGGCAGGGGTTTTTTCTGGTTATACAGACTTACAGCTTGTTTTACAGCATGCTTCATTTCTATAAGAGGCAGCTGAATTTGTTTTGCAAGAAATAATTTGGTATGTATGGATCCCATCTTTCTAGCTCCTTGCATTTCATGAATTTGCCCTCAAATCCAATGGCTTTGTATTTTGTCTGAGGAGCTCAATCAGCCCTGGCACTGGATAGTCACCTTCTTGACATGTTAAGGAAATAAAATAAAGCTGCTCTGCATGTTTTTCTGCTGTGGGTTAGAGCACGCCCCAGGGATCCTACAGCAAAGAGCTGGGTAAGATATTTTGCTGCCTTCCAGGATCCAGTCAGGGATCCTCTCATACTTGTGCAACCATTTATCCACTCTGAACTCAAGATCTCGCAGTGGAGCAGAGTTTAAAGACATCTTTTCCAAATTATTGGGGTAATGGAAATAATTTTCCTGTCAAGGAGGAACTATAGCTTGAAGGAGTCTACAAAGCAATGAGAAGTATTAGAGCTAAAATTGTTAGTGTGATGAATAAATTGTGTGTTTGGGTGGTAAATATTTGCATTTTTAGAGGGTATTCACAAAGTTGACTAAAGGTGAGTAACCAGTGGGTTTCTGCAAATGGTTGATGGACATGTTCGGGAAAGTTTATATTGGAGATGTCACTGGGAGTTCATTGTGCAGTGGAGAGCCAATTGATTAGGAAATGTTTGCAGAACTGACACAAAGGGGAAAGAATTTGTGTTGTTTAGATTGAAAGGGGAAACTGTTGCTCCTAGGCAGAGAATGGACTGGTAACACACCAATGCAGTTAAGGTAGAAGCTGGATTGCTTTAGGAGAAGCAAAGTTTATTTGTGATTTTCATCACTGGGGGGAAAAGCATGCATACAGGACAAATGAAGTTTGGGCTATGGGGCTAAGGTACTGAAAAATTAATATGAACTGATAATGCTGATGAGGCTTGCTGACAAATTAAAAACACAGAACTGAAATCCGTAATGATAGAACAGGTTGACAAAGCAAAGATGATTGACAGGGAACAGGACTAGTTTATTTTGAATTACCCAGATAAAGGATTTTTAAAGTGGTATAGTGCTCACTTCAGCCCTTTTGTTTTCAGTAACTCAGTAACCGTGCTTGTAACTGACCCTTCTAAGATAAATGGATTGCATATTTTCCTTGATAGAGTGCTTGCCAAAATTTGTTCATCTCTGAAGCTTACTTATACTGCTTCATACAATTTAGATTGAAATACTGCTCTTGGTAGATGACCAGTTTATAAAAAAAATAAGTGAAAGAGGTATCAGATCCAGAAATTCCTTGGCAATACAGTTTTCTCACAGTCTTGCTGCTTTGTAGAGCATAACTGAAATGCCACTTCACATTTTGTACTGAGAGTCAAGTTTGTGCTCTGTTGCTCTGAGTCTGATGATACTCCCCTGCTTTGAAAGGCCACCCCTCAGTTTTCAAGTTGGTTAAACTATTATTAAGCAGCAATGTATACATACAGACTCTCACTTTTACTCAGAAAAATACTTCTTTACCAGAAGATGATATTGAAATACAGTGAATCCTCTATTCCTTCAAAACACTTCTGTTAATAGCTGAGATGTGTGTTGGTACACGTGAGGAGCTGGATAGATCAGATAGATCGTTTCTCAATTGCCTGAGGTCCTGCGACAGTTTTTCCACAGCTGAAATGATGGAAGGGATGAGATTGTCTTCGAACTCTCGGAGTTTATGAATCATTTCATCCACTGTTAGTGGCACTATGTCATTCCAGGTTACTATTGCCAACGAATCATAGAATCATAGAATAGTGAGGGTTGGAAGGGACCTTAAGATCATCTAGTTCCAACCCCCCTGCCAGGGGCAGGGACACCTCACACTAAACCATGCCACCCAAGGCTCTGTCCAACCCGGCCTTGAACACGGCCAGGGATGGAGCATTCACAACTTCCCTGGGCAACCCATTCCAGTGCCTCACCACCCTTACAGTAAAGAATTTCTTCCTCATATCCAAACTAAACTTCCCCTGTTTAAGTTTGATGATGGTGCATTCCATGCAAATTTCCACCACATGGGTCGTGTACATTCGACTTCATCTGGATCTATGGATACATCCCTGTTATTCAGCTTGATGTGATAGATCATCTCTACAATGGTTGATTCCCTCAGAGACTGGATGCTTTTCTCTAAAGTAGTCCACTTGGCCGAACGACTTCTAACATCGTCCTTGTATGGAAACCTTTCTTTCACAGCTGCCAAGAGCTGCTTCCAAAGACTGAGGGACTTTTTCTCTCTTGCAATGGCTTTGTCAATTCCCCCTTCCCTAGCAAGTGACCCCAGTTGCTTGGCTTCCCTACCTTCCAGTTTGTGACCGTTGGCCCCATTGTCCCAGCATTGGAGCAACCAGGTGATGATGTGCTCACCTGGTTGAAGGGTAAAATCTTTTCACATATTCCGTAGCTCGGTTGAGGTCTGAGGTCGAGAAGTCACCTCTTCTTCTTCTGATTCATGTGATGATGACTCCTGATCAGATGCTGTCCCAAATAGTAAGTGCATTGCCATTGCTTCTTCATCTTGTTCCTTCATCTTTCTTGTCTTTTTTTTTTGCTTTTCCCCTTGCGTACAGGGGCAACTGATATGGGTACGAGTTGGTCCTCTGGTTTAGCTGCAGTGATTATCGCTGTGGTTGGAGTGGCTGCAGTATCCATCGTTGGGGTTTGGGTAGCTGCTGTGCTTTTTCTGGGGGTGGTGTAGCTGCTGTGCTTGGAGCTGGAGTTGCTGCTCTGTCTGTTGCTTTGCCCTCAGATCCAGAGACATTTTTTTCCTTTTGAAGGTGCTGGATGGTGTTGAACAGGGCTCTTTAAGCATAGGCCAAGCCCCAGCACGTTGCTATGATTTGTCCCTCTCTGGTACAACCAGAATGACAACACACCTCATCTAAGTGTTTTACTAATTTTTCTGGATTTTGCACTTGTTCGGTGGTGAACTTCCAAAGCACTGGAGGGGCCCACTGGCCTAGATACTTGCCCATACTACCCCACACACCCTGCCACTCATGACTGTCCAGCCTCAGGGAAAATCTCTTGGTCCTCTTGTATCGTCATCTAACCCCAGACAAGGCCCAAACCCGACTCTGCTTAACTCTCAAGATCAGATGAAATGGTCATGGGTAAAATGCACTCTGTGTGTGTGCCAACATGATAATCCCCATCACAATCAGCAGACAGGTCTCAGGGTTACCTAAAGGCCATTCAAAACCTTCAGAACTCTCAAATGATGCTGTAAAGAGTCTGGTGGGGAAGCTGGGAGCATAAGGGAATGTCTCCTTCACGGGTTGACCACCCGAGGAGGGGAAAAAAGATGTGTAATTGCTCAGCACTTCTATTATATACCTCCCAAAGTATAGAGGTGGTGACCACACTGGGAGCGCAAGCCAGATCAGTTTCACGATCAATGATTCTTATTGTATTACAAGTAATTACCATAAAGTACAATGAAACAAGAACCTTAGCCCAAGGCCCCCAGCTGATAAACACTAACACAGCAAATACTGGCTGTAAGTAAGGTACAACATGCTGAAATTGTGAGATCAAGAGCAACAGCTTTGAGAGCCAGTAAATCAGCATTGTGATGAGTGACTATTAATCCAAAACAATGAATGTTTATCACAAATACTGTTAGACACCCTCTGGTCAGATCTGTTGTTATCTCAACCATTCATGTCCCACGTTGGCAGCCAAAAACAACTGTCGTGTTTTAAGCCCAGTCTGCAACTCAGCCACTCAGCCGCTCGCTCATCCTCCCCTCCCCCTTCCTCCCCCCTGCTCCTGGAGGGATGGGGAGGAGAATCAAAAGAATGTAACTCCCATGTATTGAGATAAGAACAGGCCAGTAACTAAGGTACAACACAAACCACTGGTGCTACCACCAATAATAATAATGACAAGGGAAATAACAAGGGAAGAGAATACAACCGCTCACCACCTGCCGACCGACACCCAGCCTGACCTGAGCAGTGATTTAACCCTTCTGGGTAACTGCCCCCAGTTTATATGGTGGGCATGAAGTGTTGTGGTATGGAATATCTCTTTGGTTAGTTTGGGTCAGGTGTCCTGTCTCTGCTTCCTCCTGTCTTCCCCTCTTCCCTGGCAGAGCATGAGACTCAGAAAGTCCTTGGTCAGAGTAAACATTACTGAGCAACAACTAAAAACATGGGTGTTATCAGCACTGTTCCCAGACTGAAAGTCAAAACCACAGCACTGTACCAGCTACTAAGAAGGAGGAAAATGACTACTACTGCTGAACTCAGGACAACATCTAAAACTCACTGCCTGAATTGTGTTTCTTTAATGAAACACATCTATTCTGGAGCATACGCTTGTTGAGAATGGTTTGAATTTCCAGTGTTAAAGACCTCAGAATTATTTGGCAGTGAGCAGTTTTAGATCAGGGATTTTTTACATTCAGTATTTGGCAAGTCATTCCAAATAACTTTGTGGAGGAGAGGGTGGAGGGGAAGAGAAAGAGAGAGAAAGCAAAAATCTGTTCACAAACAAGTATAGTAGCATTGATTTGAGGGTAAGTCTTTACTAGTATTTAGACCTGATTGCAAAGTATGTTTACATCCAATGTTTGGCTCACACCTGATGTGTCACCTTTGGCTGAAAAAAGCCTCACAATTTGTTCATGGGTACATAGTTGGATGCCACATCTCAGCTCAGGGGTAGCTACTAACAGCTTAGATGAACCAAGGAACAGCTGCTCTTGCATGCATGATTCTGTGAGCCCTCCTATTCTAATGCTGTCACTCAGATTAGCTTTAGGTGACCGTTTGCTTTAAAACCTAGTGTTATGTCTTAATCATCTGTATCACAGTTTGGCCACAAGCCTGCACCAGACCCATCCAGATTATTTATTTGTGAACTGGAAACTTTCTAGAAATCGGTCAACAATTATTTCTTGCATTCTGGGTCTCTGCTAATAGGCAGAAGAGTGCAACAGTGCTTAAGGTGGAGAAAGGAAACAGTAAGACTGCAGAGGTGGACTTACTCTCACTGCAGCAAAGAACAGACTCAAAGGTGAGCGTTGGGTGCCTGTTGACCTACCTGCAAAGCCAGTAGAAGCTCCAGATTTAAAAGGGACACAGTGGTAACTTGGAGAACTAATCAGCATTGACTTTAAGATGATCTTAGGATTTACTTCTTTCTATCAATGCAGAGACGTTCTTTATTGTCCAGGATAGTTCAGTGCTTTCAGTTCTCTCAGACGTAGAAAAAGGAACTCAGAAACCATTGAAGTAGGTTTGGAAACCTTCAGTGATGGAACTAGCTTTCAAAACAGAGACAGAAAGAGTGAAATTGCTATTGGGAATTTACTTCAGGGTGTGTGTGGTGGTTGAACAGGGATCTTCTTGGGTTGTTCAGGACTGAGTTCTTTATAACTGCTGCCTTATGGGAGCAGATACTGTGGTGATGGTTGGTTGTTTGTGAAGAGTTTGAAGTAATTTCTGAGCTACCCTGTTAACTAGTTACTATATTGATTTTAGGGCTCCTTGAAGTGCCACCACTATTAAAGAGAAAACTATTCAATTTAAAATTGTGGTTTCTAATATTCCTGTAAATAGGGAGAGGTGAGAGACAATGCTCATTGCCTTATACTTTCATAAGTATATGCCTTTCCCCCTGTTTTAAGGTCTAGCTGATCTGTTACACAATATACTTTGGCTCTTGGTTACTCATGTTTTATGTATCATCTGTGAGGAAGTACAGGATATTCCAGAAAGATACAGTATACAGAAATCACTATGTGCTATTCTAAATATTTAATTATTTAAATAATGCATTGCTACAAATTTCCACCTAAATCAAATTCCAGTCTATCTATTGTTGTTAATGCATCATTGCCTTAAAAGGTGTACATGCTGGAGATGAGTCAGAGCAAAAGAAATATTCAAAGGTCTAGAGAGGATTAACCTGAGAAAAAAGATCAAGTCCACTTATGTAAGATTATTGCATAACTTCTCAAAATGTGTTCATATCTTTTTCTTCTTGTGTACCTTTATGTATTTTGACAGCAACTGGTTTTTGTTCCCTCATCCTTTCCAGTATGTTATAATCAGGAATGAAACATTAAACCATGCTGACTCTTAAATCATAGTTGCCATCATTAGGCATCAGAATGAACATAATTTGTGGTAAACATGGACAAGAAACTGTCTCTCAGAGGCTTGTTTCAGGCTGTCTGTATGCTTACGCAGGTATTTGAAAGTTATCTTGAAAGCAACCAGAAAGGCAAAAAATGGTTTTCTTGTTCTTGCTTTAGGTTTTGGAGCAGAAATTATAACCTGATCAAACAACTGAGCTGTCCTTAGCAAATCAAACAGGAATCTTAGCTTAATATTCCTTTATTGTTAACAAAGGGTTATTTTTGAATACTGATTCTCACGCAGGTCAAATAAGGTTACCTGAATGAGAGCTAGATTTTCCTCTGGTTTGCTTTGGACAGTGATTGGAATCTCTCCAGGATGGCAGAGAGAGAGAACCAGCAAGTAGATTTTCGGTAGCAGACAGTGTAGATGTTTGAGTCACAGTAACTTAATATTACTAATTGATTTTTCCTGACTGATGCCACCATCTGACTAAATTAATATTTCTTCATTGTGCTGTATAAGATTAAAGACACACAGAGTAATTTAAAATGTAAATACTTCTGCACTATTTGCCACTGAACTATAGCAGCTACAATAAAATTGGCTCAGGTAGACCCAAACTAGGGTCAACCTCATCTGTATGCATTGCAGTGCGGATCTTCTACAGCACCACTGAAGTACAGAAAACCAGAAAAAAAATAGTAGATATGTTAGAAATAGTGAAGCTTTGGGTGTTAAAAATAAAGAATAAGAAGACCAAAAAAAAAAAAAAACCAACCAACCAAACAAACAAAAAAAAAAACCAAAAAACAAAACACCACCAAAACAAAAAAACCACCACAGATTGCTTTTATTTTATTCTGGAAGTATATCCAAATTTTGGCTTAAAAAATTAAGTCAGAATTAGGGTCTAAAGAGGATGTAAAGGAGTGTTCACTAGAGACCACTGAAAAAAGAAACTATCTAAAAGGAAGGGAGATGAATTAGGAAGTAAAAGAAGATCAGTTAATGGCAGAAATAATAGTGACAGGATTTATTTGGAGGCTGCAGGTGAACAAGAACAGAGTGCATAACAGGAGGTTAAATTAGGAAAGTAGAGGAATAAAAATGAAGTAAATAGGTGATGAATTTTAATCTCTCCTTGCTGCTGCCATATTTAGTAAATAGGGGCAATCACCATTTTCCCTGTTTCTAAACTCAGAAACCTTAGCTGCAAAACAATTTCATAGGTCAAAGAATTATAATATCTCTTGTGAGATGACAGACTTCACCTCTTCTAACCAGTTAGCCTTGAATAATAGGAAATGCTGAATTAAGCTTTCTGATTTTGAGGGGGAATTGTGGTCATTATATCTTAAGTCATGTCAATGATATAGCAGAGGTCAATATGTTTAGCAGTTACCCATAAGGAAGCATCTGCTCTGTTTTAGCTCTGTTTTACCTCTGTTTAAAATGTTTTTTCCTTCCTTTTGGAAAACTTTTAGATATGGTGATGTATCGCCCTCTTGAGGCCAGAACTTGTTACTGCACCTATTTTACAGAGATTTTAGTTTCCTTTTCAAATGAACGAGACTTATGTAACTTGATAAATGTAGTTGTTAGACATTCAGAGAGTAAATAAAATATAGCTATAATCTTTCCTCCCTATGAAGATATTTTTGCTTTAGTGCAGCCTCCACAACTTTGTGTGGCTACATATTTTATTCCACCAAATTTAATGTTGAAATATTGATCTAAGTTTAAAAAGTAAAAGCATGTGTATACCAATTCTTAAACTTTTGAAAAGAATAACCTGTTTGTGCACTTCTACAGATTTTGTGAAATATATTGAAAAAACCCAAAACCTATGCTCCACAAAAAAATCTAGTGGCTATTTCCCTGCAAATATAACTGTGATTTTTATTATTGTTTAGAAAAGTATAGTTGTATTATTTAAATAAGCAGTGTTTAATCCTGCTTTGTGACCCTCAGGCCAAGAATATAGTGGCTTTCTTCCTTTATCTTAGCTTTACTGGCTAGCTTACTGAATAGGTTATGTAAAAAATCATGAATTTAGTTTTTAATTAAAAGGCACTGAAAATTCTGTGGAATGACTTTTGTGCTATTGGGTAAAGGTATACAATTTGGCTGTTTTCATTCTTTTAACAGGATTTTTTTCTCTGATTGGGAAAAGGTAAATTTTTTGGAAATGCAAAAATCTGTGTTCAGTTGATGTCATGGCACAGGGCCACTCTTCCCAGGCTACAGGAGCAACCAAGGTGTATGTATCTCATGTGCATCTTTTCAAGGAATTAAATGCTGGGGAAGGAGGTTCATTTCTATCAATTATGAGATCAAAGAGTAAATAAATGTTGGAAACAGTTAGGTGAGGTGCCAGCATGGCTCACATTGAGCGTCCTCCAGTGTTGCCCAGCATGTGTGCAAGGTAGCAGCTGACCGTTGGCTGGAAATAACAACTGCACAAGGGCGTTCCACCTCCTGTCTGTTGCCTGAAGCCCAAATACTCAGGGTATGCAAACCAAGGAACGGTGGCCATCCATAGCTATCTATTTTTCAGAGCAGAATAAAGTTGTATACTAATTTATTGCAGAGGCCATTATACGGAAAAAAATGCAAATGAAGATTAGTTTATCTTTTTGTTGCCATTCAGCTCATTATGAATACATATATTAGCTGTAAAACAATCTGAAAATAAGGTGTGTTGCCAACTCAGCATTTAAAATAATTACATGAAGAGGCAATACAGTACTTCCAAGTACCCTTACAGCACTGTAAATTCCTTCAACATCAGTAGTTACATTGGCAGCATGTTTAGAAAAAGGGCATCAGAAAACCAGCATCACTGAAAATTAAGACACTGATTACAGACTCACATTATCCACAGAGTATGGATCAAGGTTGATTAATAACAACGTTTGGTACTGAAAGAAAGGGGACAGCTCTGAATGGCTGATTTGATTTTAGGCTTATTCGTAGAATAAAAAATAAATTTCCACTTAGGAGCAACAGGTCCTGACCTGACGTCTACATTTTCTATTCTAGCTTAGAGCTGTACAGAGTGGACAAAAAAAATATATTTGGGGCTGTGAAACACATGTGAATATACTGCAGCATCATGCCACAGGACATAGCAACTCATTTTGGTGTCTGGTATTTCTACCAAAAAACAGGCCTCTCCCCTGTGTTGTGCTCTGCGACCCTCCAGAATCCAGACACTCATCCTAGCTGCTGCTGCAGAGTTAATGTCCCCCTTTCTGGGAGTTACTGGCACAATTTTTCCCAGCTTAGGCAGATTTATTTGCTGTACTTGTTTATCCCTGGCTACAAATTTCTGGAGACATTACGTTCATAGCTCGCTCCCTGGTTTACCAGCTGAGCGAAATGAGTATGTGACGTAAAAACATTCACGTCTTTTAGCTGATCTTTAGATATGGCAAGACTTAGCATCATATGAGGGCAAAACCTAAAAAGGCCTCAATTTAGGATATTCGATGCCATGTTACATAAGAGAAATTTTAAACTTATTCTGATGTTTTGGGCACCTATATTTATTCTCCAGCTGCTGCTTAGGCCTCTTGGATTTTATGTAGAGAAGAAATGACTCGGAAAAAAAGCTGTTTTAAAAATAGTGAGAGTTTCTGTGAGACATGACCAATAACAGGCATTGCTTTTTGAGAATAGATATATTTCCAGAAACAGCATGTTCAGTCCTAGTAGTACAATGAACGTCAAAGACCAGACTTGGATGATCATTCAGAAGTTTGTCCATTGCACAGCTCACTCACAACATAACAGTTGCTGACTGTTCTGCTGTTAACATTAAGAACTTTTGCCTGCCTGTTTCACTCCCAATGACCCAAAGAACATAACTTTTTTTTTTTTTAAATTAACAAAAAGAACTGTCTTGTCCTTTGCTTTTATTTCCTCCTCCTCTATTTTCCTCCCTGTTTATGCCCCATTTCCTTATTGTCTGTTCTTCCTTTCTGTGTCATTTTCGGAGCTATCGGTAACCTTTAACTCCCATGTTTTCCATTTCTGCTGCTTATACTCTTCACTCCATAGATTCAATACTGTTTCCTCGGGAACTTTTTCCCAGTAACCTTAAAATTTTACACAGACTAGGGAGGAGTGCTAGAAACTTGTGAATACAGATTTACACTGAAGAGGTTTTCTGACAAAAGTCAGTAAGTAAATACCTACTTCTAGCCATCACTTCTGATTAGAACATGGGAAAATTCTTACTTCTTTAACAATGTATCTCTGTCTGCATAACCCAGTGGCAATAAAACTTACTCATGTAGGAGTGGTGGGTTTTTTGTTAATATTGCTTTCATTTGTTAACGAGGATGCTTTAGCTAGCTTGCACAGCGGTGTTTTTCAGGCAGTATAAATTTTCTCCACGAGAGGGCTTGCGCAGGCTGTGCTCCAGCCAGCGTGTTCCCTCCAAGGCCAGGCTGCAGCTCTGTCTTTGCTGCTGCTGACTGGCACTGTGGCCTGACAAGCAACATGAACAATTTGAAATAGTGCCTCAAACCCCCTAATATTCAAATTAGTACAAATGATAACTGAGGAGGCAGATAAGCAAAATAGTTTTGTTATCTAAAATGTGAAGGCATATGTAACAGTTTTCCATACAAGAAAGAATATGCTGATTTTCTTACTTGGTTCCCAGGAGTGCTTTGAATCTCACACCACTTTTGAGATACAGCACTGCCCTCCTGCATTTTCTGAGCCTGAACTCTGTCGTCCTCACCTGGATGAATGTAGGAAGCCTAAAAATTTGTCTGTGTTGTTTTAGCATTACATCTCCAGTAGGAAGCATGGCCTCGTAAGTATGAGAAGAGATCAGCAGCCATTTTATATGCCTGGCACTATTGTCATTAGAGGAGATGGCATCTCTGGAGGTTTACAACCAATCCATATTGCTGTTAAGTTCATACCAGATGATTCTTTAAATGATGGATGAGTCAGTCTTTCCTTTCCCCTCTCTTCTCTCCATTAGTCCCCTCTACTCTTGAACCCATGCAAAGTTACAGTGTCACTGGCCTTTTCCTATGCTGTATGTGACGTTCATATGCTTAGCTATCTTGGTCTCAGGGCTACATGGAACTTTTCTCCCCAGAAGCCCACAGATTTTGCTTCTGTGGTTCTAGTTGTTCAGAGATTCTTCAAAAGGCTGGGTGAACTGTTAGCTAGTGGTGTTGGAAGCTTGTCTGCTAAGAATATACGTCTCAGGAATATGGTTTAGGAAGCATTTGGCATACTTTTCCTGTATCCATCTTTGCCCCACAATCTGCTGATACTAAGAATATCCTTTTTAGATCCTGTACATTTCAAATAGCAGTGGAGGCCTTGCTGTAGTTGTTTTAAATAGAAAGTAGATCTTCACTTTGAGCACAAGGTGAGAAAAGGCATAGGGTAAAGAAAGAATTATGTTTGTGGCCTCATGGAAAGGTTTAAATCAGCTATAGAGATACATTTAGGAATTATTTCTTAATATTCAGATGAGTGTAACCTGTTCTTTGTCTAGAAGCAGAAATAAAGTCAACAGTCACATGGAGGCAGTGAACTTTTTACTGCAGGATCAGGTTTACTGTCTTCAGACATAGTTGTTTTTAATGGATTGAAAAGTAACACTTCTCATGTTTCTCTGTATCATGCTATTTAAGCTTATGCTACCTCTAATGTTCTCGCTCTTTTATCTAGAAGGCTTTAGGAAACGGAGAACTTAAAAATCTTGTCAGTCCTACTCTAGTCAGAACACAGTATGGAAAAGCGCTTAGAAATGCTATCAAATCTGCTGATTTAGTAGTGGATCAAAAGGTCCACAAAAACTAAGACTACCCTATGATCAGTTTTTAGGGATAAAGCTAAAACTGAGCTAATTTGTAGTGTTTTCCAAGGCTTCTAAGAACTGTGCTCTGCTGTTCTCACTGTTTCAAGACAAGAAGGACTCACAGCTCTCCAGTGAAACATCCCTGAGAATTTGAGATATGTCTGACTGACTTTGCTTGAGACAACTTTATATTTCTATATATTAATCCGTGTTTTCCAGCATCAGAATGCATCCTGGGGACTTTAAAACCAGGAAAAATCATGAGCCAATGAGGATCCTGTGCTACCACTTTCTATTCTGTAACCATATAAATCATGACCAATTATATATAGATGTCCATTAGGGAAAATATATTAATGAGTCATTTCTAATTGTTTGGTGTTGTAGGTAGTTGCATACAAAGCCTAGAGTGGCACTCATGAAGGATTTGTTTAATTTAGTAATCATAAAAATGCTTAACTAGACATTATGTAGCAGAAGATGAAGATGTGGCTTTACATGCATGTCCACTAAGAAAAGTGTTTAATCATTATCTTTTCCCTGTTTGGAGAGAACATTGAAGTTGCACATTTTCATAGGTTGGGATTATTGAGTATATGTGGTACTTCTTTAGCAGAAAGCTGCTAAGTTATATTTCTGAAGTGTTTTGTGAATGAATGTATCCTGAACTGCATATTAAGTATTGCCATCTTACTGGTGTGTTTGGTCAGTTGCATGCTTCTGTGAGGTCACTATCTGCCACAGAATCTTGGCAATGTCACATTAAGAATATTTTCTGTTGTGGCATCTTGGTTCCTTGGAGATCCCCAACATCTGTACTGCTAATGGTTTTATTGGTCTAACTCCAATTAAATTGGCCATGGCAGTTTGTTGCAGCCTCATCCTCTTGAGTACCTGTATTTCTTTGACTTACCTTTGCCTGTGAAGAAAGCACACTTTTATCCTTTTGAAAATAAAGTCCATGGGCAGGAATGTGTTCCTCCTGAGACTAATATGCAAGTCCTTTTGTGGTTAGACAAAGGGTTTTCTTAATGCATTCTGTGATAGAAGTGCCCTTAGAGCCAGCCCATCCTTGTACACAGACCCCTCTGTGAACTCAGTCTTTTTGTAAATTGGGAACAAACTTTACAACTCTGTCTGCTTGCCTCAAAATTGGACATTCATTTTTAAGCACACAGCCTCATAACCAATTCTTTTAAGAAGAGAACTCCCTTTGTGTAATAAAAGGAAAGGTGGAGAGAAAAAAGGTCAGGTGTAGTGATTTAACAAGCACTGTTGTCTTGTGTTTCCACACCAAGGTTTGTGTAATAGAGTAGACTTTCCACTATTCCTCTTAGCTACCATGGC
This sequence comes from Ara ararauna, assembly GCA_028858755.1. Classification (NCBI taxonomy): domain Eukaryota; kingdom Metazoa; phylum Chordata; class Aves; order Psittaciformes; family Psittacidae; genus Ara; species Ara ararauna. The sequence goes on from CM054380.1 coordinate 51,843,567, forward strand.
AGATGATTTTTAATATATTTGAATGTAATAGTTTGGATGTGTCTTTTATTCCAATTTTAATCTTAGTCCAAGTCATTAGAAGGGCTTTGCATTTTTACAAATGCAACAACCAGAAGTGCCTTTAAGTATAAGCCAGCATACATGTTAAATTGACATGTTATACTAATAACTGAGTGTTGTTAACACTGCACAGTTTAAAATTACAGGCCAGAAAGGTATTAAAATAATTTTACTACCTGTGTGATGTAGGCATAGTAAATCTGGCAATTTTTTCAGAAAAAGTAAACTCAAAATTTGGTCTACGGAGAGTGCCATGAAACTTTCCATAATGGTGTTAATTGGGTTCAGTAGCATCCTCTGTGTTTTATGGCATAATTTTGGCAATGTTAATGCAATGTTCAGTGCAAATATCCAAATTCCCCATCTAAAGGAATCTCATACCAAAAATATACTAAAACCATCTAAGATACTGCTTATTTTAGTGTACCAAAAAAAAGTTGTGTTTGTTAATACAGTAAAAATTCCGAGGAAATTCCAATTTTTGGGGTTTTTTTTTTGTTTGTTTTTTTGTTTTTATATTTGGTAACCACAAATGTCCTATCTCTTAGACTAAAACTCAAATTGCAGAACTGGGATTTAGTCTGTTACCATTCTGAATGTGGTCTAATAAAAGCTGGATTTGCAAAGTGATGGCTGCAGCTGAGGTGGAAACTTCCTGCTTTCCTGTTCCGTTCAATTAATGAAAGCTGAACTTCAAAGTTTAAATGAGATCATTTGAAGTGCTAAAATTATTGACCACCAGAACTGTTTACTTTCCTGTGTGACCAAAAAAAAAAAAAAAAAAAAAAGAGTTTGTAATGTAAAAGTAAAATTAAACCTAAACCACTGAAATGAAGTTAGGAAACTTTAAAAGTTCCAGTGCAAGAAGTGATGTTAGCTTAGTTGAGAGTTATTTTTGCATAATTTTAAGTGACTCACTTGATAGTCAAGCATTTTTTTCATAACTGTGACAGTAAAAGCTTTCCTGGGAGGTCCTAATCATGTGCTGCTCAGAAAATTGCAATCCAATGAGAATATGTCTGAGCAACACCCCTGACAGTCAGAGAGAATAATGCACAGATATCATCAGGGACTGGAGCCTTTCTACAGTATCACAAGCACTTATGTTGTTTTCATGAGTTTTGTAGATATTATCAGAAGTTTTAAGTTGCTCACCTGCTTCTAATTTTGCTAACAGCCCATGTATCTCCTGGGCTCTACTTTGTCCTTTATTGACCATGAGCATTGGCTGTGCAACCACCCCTAGGGGGTACTAAAATTTCTTTGATTGACTCATTTGGTGGCAGATAGTGTCAGCCTCAGGTCTGCTACTCCAAACTAGGAAGTGAGAAGTTAATCGATGTCTATTTCTAAAGGAGGTTGTCCTTCAGCCAGAGATGGGGTGAGCCTCTGAAGTTCAAAGGGAAAGCACAGGAGGAGACTGTGGAAGCTGAAGACAGACAGGGAGTGATGGGTGACGCAGGCTCATCTTGGGCTGTGCCAAAGAGCAGTAGTGGGGTGCAGGTAGCAAGCAGTGAGGTGTGCTGAATAGGTGTCATTACTAGGGAGGAATATACAAATAGAATCCAGCAAAACAGGAAAAGGAATGGACTCCGGCACAAAATGCTTGGGATGCCAAAGACTGCCTATTTCTGTGTTCATTTAAAGTATTTAATTTTTCTGACACACACTTGGGACAGCCAGAACACACACAGTCCTGTTAAATGTAATGAACTGCATGTGAGACTTGTTTGTCTGACCACCTCTGCAGGCCTTGCCGCCATGCTCCAGGGTTTCTTGTACTGGCAGCATACCACCACAGCTGCTGTCCTGCTCTGTTATCCCACATGCCAAAAACTAACCAGGCTGCCTAACCCAAGAGGCTTTCATCAGATGTACTGAGTGTAGGGAACCCTGCAGCCCTGTGCAGCAGCTGGGGATCTGTATCTTTTGTATGCCCTTGTATTTAACAGAACAAAGGTGGGAGGCAAACTTCCAGGTACATCCTTCCACAGCCTGATACCCATGCATGCCTTTGGCCTCTGAGCTGATTCATCCCTGCCCATTTTTGGTGACTCATAAAAGAATTCTCATGTTTTATGATTCAAAAACTTTTAGTGTTCTGGTCATTAATGAAGAAGTCTCAGGTTATTTAGTTAAATATCATCAAATTTACTTTTAATTCTTCAGCTAATTAATTCATTCCTTAGTTCTCTAGAACAATTGAATGAAGTATATTTTCATTCAAGAAGACACCAAAGCAGACACACTGAGTTACAACTTTCCCCCCTGCCCATTACTTGCCTTTTTCATTCTTATCCATTCAGAGCATATAGAATTAAGCTGCAAAAAATAACTTTGTATATGCCAAATTTCAAATGAACCATTTTTGCTCTAGCTTTGTTCAGGGATGTGTGATTAGAACTTCCTTCTTCCTCTGAGGAGAATCTGTGGAATTGTCATGAATCAAAATGGAAAACTGAAATTTTTAAAAGGGAATCTTTAGAAATGTTCTGTGTGGGGTATGGGAACAACTTTATCATTATTTACAAACTTTACCACAGAAGTTGTTACAAGTCATCCAATGAAAATCCAGAAACAGTTGTTTCTGTACTAAGCAGCATAGAATAAGAGTAGCTTTATGCTGTGTCATTAAGGGACTTGAGTTTCTTAGTAACAGCTAGCTTGCTAACACAATACATTGCATCTGTAAAACTGAACCCAGCTGGTCAAAAAACTGGATTGTACTGGTGTTCCTTTTTTCTTCTGTTCTGTTCTCTTCTTTTCTCTCTGAGGAATTCTTGTACAGTAACTTTTAGCTTCAATGTGGCTGACTATGGGTTTTCAACTTCCAAGAAGTTTTGATAGAAAATACAATAGTTTAATTACCCATTACCAAAGCAGGAGTTGGGTTGATTTTACAGTATTTTCATTATAAGTGCAGTACACTCTAGAACAGACCCTTACCTAGTGTAAACCAGCATAATTTCACTGAAGTTTATACCTGTTGAAACTTTCCCACTTGAAGAATGATAAAGAAAAATAATAATCTAGAGAATGAAAAATATAAGTTCAAACTGAAAAAGCAGAAAGGTAAGAAGTGTCTAGGAAGGGATGTAAAGTGGTTACATGAGCATTTTATAAAATTAAGAAAAAACCTGGAAAATATCCTTTATTGCTTAAAATTTGTCATCCTGTGAATTTATTTCTTTCACTAAATTCTGGATTTGGATTTAGGATTGCATATTAAGCCTGTTCCTTGGTATTGATATAATTTACGTTGTAATCTGGTTTTGCAAAGCACAGTTTAATGCCCTGTCAGAGACTCACAGTAGATTTAGGTAAGATTTTTTCCTTATTTTTTATAATTTATTTTGTCTAAAGCTTTTATTTGGAATGTGGATTCTTGGAAATATGCTAGATGGTGAGAAAAGCAACTATTGTAATGCTATTTGTGTCCCTGAGTACATGAAAGTCATTAATTGTGTTCTGTTCCAACTAACTCTGCCATCTTGATTACACAGAAATGGCTCAGTGTTGGTCAATCGGCAGAAGGGCAGCAGCCCCTCAGTCAGAGATACGCTATGATTTGGACTTGCCCTCTGTTATGAGACTTGAGATTAAGGACCTGGATTTATATTTGTGACAGGGCTACATGGATCACAGATACTGCAGATGCTCCTTCTCTAAACACAACAGAACAGGCAGCCAGGTCAGCAGAGCAGAACTGTTTGTACCAGATCTTGGTTACAGCTGGTGGCGAGAGCTGGCCAGGATCTAAGCACCTGTAGATAACTATGCCTTGATAAAAAGTCAAAGGCAAGTAGGGAGAGTTCAGCATCAGGAGGAAAAACTATCGCTTGTTTGTAACTCCCGAGCCACTATGGAGGGTTATGTTTGTACAGGTTTCAATCCCCAACCTGGAGCTGCCTCCAGGGCAGGGATGAGTCATGAAGGTCGTGGCGGGGCAATAAAGGTGGCTCCTTCCCTGTTCACTGGCATAAGGCCTGTAAGTCTATCCTAAAATAAACAGGATGGGCTCATAGGCACTGTGGAGACAGAACCGCACCAAGCGCGGGGCGTTGTTCTAATCACTAGGTGGTGTCGAATAAAGCAGGAACCGCACTGCTATAACGGAATCTTACGCAGAATTGGAGGTAACCGCGGTTTTCCGTTGCGCGAGGCTCAGGACGCTGCGGAGCGTCCCACCTGCAATTCCACGGCGCCGCGCCCCGCTGTCCCTGCGCTCCCACCGACAACCGCCTGACCCGCCGGCTCTACGCCGGCAGGTGGCACTGTGGGCCCAGGCACGGCGAGCGAGAGGGAGGGCGGCCCAGGCACGGCGAACGGGAGGGAGGGCGGCGCTCCTTCAGGCGGCGTCCCGACGCTGTCCCGTCTTCCCAGCCCGTCCCTTCCCTTCCTTTTCCCTTGGCTGTTTTCGGTTTCTACAGATGTGCACTTTTGAATGGTTTCAATTAAATTTTATTGCCGTCATTTGAAAAATACGAGGGTTATTGAGATTTGTGCTGCCTGGTGGGAGGAAACCCACCGGGGCTGCCTGTGACCAGTGCCACCCTCTGCCATAGGATTCCCCTTGGCCACCGTGTCCCCAGCCCCGATCCTGAGGTGTTGTGGCGCTACTGCTGTAAGCATTACCTCTTTTATCTCAGATAACTTGTCTCATCACTGTTCCGTAGGACACTGTATCTAGTTATCTTTTTCCCAGTTCTCCAAACTAGCCTCCACGTGTTGCCTGTGCCCTGCTGGGGCCTGCTATACCCACAGCCCCCCTCATCAGTGAGGCTAGGTATGAGTGCCAGGCTGCTGCAGCCTGCTGAGTTTCTAAGGACCAGTGTGAAGTAAGACTTTAAAACACAGACACGTTTATGTGAGAGGTCAGAGTAACTCACTTGCTCGTAGTTGCTTTTTATACTGGTGCAAGCCTTTTGAAGGCATACAGACAGCAAGTACTGCAGGCAGATGTTATACGTGTCTGTCTCTGTAAAATACATGACGCATATACAAGAGAGAGCCTTTCTTCATTTTTTTTGTGCTTACCATATCACCTTGTCTCTCAAGGACAGCACATTGCTAAAATGCAGGCAGAGATTTATTGGAGGGGCTAGAAGGACTTTACTCCTCCTGCTCCTCTCCCTCTCAGCTCATGTATACCACTCCTCTGCCAGTCTGGCATCTTTTATGCTCCAGTGCAAGCTTGAAGAAAGTAAGCAACTGAGCCAGGGGAACATCTTGCCCCTGCTTTGTTCCACAGCTTGATGTTGGAAATATAGCCCTTGTGGCACGGCCTGCTGGGGGAGAGGGGGTGTAGCTACCTTCACTACTTCTGCACGGTGGAGGCACGTAATATCAGTTACCATATCCCCTGGGTTGTTTTTCCTGTCTTTCTTCCCTCTTTCTGGAATGTTCTGATAAACAGTCTACAACAAAACATGCAAATTAGAGTTTTCTTCCTTGTAATGCTTTGAGATATAGTGAATTCCATGGAAAATAGCTTCCTCATCCTGAGGACCCACAGGGACTGATGTAAAAAATAGTAAGAATAATTAAAACAAAGTCTTTAGAGTGCCTCAGTGAGCGCTGTCATGCCTGCAGTGTGCACTGGAGTATCTTCCCAGAGGCTAGCTTTGGTTCAAAGACGCTGCCACTTCATCTGGAAGCCAGGAAGTGATTATTCGACCCTGCTTCATGGCACAGTGTTGGGCCATAATGATGACTCTGCTACCATGAATTCTGAAGGAAAGGTGGCTCTGCTTCATCTGGATTAACACCATTGCACTTTGCTCAACACAGCTGTGTGCCAACTGCTCAAAATCCTGTTTCTGTCTTGTTTAGAATTTCAGTTTCATGTGCCACTTTGGAGAAGGAGATTTAGGCTCCTGAGTCACTTAGGAATCTTTAAAAGTTTTATGCTTAGCTTGCTTTTAGCTATCTGAATGGATTAATAATTAGCAGAAATCATTCCATAAATGTAGCAGTGAGAGTGAGATACTGTGTATACGGAGTTGTTGTCCAACTGGAAATTAAAATTCTTGCCATGCTGTGAAATTCATAGTTAATAACTCGTAATATAACAAGTATTAGGCCTAACTTAATCTAGTCTTATGATACTTGTAATAGATGGACATTCCTCTTCAGAGATAATTTTCAGGGTGCTTATAAACATCACAGTCAGTTTATTCCATTTACTCTTTTGCTTTGCAGTAGATAAGACCTTGGTAAAATTATCTGTACTCAGTATGTATCTATAGCATCATTCAATCATGTAGATTCAGGGGCACTATTTTTAATCAGACAATATAATTGGTACTAATCTTGAAATAAATGGTGCTCCTGAGAAGCAGAAGCTCCTGTTCTCAGGAACACCATCTGTGTGGCTCATATGCAATCAGCAATATTTATATTAAATGCTATATATTCTGCCTCACGTACTGTTTGATTTCTTCTCTCTGAGCCTCATCCTATGAACCAAAACAGGATTCGCAAGACCCAAGTTCTAACAAGTAGTTTCTTCCCTCAGTTTACCAACGTATGCCTTGTTCAAGCAGCATTATTCAGCACTTCTTCAACCAATGGTGCTTGTGCTATGCCCAGTCTGCCCAGTGTAAGGTCTTCAGCTCAATTTTTATTGTAGTCTATACAGAGCTTTTTACATATCTTCCTCATATCTTCTAAAACTTTATAGTTTTCTATATTTTGTTGCAGTCAAATGGATGTCTCATTGTCCTGTCCCAAAATACCACGTTAAATTATCCCCAGAAATACCATGCTGCCTAGAAAGCCACTTGCTGTTTGTTTTTTTGATTTGCATGCTTGTAAAAGGCAAAATTTTACTGTACAGTACTCTTCTGGGTTTTCTTGTTTTGTTTTGCCTTTTTTTTTTTTTTTTTTTTTTAGAAAGGAGCATACATTTTTCAGTTTTCCATTTTGCTAACAAATATGCTTTTCTTGTTCTTTCTTTTTTCTTATCTGGTAAGGAGTTTGTAAGCAAGCTGGATGAATTCATTCACTGGTTAAATGAAGCCATGGAAACAACAGAGAATTGGACTCCTCCTAAAGCAGAGACTGACAGCCTTAAACTGTACCTGGAGACACACTTGGTAGGACGAGATTATTTGATGATTACTATAAGTAATTGAAGTGTTCTGGTGTGCTTTTTATTTGATTATTATTTTTTAATTACTAGTGTGCATATATATTTTAATGTAAGTTCTGTAGCATTGCAGTTTATTTTAATGAAAATACGAACAAATTTTCTGCATTTGAAATATATACTGGTAGGTTTATAAAAACAATATTAAAAGCCAGAATTACATTGCAATTCAGAAATCATCTCCAAAACTGCAGGAAAATGACAATAGCAAAAAGAGAAAGGGCAACACTTTTAATGCTGATCATCCTGGGATTTTTACTACATTGTAACATTAACAAAACTCTTACTGGTAAGAAATCATAATCTCTCTCCCACAGGTTTAGCATAGTACAGAGTAATTTAAAATATTTTAAATAAATATATCAATCATTTTACTTGATGTGCATTTCTGTTGTATAATTAATACAGCTGTTACTAACCTTGTCTTTGGGCTAAAAGTGAAAACATTGGGTGGAAGTAGAAAACTCCTGAATATTTTACAGGCTATAATTACCGATTGAGAAATGTTTGATAAACCTTATGAGACTTTCACTGAGTTCTTCAGAGAGCTGTTTCTGGTTATGAGGAAGTGAAACAGAGACTTGAATTAAACCAGGCAATAACTTCTCAAAAGCAAAATTTTGCTCTGTAGGTAGAAAATAGAGATCAATGTAAACAGTTTGATAGGTCGGTATCTTCAAAGATAAACTATCTGGTAAAAAGGAAAAACAAGAATGGAAAATTGAGCTAGGAAATTCTCTCTCTCTGCCAAAATCTTAGGTTCTTGCCAGTATCAATTAGAAGAAAACCCAGGGATAACATTATTCTGAACTAATGACCTGGACATTCCAGCCAGAGAAGACAGTGCATTAGCTGAACCTACATAGAGCATCAACCCTCAAAGCTCAGTCTCATTTCCCATGTCTGATAATCTGATGGTGGGAAATATTCGACAGTCCCAGGAAGTCACATGATGCATTACAGGAAATAATGGCATCCCAATCCCTACCATAATACTGGAGTGACTGTTTTTAAATTAATTAAGTATACATTAACAACATATACAATTAGAGCCAAACTGAAAACTGTCTTCAGAATTTCACCTATACAGAAGACTCTTCCATGTCTTTTGTTCTTAAACATTTCTGTTGTAGTAGTGCCTGTGGACAGCCACTAGATTAAGAGCCCGTTGTGGTAGTCTATCAAATGCAGTACAAAGATGAAGACCCTGCATTTTCATTTTATTTTGCAGATTTTGGATGTTGTGACAGAGTTTGGATTTTTGCCTTGTACTGCACACATTTGGTCCCATGAATCCCAGGTGCTCTGAAGACAGAGCATGTTGTAAGATCAGACCTCAGAAAAGGCACTGGTCATTTCAATTTGTTTTCCTCTTACTCTGCAACGTGAAACTTTTGAAGAGATGAGTTTTTATGAGTAGGATTGCATTTTTCACTCTTGACTGGATGAAAAGAAATGTATTGCAGGAACAGGGCAATCACGAGGCTGAGTCTTTCTCGCAGTCAGTTTCTTTTTTCCTTCCTCTTTGGGAAGGAGCAGAGTAGCTGTTTTGCAGGCAAATGACTTCCAACTTTGCCTTTTGGTTCTGTGGGAGGTGACGCCAAAAGCATCTATCAGGCTGGAATGTGGAGTAGTAGCCCAGAGGCAACTGCTTCATTGCTAGAGGTAGTCAGAATAAATGAGTATGTAGGCACCTATACAATTTCACTTTCTCTTGTAAGTACCTTGGCTCCCAGCTATACTCTGTATATCTGCATATCTTTGGGGCAGGAAAATCTTTGTGTGTTTCAGGATGCCTATATTATGAAACAAGGTGGGTTTTTTTGTTTGTTTGTTTACTTTTGTAAAGAAGTAAAATGTCTAAAGAACAGTTCATTTTCCATCTGATGATATTATAATCATTTTTATGGCATATATAGCCAGTGAAAAAAAATGATTGCACAACCTGAAAAAAATGATTGCACAACCTGAAAAAAAGTAACCGTGACTTTTCTTTTTGGATTTCACAAAACATATGCTATCATATTCATGCCTATTCAGCAGAATTGAACTATTGAAATAGAAAGCATTTTTTATAGTGGGAAAGATAGTTATTTGTATTAATTAGATTGTCAGCTTTTCAGTGGCATTTGTCTGTCAGAAATCCTAATCTGTGTTTAAACAGAAGTATATGAACTTCAATTCACATTAAACTCAATGTTAAAATTTCATTTGGTTGAGCATTGCAAGACAGTGGCAATCAAAGTCTTTGTGAGGGTACTTACAGTGCTCATTTTCTTCTTTTGCCAATCAGGTTATATATGCTGTCAGGGTTACCTAAGATTTGTTGAAGTAAAGGAGTCTTAGTACTTTACAAGTTTAGGTTCCAGACTTATGTGTTCATAGTAGAGATACTGGTAGCAAACCTGTAAAACAAAGAAAATGTGTTGGTTCTTTTTGATATTCTGCATCTGTACTAGCAAACCTGATAACTATGATTCTTCAGTGGTGCAGATTTTCTGGTCATAGAAAGAGTGAAAACTCAGTGTAGATTAGTATTTTTATTAGTAGAGACAAGACCTTAGCCTTTGGCACAAATTATCAATTTCACCTCCTGTGATATTGTTTTCGTGGAAATATGTTTGTTGCAATAACAAAATTAGTGCCATAAAGAGAGAATATTTTGCATTCATGAATTAAATCTGCTGTCAAAATCTAAGAAAAGAAAATATGGGAGCAGGAAAACAGAAAAATGTATTTGTTCCCTTCATTATTGGCTGGGAAAAGTATTGCAGAGGAGACAAGGACAAAGTTGTGAACATGCTCCAAATTTTTCAGTATGTAAAATTCTTCACTATCATTTTAGGGTCCCAATGTAAATTTTTGATAAAGGATTGAATTTTAAAGTCTCCTCATTCAGCCTTGCTTTTCTACATTTGTGAAATCTTGAGAAATGGTGTCGCACAGACACTGAAAAAGTTTATTACAAATAATAATAAAAAACCAAAATGCCACAAGAAACCTACATCATGAACTTACTAGATTGTTTGCATAAGGTAATGCTTGCATGAGGATAGCTTGGACAAGACAATAATACAAGTTTCTATTACAAGCATCCTTGCATGACATCTTCAGCTTAAACTGGTAGAACTCCCCTAACTCTTGTTCTAGTTAATTCTAATACTTGGTATGGCAATGTTGTCCACTCAGGATATTAGTCAGCACTTTGCAGTATACAGTAATGTCTGTCTATTGCTCTTAGTTCAGCAACAGCTGCCTGCAGGCGTCTCTGTGACCATGTGAAGGTCTCACAGCCCCTGGAATAATTAGTGAAGCAATTTGTTGTGAAGGTGGAAGGCAGCCTCTCCTCAAGCTGGCCTGTTGTTTCCAATTAGGCTATTTTCTCTTCCATGCAGAGACTAGCTGGGGAGTTCCTGGGCCACCCAGGAATGTTGTGACTAAGTGCACTGTGTGTCACACAAGCACAGCCCTGATATGCAAATAGACTTTATTTTACAATTATTAACTGTAGACCAAATTGCAATTTCATTCTTAAATCACAGTTAAAACTTAAACTCCATTGATTTTGCCATGATAAGTAACCATATGGTTTTCGTAAAGAGGATGATTTATTTTTTCTACAATTTGAAAGGTAGTCTTCATCTGGAATGTGCCAAAATAGACTATCTTCAGCTTGGAGGACAGTTTTCTTGCAGACTTGATTTTCTGTAGAAGTTGCTATATGCTTCATTTTGGATAGCACCAAAGCACAATGTAAATGCTCTCGGAGACACCTGGAATAGTGACTGAAATTTTTCTTTTTAATTTTATGGGTCTTCACAGCTGAGTAACGTTGGTGAAACTGATTTGGGAGCTGTATGCTTCCCATTCAGATGAGAGGGCTGCTATCACCTGGACTTCTGGCACCCTGCAGACAGCCACCCAAGCCAGCAGATGTTTTTAGCACTAATATGTTTTCATGAAGCGGGTGTTTTTCAGAAGTCAGCCCTACTAGAGAAAAAGGTGAGGTAGATTGTACATTTTGTGAATGGTTAGGCTCAAATCACTTCTTAATGAAAAGATAGCTTCATTGACCTTACCAAAAAGGAACTTCTGGAAATGGTTTCAAACTTCTGGAAATGGTTTCTGATTCGCTTTATCGTTTGTAGCTCTTCTTTTCTGTTATGCTGATTCTTGCCCATTGGCACCCTGATCAAAATCAGCTACCAGCAGACTCCAAGGATAGTGGTGGTGGTATGCAAATCAGTTCTCATCAAAAACAGTATCCTGAAGGCAGCTTATGAGCTAAAAGCATCTGTCTAGATGGTACTGCTGTGCTTGTGAAACCAAATAGACTTTCTTAGCAGCTCCACAAATAAGAATTCACCATGCTGCTCTTGACCATTTTTGTTTGCTAAAATAGACATTTTACTGCTTTTTGGACCCAAACCCACATTATTTTACAATGGACATGTGCAGTAAAGGAGCAAGCTAGCAAATTAGGAAATGTGAAGAACCGCTGAGGAAAAGGTTTAGATGAAAGTCACTCTTATTTGCTGAGGCCTGAGACTTTTAAGTTTGTAGTTTTAACTTTTCCCTTTGTTAACACAATACTCTGTTTTCTTGTTGCTGAACAGCTCCTAGTTGTGCACATTACTGTAGTGTGCTCCTAGGTCTTTTGGCCAACGCCATTTGTCATACTTAGAACTAGATAATACAAAACTTTTAAATGGAAACCTACACATGAAAAATACCTTATTTTAAACTTATTTGATGGAACTTTTTTTAATCCTTCTGGCATTCATTACTAGATGCTGACAAGCAGTGTTTTTCAGTGGAGATAAAATTAAGAAAAATTTTCATTAGAAATTTAGAACTAGCTGTCAGGCATTTTTGTCTTAAACACTCTTCAGATTTTCCATAAGATTAAAATTTTGAAATCTGGAGTACAGGGAATGTCTGGGAGATAGAGGGAGAAATTATAGATTTTGCAGTTTTTCTTCAAAACCAGAAGGGTCCAGAGGTTCCAAGGATGATGTGCTTTCTTCCAGTGTGGCAGGTGCCTTTTGCCATTTTGGATAACCTGCCTTACATGTAAGTTTGCAGTTTGCAGGAGAGCAAATTATAGAATCATAGGACTGGATAAGAAGGGACCTGTAAAGGCCAAACCTCCTGCAGTGAACAGGGACATCTTCAACAAGATCTGGTTGCTCAGAGCCCACTCCACCCTGACCTTGAATGTTTCCAGGGGTGGGACATCTACCACCTCTCTGGGCAACCTGTTCCAACCCCTCATCCTAAAAAATTTCTTCCTTATATCTAGTCTGAATTTGCCCTCTTCTAGTTTAAAACCATTACCCCTTGTCTTACTGCATCAGGCCCTGCTAAAAAGTCTGTGCCCATCTCCCTTATAAGTCGCCTTTAGGTATTGAAAGTCCACAATAGGGTCTCCCCAGAGTCTGCTCTTCTCCAGGCTGAACAATCCCAACTCTTAGCTTTTCCTCAGAGGAGCTCCATCCCTTTGGACCCTCTCCAAGAGGTCCATGTCTTTCCTGTACTGAGGACTCCAGAGCTGGACGTCCTCTAAGTGGGGTCTCACCAGAGCAGAAAAAAGATGGAGAATCAACTCCCTTGACCTGCTGGCCACACTTCTTTTCATGCAGCCCAGGATGCAGTTGGCTTTCAGGGCTGCACGCACACGTTGTTGGCTCACGTCCAGCTTTTCATTCACCAGTACCCCCAAGTCCTTCTCAGAAGGGCTGTTCTCAATGTCTCACTTTAGTCTTAATGCAACTGTGGATATAAGATACCCTTAGAAAAGGTTTCAGCTGCTAGTTTCCTGTTTCTCCAGATAGCGCAAAGAGGAATTGTTTGTAATTTTTAGAAAGAATGGAGGAGGATGGCTTCATGTAAATAATTTATTGTTCACAACATGGTTATTTGTTTGGGTTTTTTTAGGCAAAAGTATATGTTCTGTTTAGTTGAAAGTAGAATAGCAAAGATTGTTCTGTAGGTAGCGCAAGTTGCTAGTCATTTCAGTACAAAGTGTTTGGATAAGCTAAATGATCATTTCCATGAATCAGAATTTCTTGGTTTTTCTTTCCTAATAAATTTTGTGGTCCCTGTCTGTAATTTTTACCTCAGTTTAGTCACAAGTATTGTGTCACATTTAAGTGCATTTTAGCCCAGAATCATTCCATTATATTAACCTTCCCAGTCGCCGTATTTACTTTACATGCTACAGCATTAAAAATATTGTACAGCAAGTATCACTAGTATTTCAAAACAAATTATACAAGATGATTTACACTAGCATTTACTTCTCTTCTGTATAGAAAGTTTAGATGCCATCTCTTTTCCAAAATCAAACTCTGAAGTTATGGGAGTTTTGAAAGTTTTATTATCTAAAGAGAAATAAAATAAGAATTTTCTTTTGCCTAGTATAAATGTTTCTGGACACATCATGGCTCAGGACTTTCTTAGCTGCAAATAGTAAATGCTTTCATATAGAAAATAGATTGTATTTTAACTTTTAAGAAATTGTATTGGTGAAGTAATGATGCTTCTGTGATATGATAACATCATCTGTTTGTAACAAGTCTGCTATGTCTGGGAAAATTATCATTCTTATCTCCCTGGAAAATCTAATTTTCTGAAAAATGTCATTTTAGACAAGTATTAAATACCTGTTCTTGTTGAAACTAAGGTTAAATACACATGCTGTGGGCTAATCTTCTGGCTGTCTTTGTGGTAGTGGTGGTAACAGTAATTTTATTAAAGGTATTAAAGCCTTTGAAATGTCCAGGTTCTGTATTGTGCATTTGCTATATGGGCATTTCCAATGTCCATGGCAGCTAGTTTTGATTTTTTTCCTCAAAATACACAACTGTATCTGCAGTATGATGGTGATAAAGAGTCTGATCACAATAAGTGAACTAATTTCTTCCTGCACTAAGGAGACTGGTTTGAATCTGTTTAGCCTATGGTTAGTTTGAATTTCTGAATTTTATACTGTTTTCTTGAAGGTATTTTGGGCATGGGTTCCCTGATATATGTCCTTTATATAGGAAGCAGTCTGTAGAACATGCTAGTCAGAGATATTGCCTCCAACCCAGGTCCTACACCTGGGTCAGGGCAATCACCGGCACACCTACAGGTTTGGCAGAGAAGAGATTCAGAGCAGTCCTGCAGAGAAGGACTTCGGGGTGTTGGTTGATGAGAAACTGAACATGAGCCAGCTTCAATGTGAGCTTGCAGCCCAGAAACCAACCACATCCTAGGCTGCATCAAAAGGAGCATGACCAGCAGGTCAAGGGAGGTGATGCTGCCCCTCTACTCTGCTCTTGTGAGACCTCACTTGGAGTATTCTGTACAGTTCTGGTGTCCTCAACATAAAAAGGACATGGAACTGCTGGAATAAGTCCAGAGGAGGGCACGAGGATGATCAGGGGACTGGAGCACCTCCTGTATGAAGATAGGCTGAGAAAGTTGGGGCTGTTCAGCCTGGAGAAGAGAAGGCTGCGTGGAGACCTCATAGCAGCCTTCCAATATCTGAAGGGGACCTATAGGGGTGCTGGGGAGGGACTCTTTATGAGGAACTGTAGTGAGAGGACAAGGGGTGACGGGTTCAAACTTAAACAGGGGAAGTTTAGATTGGATATAAGGAGGAAGTTCTTTCCTGTGAGGGTGGTGAGGCACTGGAATGGGTTGCCCAGGGAAGTTGTGAATGCTCCATCTGCGGCAATGTTTAAGGCCAGGTTGGACATAGCCTTGGGTGACATGGTTTAGTGTGAGGTGTCCCTGCCCCTGGCAGGGGGATTGGAACTAGATGATCTTAAGGTCCTTTCCAACCCTAACTATTCTATGATTCAATGATAGTAAACCCGGTAGATTTCAAATGACACAGACAAGTAAAAGGAACTTAATAGGTAGTAAGACATCAACCTTAAACAAAGGGAATGCATGTATATTGTCAGGTGAGACAATTCTTCAGTTTTAAAAATCTGTAAATCCAATAACGTCTATGTAAGTTTTTCTGTTTCTTGAGGTAAGTGCCTGAGAAAATCAAAGGAAAATGCTGCTGTCATTAAATACATGTGGATGCACCTGTGTTATAGTCTGGAACCAGAGAGTGTAGGGTTGCTGGCACTGGGAAAAAATAGAGGTTTCTAAACTGTTTGGACTGTTCTTTTGAATTTCAATGACTTTTTTTTTTTATTTTCTTTTTTTTGTGACTAAATACGAGAAAAATCAGGTCAATAAGAGAAAATCCAAGTATAAATCCTACTAATTACAATACTATTGTCCTGACCAATACAGAAATACTACACTTGATCTACAGTCGTTTCTCATATCATGCAAGGAAGAGCTGACACATATCTTTTCTTCGTAAGGAGGAGAAGTGGGCTATGTTTATACTCCCAGCATCACAGAATTAGGAGATCTGTTGTGATGGAAATCTGTTATCACTACATGTGTTTTTAATGAAGGAAGGGACTGTCCATTTACTGCCCTCCCATACTGTTGCTACCAGCTGCTACCACTCAGGAGGTATATTCTGTGCAAGCCTGTAGGATAACCAGTAATTTCTTAATAATTTTCCCAGAGACTGAATGGATTGAATACTGTTAAGAGTACTAATTTTTTCTAAACCTGTCTTCCAAATTTCTAGATGCCTAACCTTTTGTAGGTACTTTGTACAGCTGTGAAGAAAAAAAAAAAAAGGATATTCCATTTATTTTGTTGGGTTTTTTTTCCTTTTTTTTCCTTTTTTTTTTTTTTTTTTTTTGTACCAAACCTTCCCAGGACTCATTTTCTTCTCTCTGCTACCACCTGAAATTTACAGAGATGTGTATAGGAAGGGTTGTAATTAAAGTTAACACTGCTGGGCCTGCCTGGAACTTATTAGTTGTTAATTAGGTCCACAGAAGGCTGTCCCAGCTTTTCTACTTCTGAGAACTTCATCTATTTCTGGACAGTGGAGGCATTAAACCAGTGGCAAAGCACATTAGGATGCCATCCTAAGGTAGCTCTGCTTCTTCTACTGAAGGAGAAGAGAAAATTTAATGTCCAAAATCTAAACTCTATCACTTATGGATTTTGAAGTCTTTTGATCTAAGTGTATGGAAATACAGTGTATAAACAAGTTTGATCTCTGTCTCAAGAACAATTATATTGCTCTGTTTGGTTTTGGTTATGCTTTGGGGGTCTGTTTTTGCCCTTTTTTTTTTTTTTAGTTTTTTTTTTAATTTGCCTGTTTGAATTCAGACTTTGGGAAATGTCTTCTTTCATTTGCACTTGTGGGTGAAACTGGACAAGGCAGGGTAATGTGATTTGGCAGTATTAAAAATGTATCCCCTGTTCAAGTCTCACCACCCAAAACTGTAAAACTGTTGGTTGCTTAGGTATCACAAAACACAGATACTGTAAGTTTGAGGAGTGAAAATTAGGGATTCCGCTGGGTCCATCGTGTGCCTGGCCCGCAGAAGAAATTGTTTACATGCAGGGGATTCAGTGCCTATAATAATACAATGAAACCAAACTGCCATTATGTTTAAACCAACTTTTGAACTAACTTGATCAGGAAATTTCAGTGAAAAAGTATTTCACATAAGTTCTGACTTAGAAGCTTTATAGCAGTTGCAGAATAATTACTTTTTGAATGACAACTTAGTCATGCCCTTTACATTATTTTATCATTGCAACAACTTTAGAAACACCTTTCAAAATTTGAGTTGAAAATAATGTTTATTTTATTAATAAATTGCATAATGCTTATGGAGGAACTCTGCGAATTGTAATTTTTATGTTGATTAAAATGGAAGATGTTGCCTAAAATTTCAGTAGGCCGGGATAATCAATATAGATCTAGTCTGTAATTTAGTTTTGAAAGTGAAATTTAATATATTTTTAAAAAAATCTGAGATTGGAAATTTTTAATATAATGCTAGGATCTCAAGGGACAAACAAGCACGCTTTCAGCACCATTTAAACTATATTTCTTTTACTTACCTGCCAAGAGCTATGGTGCACTCCAATGAGTTCTGTGCTATGTCTCTCAGAGGCATAATATCATTCACACTTTAAGTACTAGAAGTAATGCAATTGCTCTATGTGTTTTAGAGTTTGTTATAACCAAGATTTCATCAGAAATATAGAAAACTTAAAGCATGAATGGAGGTCTTGATTTCTAAATGTTTTTCTTTGCATCTCCCATGGTTATTTTTTTTTTTTCATTTCTTAATTCTGCAAATGAACAGGGTTAATAATTTGGGACCAGGGTTAATAATTTGGCCATCATTGTTATAGGGGGAGTATGTTCTCAGTCTCAAGGAGAGAAGAAAAAGACCCTTAGTGAGTGCTGCAGCTTCAGAGGATGCTTCACCATGTTCTTCTTAAAAAATAAAGGTGGATTCCCTGCCATTGTGGCAAAAATTAACCTTAACTATGGAACTGCAACAAGAATTTACATAGTGCTTATGTTCTGTTTACAGGTGGAGTGTCATTCAGATAAAAATACAGCTTAAAAGCAAAGAATTAAATAAAAAATTCTTTATAGTCATCTAAGTTTTATGAAAACCTGAACAAAGGAGAATTGACTTGAACCTGAACTTCAAATTCAGATTCTGACCTGAACTTGAACTTCAAATTGACTTGATCCATTTCATATATAACATTTAATTCCCAGTAAAAATATCTTAGTGATTTTAATATTAAGTAGGCTTTATATCCCCAATGAAAAATGTGAGGCTTTCCTAAATGAGATATTTCCCAATTGTTAAAAAGTCAAATAACTTTATGATATATTTGTAAACATAATGTGTGAAATGCACTATTTCAGAGAAGATAAGATCTTCTTTCATGTACAAATTGCATATTAATATCCATTTTATATAACCATTGACCAATTAATTAGGTATTTAGTATTATGTCATTAGAATGCTAAATATATATTACTGTTTCCATGTTAATACAAGGGCAGCGTACATGGTAGTTATTTTCTTGATTTCCTAAATGTCATTGGGAAGTAGTGTTCAGGAGTATGAAAATATCACTACATTACTACTTGAATAATTAGGTTATTAACTAGTGCATGTAAATACTAGGCAGTGACCAAACAGAAACTTCAGTGTGGTCAGAAGTCCTCCAGAAAAAAATAAAACAAAAAAAAACCTCCTATCTTTCCTTAACCGTGAGAGGAATTCAGTTACTTAATATCTTGGTATTTTTTTATAGCAAGCTATTGGGAGGTAACTGTGCCGTGACCAATACAGTTGCAAAAGTAACTGTATATTAAGAATATAAGAATAAATTTTCAGGAACTGTTTTAAGTCATATTCCCTTTAAGACAACTGAAATATAAAATTAAACTAAATTTAAAAAATCGTAAATTAAAAAGAAATGTTAAATGAAATTTTCAACTTTTTTCTTTTTCTTGGAGATTATTGGTATATTGCATAGATTTAATAAATGACACACGTTTGTTCCATCATTGTTTTAGGATTTTACTGTGTGTTGGACCTGTGTCTCTGTTGCTGATGATACTTGTGGGAATTTGGTTATCTTTCCAGATTCTCAGTCAATGAAACCTATTTCTTTTGTACCAGAAACTGTTCCCATCACTCTAAACTTCAAAATTGAATTATATCTGTCACAGTGTAATAAGTGATACATTTTTAGTCAAAATTCAAGTGTGCTTAAATATAGAAATGCAAGTGACTATTAGGAAATTTTAATTCTCTTTCAGACTTAAAATCATAGGTCACTTAAATAATTCCAATATTTTGTACCATTGCTCTAAAAAATAAGTGCCCTGGAAGCAGTGATATTTTTCTCAAAGGTATTTAAGCACATCAAAAATGAACCTGAGAAATAATTAGGTGTCAGGGGCACCCAATACACCACACATGGTAATAGTATGATTGACTGAGAAAATTTAAATATTTCTTTTAATACAGTATCTTAATATGACAATAGTTGTAAACTGCTGTGTCATTTAAACTAACCTACATTTATATGTATGTGATACCTAGTTGCTTATTTGTGTTTCAGAGACCAAAGTACACTGGATATAATTAGTTGGACGCATCATGACTTAAAAAATAGGCATGCTTATACCAAGTCTGTGTGCCTCTGGAAACAACAATATGTAATAGCTGACTATCCTTAGTGCAGGTATGAATAGGTCAAGACCCACATTGTGTTTTACCAAATTACAAGGATTTGCCAAAAACAGCAGGTTGCAAAACAGTGAGACTGCATATCAGAGCTCGATATGCACATACTGCAGGATACCCACTCAACAGAAGTTTCCTGAATTTAAGTATCTGCAGCCATAAAAAAAATCCTGTGGGGAACTTCATATTTTTTCAAATATTTTTCTCATCCCCGGTTGTCCAGACAAATAAGCTAAGAGGGAGAGATTATTATCTGCTGGAAAAGTCGTTTCATTTTTTGTGTGTTCAGAGCCCAGTATAGATCAGGAGGTGCTGCTTTTTCCCCCATGGAGCTTCTGCAATATTGTTGGCTGATGGATCAATCAGTTTCCTAAAAGTCAGGGAGCAGCTTCGTTTCGTGAAGGCTGGGCTCCTCTGCCCCATCCAGTCAACAGAAGAGTAGCAGTTCTTTGTACTTACACTTTTGGAGTCTATTCCTATTTGTTTACAGTTCTGTAGCTTTAATAAAACTGCATGATTCCCGTTTCACTTCTCCTTTCTTGCTAAATAAGAACAGTTGATATTTATATATAGGTGCATGGTGACTGGGAAAAGTGCAGAGAACTTCATAAGGAAATTTTGCTTGTTGCATCTTGTAAACTATATTATATACGCTGTAGTGCTAGGGATGACATTAATGTGTTGTTTAAAAAGCTGCTGTCAGGCCAATGCACATGCATTTTCCATAATGTATATATGCTCATGTGTGATATTTAGACTGCTCCATAGCTGCAAATGTGTCTAGAAAAATGGCTTTGATTAATTGACTTCCCTCCTCTTCTCCTTTCCTCTCTTCAGATGCAAAGGCTTCATTCATTATCAGGGAAGATCAACAGAGGAGGGGATCAGAGTACCTGGGTCACACGCTGTTAGAGTGTCAATTTTCCAAATGCCCTAAGTAAACAATAGGGAACAGGAAATATCTAGAGTGGGAGAGGACCTCTGTGTTTGAGGGTCCTCCTCCATTTCAAATATTTGGTCTGGCTTTACCTTTAGCTGTGCAAATGTGCATCTCTCCTTTGTATAGACATGTAATACATGTTACATCTGCAATTCTGCCTTTTTCATGTGTCACGCTTTCAGTCGCACAGGTATGAGGAATAACGAACTCTGATGCACTGACTGAGGGGTATTATTTCCGGTGTTCCTTGTCCATTTGTTCCTTTCACGTAGGAGATTACCACCATAAGAAATAATATATACATATATAATTCTAAAGCCAAAAGTCATGCTTAACTACATCAACTGACAATTTTCTTTGCTTCTGTTTGTATTTATACTTATATGAGTGTCAGCTCCCTCCTTTTGGTATGTGGTCGTTTTGGCTGGGATAGGGTTAATTTTCTTCATAGTAGCTAATATAGTGCTGTGGTTTGGATTTATGAAGCGTTGATAATTCAGTGATGTTTTAGTTATTGCTGAGCAGTGCTTACACAGAGTCAGGACCTTTTCTGCTCCTCATGTCACGCCACCAGCAGTAGGCTTAGGGTGCACAAGAAGTTAGGAGGGGACACAGCAGGGACAGCTGACCCCATGTGACCGAAGGGGTATCCCATACCATATGATGTTATGCTCATATGAAGCTGGGGGAAGAAGAAAGAAGGGGGAGATGTTTGGAGTGTTGCCATTTGTCTTCCCAAGTAATGGTCAGGCATGATGGAGCCCTGCTTTCCTGGAGATGGCTGACACCTGCCTGCCAAATGGGAAGTGGAATTGCTTGTTTTGATTTGCTTGCATGTGCAGCTTTGCTTTCCTTATTTAACTGCCTTTACCTCAACCCATGAGTTTTTTCACTCTTACTCTTCCAATTCTCTCTGCAAACCACCAGAGGGGAGTGAGCAAGTGGCTGTGTAGTGCTTAGTTGCTGGCTGGAGTTAAACCACGACATGGTGCCTATGTACTAATAAGTTTATTTCTGCTAAATTTCATGTATGTTCACAGTCTTTGTGTGTTGCATAATTTATCCATAAAATTAGAATTTTGCACAAGGAGAATATTGTTAGTCAAAATCTGAAAGTTTGGCCCCATCTTTATTCATCATATTTTGCTTCTTCAGTTTAACATTATTACTTGTTAATAGGCGCACCTGAAAATCAAGCTGTATTGTAGTATCTGGTGCGTTATGTTAAATGAATCTTTTTTTTTTACTAATGAAGAAGAATACCTCATCTTTTCCAATTTTCCTATCAAACACATCCATATCATCTCGAGACACTGCCACATCCAGCTGCATCTATACTCAACTTCAATTATGTGAAATTACACAACCTACTCTCAGGTCCTTTAGGTTCTCTTTTGCTGTGTAAGGCACACACATAGTGCATTTCCTGTGAAGTGCATGATTACAAACTATTCAGTACAAGCCTGTTTTAAGTAAACAGTAAATTAAATATTGTCAGTGCTTGTTCAGACATGCTCTTATGAAAGAAAAAGAGCTTCTAGATTTGGGGTCATAAAACTCTAGATTTAAGAAAGGGCTAGATATAAACTAGGCATCCTTTTTCCTTTTTAAGTTCTCTTGGCTGACCCATTTGTTAGCTGGTGCAAACCAATATTTTCAGTTGCCCATACAACGAAAATTAGGCTAGACAAAATGCTGAAGGTAGCAAAGTTTCTGTTTAATGCCCTTTATTTGAATGGAGAATTCTCAAAAACATTCTGTCACTGTCAGGTACATTGCTGCCTGAAAGACTGTTCAGAGACTGTCTGAGCAACATGCTTCTTTCAACCATGACAAATACTGTAAAAGAACGACATTTTGTTATAGTTTTGGCAGTATTATTTTCTGCTATGCCAATCAGCCTGACTACAGCAGTTAGGAAAGAAAGGAAATGTTCACTTCCCTAAGAAATGAGGGCTTTTGAATATTTTGTGGTGTCTGCCACTTCAGTACTAGCATGGTCACTAGTATTTCGGGAAGTATAAATAAGTTTTATAAAAACCAGAAGCCCCAAATGTGCACTTGCAAAGTCTCCTTTCATCTCTGCCAGTTAACTCATTCCCGAGAGAAGGCGAAACTCTTATTCCAAGTGGTCAAATATTGTTTTCATTCATTCTGTAGATTTTTCAAAGAGGATAAGAGTTGCATGTGTGTTCAGGGCTGCACATGATTTATGATTAAATACAGCAAGTACCCCTTTCTTCTATTTTGTTTCTCTTCCTTACACTCAAGTATCTTAAGTGTAAAATTTCACAAATTTATCCACTGGTATCAGTAGTGTATGCAATAGCATAACATGTTCCTGTCTTTATTACTTGATTTTAATGCATTTTGTAAATATAAACAATAAACTGAAAAAGAAACAAAATATTTTAATCAGTTTTAAAGCAGAGGTCCTTTGTAAAGTAGTAAAACTATTAGTGGAAAAAGGAGGAAAAATAGTTGCTTTTGCAAATTAAGAATGCAGAGATCTAAAGCAGTCTGATTTGTTCTTTGAAAACGGATATGAGGGTTAACTCAGAAACACAATATTAATAGATTTGTATGAGTGCACATAAGGCCAATATATTCAATGCTGTAATTTTTTTATGGTTTCATAAATAGTGCTATCACCAACATTTCAAAGAAATCTGAAAAAAACAGAGCTCATATGTGGTGGCATAAATTTAGTGTATTTTATAGAACACTGTTACTCCAGATATAGCCTACGGGTTGTGACTTTTCATAAAACCTAATGAATTTCTGGATTTGTCAGCTGTTTCAACACAGATGCACTTTGCTGATCTAATGGAAACATTTTGAGCCCAGATCCAAAATATCAATAGCTTTTAGTATTGCAAATGAGTTTGGCTATTGGGTAAATGGGGATGTGGTTCTTGATAAAAAGCAGCAAGCAATTTTGTATGTGTGTTTTATGATAACTGCCTCTCCAATGTCTGATACTGAGGTTTTTTCTCTTTCTCCCCCCCTCCTTTTTTTTTTTCCCCAGAGTTTTAAGTTGAATGTAGATAGCCACTGTGCTTTAAAAGAAGCAGTGGTAGAAGAAGGACGTCAACTTCTTGAGCTTATTGTATCTCACAAATCAGGTAAATCCTCTGAAATATTGCAAGTCTTTATGTCTCCAGACTATTAAAGAATGAAGAAGCATTGCTGTAAATTACTGCATATATTCACTTCCTTATGTATTATTAATATTTACATTATCAGATTGACCTTCAAGATTTATAAATGTTTCATATACTGCAGACAATGCAGTGATACTTATAAAATGAAATACTGCATGCAAATAGTCTGTTCATTTTATTTTGGTCTTGCTGCTCAGCTGAGTTTCAATTGAAATCACATCATTGGAAACTTCACACTGACACATTCTATGATGTAGGTGCTATGGAAATAACATTAAGATAATGAATTAGGAATTCAAATACATATATATATATTTACCTACTCTGAATGGGTTATTACATTGGTAAAGCTTTATTTTGCCACTTAAACTAATTCTTACATTGATTTTAATATATTTATGAAGAATAGATTAAAATTAAAAATACGTTTTTCCTTTGGTTAGGCTTGTCTTTTTCTGCAGAGGCCTTGAATTGAGATGAGGAGGAGAGAGATACTTATTTTCCTTTATCCCCACTACCACCTATATTGTTAGGTGTTTGTGTGACTTGTATGATAATAGAGTTTTAATCAGCCTATATTGCTGTGGAATACCATTTTAATTTTGGCCTACTTAGCATAGTTTTCATCGAGGTTGAAGTTATTCTTTGGTCTACTGTTTTCTGATCATGTTATACATTGTGCCTCTATTGTTTCACAGCATCAGACAGATCTGTGTAATGTGAAAGCTATAGGAAGCAACTGACTTCTGTGTATAGTTCCAAAAAGGTATAGAAGCCATAGCAGAGAATGGTGGTGCATATCATTATATTGTTAGAAATAATAATGTGTAAATTACAGAAAATATTTCCAGGATTTGGAGGTAAGAAAAATGTTTTTGGAAGATTATGAACTGTTTTGAGATAAAGACTAGATATTAGAGGTTAAGATTAACTTAGCGTTCCCTATTGCATTGAAAGCACAGTTTGTGTGGTATTTTCCTCTTCTTGAAATATAATCAAAATTTAACAAGATGGCTAAAAGACATGTTTTGACCTTATAGCACTGTTTTGCAGTATGAACTATAGTAATGCTTGGATTTATTGCTGAGAAAATACATTTTAATTCTTATTGCTTTTATTCTTTAAAGAATAAACATTTAAAGATGCAGTTGAGTTTACAGCCTTTACTTCTTTTCTCCTTCATTTTGGAGAAGGACTGAAGGACATGTTGCAGATGATTGCAAGTCAATGGAAGGAACTACAGAGGCAAATCAAACGGCAACACAGCTGGATTCTTAGGGCTCTGGATATCATCAAAGCAGAGATACTGGCTACTGATGTATCTGCAGAGAATGAGGAAGGGACTGGGAGCCCTAAGGTAAGTGGCTTGAAGTTTGCCTTATTTCCTCTTATTTCCGTCTTCTTTTGAACTAGGCACCACTGAAGTTTCCTTTCCACCCTAAGGCTTTTTATTTCCACTGGGTAAACTTTTTTTCTTTTTTTCATAAACAAAATGAAATGCCTTACTCTGAAACAATGAAAAAGTCTTAGAACTTTCAAGTTTTCCAGGAAGACCTGTCTCATTTTGTGTAGAGGGGCATGAGGGGGAACATAAAACATTTAGTAAACAAAACATAAAGCATCTTTAACATGAATAATCAGAATGGTTTTAAATTGTTTTGTTGTGACTATAAATCACTATAATCAGTGCAATCACTCAGCTCTGACATCCATTAGCCGCTTGGTTACAGCAAATTAACAAAGAAGAGAGAAAGTGATTCATTATCTCATTCCTGTTAATGACTATCAGATGCATTGCTTAATTAGGGGATGGCCATTGCAGTGGGAAGAAGGTCATATGCCTTTTCACAAATCTTTTTGCTCTGAGTTTAAGTCCTCCATGTGTTGAATACAGCAAGTACTTTAAGAATAAGGTATTGACACCTATCATCATTTTGTGAGTATTAATTATTAAAGAGGGTTATAGTACTTACTAGTTGCTGGACTTTATATTTGTAACAGCATTTTAAACACAAAACATGCATATTCAAATTGATGCAAGCGGTGTAGGGGCACTACACACAATAGAAACTTCTGGCATACGGTTCATGACCTTTCTTACGATCATTAGTAAGCAAAGGTGGTTGGGAGAGATTGCATTGGAAAGTGTTGATTTTTTCCAATGCAAAGAATATGCAGCAGAGCAATCCAATAACTCTTAATATCTTGGCATGCAGCAGGTTGAAATTTATAGAAAAATTCAAAGTTCCTATTTCTATAAATAACAGTGATGGCTGTGCTAAGTACATTTTCAGATTCTGATGCTAGACAGTTCTTTGCATGGATAGTGCTTCCTGGAGAGTAGTTTGCACAGTGACTCTTAGGATGACATGAAATGTTCTGGTATTTTCTTACCATAATTCTGCATAGCAAGAATGATCTTATGGATGGTGGAAGAGGAGCCAAGGATGACAGTAAAACAGAAATACAGGAAAAGACATTTGTGCAGAAGACACAAGTTGAAATTATATTCTTCCTCACTCACATGGTAGAAAATGGTCCTGTGTCACATAGCTCTTAGTTGAGGAATTAGGCAAGGGAGCAACAATTAATTTCATGGTTAGGTCTATTAAAGTAAAGCAGACTAGCTTAAAGTTAATATGACCTTATATCTCTGAAAAGCTTGATTCATCCATGGCCAAAGTCTAAGTGCTTAATCAAATTTATCACAAAAAAATGTTGTATAATCCAGCTTGATTTTGCTATGGAAATTGTGGAATCCCTATCTTGAAATAATTATATTTAAATATTTGCTTGAAAAGGGAGAAATAGAGGCATGGTTTATGTTGCAGTAAATTTTTTGTATAGATATGTGGTAACTCCTTCCCCTGTGCTTTTTATCTTAGAGAGGAACCTGAAGCAGTGCTTTTTTTTTTTGTTTGTTTGTTTGTTTTGAGCCTACCATTAAAAAAAAAGTATATAAAGAAGAAGACCAATCAAAAAGTATTTTCAGGTTATTTCAATTTCATTCATTAAATCACTTCCCTATATAATTCAAATAGCAGCTACTTCTTCATGATGAAAGATTAACTAAAATTAAAGTACAGTTGACAGCATAACTGTAGATTTCCGTTTGCATTTATTTCAAAAGCCAAAAGGAACTTAAGAAGTATAATAGGAATTCTAAAGATTATATCTAGAGGGTATTTTTCTTTTTGCCTTCGAGAAGCTGCAGGAATAATGTTGGTGTCAGAAATCTGTAAAGAAATAGGAAGAGGAGGAATTTCAAAGACCCTAGGAAACTTTTCCCTTAGGATTTATTAAACATGTTATCATACTGCTTGGCATCTTTTATGCAAACACTGAAGAGTGGGAGAGAGGAACGTTCTGCACTCTAGAAATACATTGTCAATGTTTTTATTCAAGAATCCAGATTATGCTTATAAATTTTTTCATTTTCTTGTGTGTAAGTTTCCTAGTGGTTTATAGTGATTGCTACAGAAGACTTAAAGGGTTTTAAATATTTCTGATGCATAAGCTCTTCTAACGTATTGCATTCTCTGTACAAATTTACAAAAACACTGAGCTCTCTTCAAGTATTTACTAGTATTATTCTGTCATTTTTATAAATAAACAAATGATGACTGTTTTCAGATTAAATTGCAGGATGTAAGGTTTTCCCTTCTTATCCCATTGAGAAGTACTTTTAAAAATAAATCTCAGAATTGCCATGATACACACCAACAAGTACTGATCTAACATTATGAGTAATAAGCATGACATGGAATACATCTGACATTCTTAAGATGCTTAGCTAACAGTAGGGTTTTTTTCCTGGTGGAATCAGTAAGTAATATTCTAAATATCTGGAAAATTGGAGGAATTTTTGCATATATGCGCATACTTTGTGTTTTTTTCACTTTCTGGAGATGTATGAGAACACTTGTTTTATAACTAATCCCTTAATTAATTGGGCCACTTCTTGTCCATCAGGGGAGGCCTACTGGAACAGTATTGCTTTCAGTAAACAGTAGAGTGGTGTTGAAAAATAACATGGCGTACTTTCTTATATAGTGTTACTGCCTGGTCTATTTAACTTACTGTTTTGTGGAAAAGTTCATTGCTATCTGAGGAGATTGTAAGTTAATAGTGTAACTAATGTCCTTGAAAAGTAAACACAACTTTCATAGCATTTGCACATAGCAGATATTCTTCTTCACTGAAAATTGTATGGCATAATATTGTTAGGGTCAGTTGTAAGTTCTACTCCCAGTATGCATTTGGACAATTAATTCATGTCATGGACATTAGTCCAGTTTTTGGATCTGGATACTTCTGTTCTGCAGGTAAATATTTTAATTAAATTTTGGGTGCTTTGTTGGGGTTGGTGTTGGGTTTTTTTGTTTGTTTTTTTTGTTTGTTTGTTTTTTTCGTAACATTTCAGAGCATAACATCAGTATTTAAAATGTGGTTATGTAGAAGATGGAAACTCCCTTTTTACAAGGAGTCATATGGAAAGGACAAATGGGGTAAAGGCTACAAGTTACTCCTGGGGACATTCCAGTTGTACACAAAAGGAAAATTTTTTGCAATGTGATCAGTCAACCATTGGAATAATCTCCCCAGGGGTGTGGTGGATTCCCCAACATTGAATACTTTCAAGATTCAGCTGTACAGGGTGCTGAGCCATCTTCTCTAGACTGTGGTTTTGCTAAGAAAGGTCAGACCAGATGATCTTTGATGTGGCTTTCAACCTGGTGTTCTGTGATCAGAACCTAAAGGCTGATAGGTTAAGAGAATAATGGTGTACTCCTGAAATAAATATGTACTCCTGTACTTCTGGACATGTTCCTTTCTGTAATAATTGCTGTATAACTGAAAAACATTTCTACTTCTCCATCCCAGCTTCAGCGAAATAAGCATAAAACTGGTTAAGGCATTTGGCCTAATATCTATAACACTGAAATCTGACTTAGTTGTCTCAGGTAAAAAGCACTCAGAAAGATTATTTTAGCTCTCTAGTGGACTTGTCTGTCAGTGGGTTAATGGTAAAAGCAGTATTTGAAGAATATTAGAAGAGGTAAAAGTATGTTCAATAAACTTAACCTAAAATCACAGAAATAGTAGGATAACAGAGTTTGAAGTGGTTAAACAAACCTTTGTATAAATTGAAAAAGAAAACAGTGTGATTTCCTCTTGATATGTAATTAAGCATCCCACACTTCCAGGATCATCATCTACTCAGTTGCACATAATTTCACAGTTTTTATAGCCATTCTAAATAAACTGGTCAATATACAGAAAGGTGATTTTCAGGAAGAAAACCTAAAACTTGGTTGAGCTGTTTAGTATCTACCAGTTTGGGATTCTGGGAATTCTCCTTGACAGTTTTGTGGTTACACTCATCTCAGTGGTGTGGGTGGCCTAAACACTGCAGTCCGAGCAATTATGTCCTGCTCTGTGTTTTAACATGAGGATAAATTTGAGAAAGATGACAGGGTAAATGTTAGAGAATGGTAAAAGTCCTTTCTTTATTACTTCAGGCTTGTAGCTTGTCCTGGCCATTCAATCACGCTGCTATGACTATAACATTTAGATTAATTCTTTGATACAAAAGGAATGTACAAATGAAGTGGTTTGGCATCTTTGTGATCAGTGCAGAGAAATATAACATTTGTGAGCAGATATTCTGCTTTTTCTCAGTGTCTTTTATCAGCCCTAGATTTCTAATCTGCAGGCATCAGTATGATGCATGTACTGTAATATTAAAGCCAGCACACTGGTATTTTTTTTGATATTTTCCTGTCCTAGTTTCAGCAGTAGCAGCCATTTTTCTCCTTCTTAGTAGCTGGTGCAGCACAGTGTTTTTGACTTTTGGCCTGGGAACAGCGCTGATAACACCGATGTTTATAGTTACTGCTCGGTAATGTTTTGGTCTGACCAAGGACTTTCTGAGTCTCATGCTCTGCCAGGGAGGAGGGGAAGCCGGGAGGAAGCAGAGACAGGACACCTGACCAAAACTGACCAAAGAGGAATTCCATACTACAGCATGTCATGCCCAGGATGTAAAAACTAAGGGCGGAGACCTGGTATGGTGGGGGTGCACTGCTTGGTTGGGCTGGGTATAGGTGGTGTGTGATTGTATTCTTTTCCCTTGTATTTCTCTTGTCATTATTATTACTGGTGGTAGCAGTAGTGATTTGTGTTATACCTTAGTTACTAAACTGTTCTTATCTCAACCTATGGGATTTGCATTCTTTTGATTCTCCTCCCCATCCCCCTGGGAGCTGGGGGGAAGAAAGTGGGGGGAGTGAGTGAGCGAACTGGGTGAGTTATAGTGGGTTAAACCACAACACTTCCATTATTTAAAAACAGGGAAAGTTTATTATTGGGACAGTCTGAAATACTCTCAACTGAGCATGATTTCAGAATCTAGTAGTTTTACTTACATAACCACTTTGGAAACTGGATTTCTAGATTTGATTGTACGCAACTGGGGTACTACATATTTTGTCATAGTGGTCAGTGCTTTGAAGTTGTCAAATAGTCTGAGTTACTGGCCTTCATTCTCTTCTCATTGATTTAGTCACTTCTACTGAAAGGGCAACAATAGTATATGCTAGAGGGATTATTTTATTTGCGTTGCTGGAGTTAAGTTACAGGGGACTTTTAAAACTTCACACCTCAGACTGAATTAATTTAATTTGCAGCCTCTCTGTGTCACATGCACAAACTCAAAATCAGATGTATGCATTCAATCTTGTGTCTCATGTTCTTAACATTGTGGAACAGAATGTCAGCTAAATAGCCATTACTTCATCAGTAACCATTTGAAAGATGATGAAATGGAACTCAGACTTCCACCTCCGGCATTGCATAGATATATGGAAAGGGAACTTCATCTGGTAATACACATGCTTTTCTGGTCTGTGGTTGTCTCATGGCTATATCAAGTCTTTCCTTGGAAAATAAATGTACAAGGAAAGTTGCTATTTATGCTTTGGAAGAAACTTTTTTTTTTTTTTCTCTGATGTGGTTATAATGAGGCACATTCCCATCTAGACACAAAAGAGTTTTATGCAGTGAATGCAACACCTTACAGATCAGACATTGAACTCAAGTTCCAACCACCTCTATCCAGGCTTATTTCCAGTATTAGTAATTACCATCTGCCACCTTAATTCTTTGTAGTTTCAGCTGAACTTATTAGTATCTTCTCTTCAGAACAACTGGATAGTCTTGGGCACAATTAAATACTTACTACTTTTCACTGATTAATAAAACACCTTATAATACCTCAGAAAGTATTTCAGTGCCGAGAAGTATTACAGCAAGGCTGTGGCTCACCATTTGCTACTTCAAAAGATGGTAACAGGGGAAGTGTTTTCCTGTAATTGAAACAGGAGGTTCTGCTATGTTGCCATTGAGGCATAGTCTTAAATCGTTGAATATTTAAAATGGTGTCTGTACATAAATAGTATTATTGTGCCTAACAGCTGAACAGTTTAAAATCATTCATGTGACATTTCAATTCCAAATCTTTTGGAACTTGGAAGTCTAAACTAAAGATACTTGTGATCTCATTCTTAAGTACAAACAATGCTGTTGGTTCTGCTCTACCAGGAAAAAATGCGTCTACAGTTATTATTTTATTTGGCTTTAGGTGTTTTAATATGTGACATTACAGTATTCTTGATCTGTCAGCTTCTATGGTGAGGGTTTGAACCAAAGATGTGTTGATCAAGTAGATAGAAAGGGTGGTGATACTTACAAAATCCTTCTGCAAATCAATAGACAAAAGTTTGGTTTTGCAAGGGATAAGCCTGTCTTTTAGTGTTTTCACTGGAGTATGTGAAACACAACTGAGTAATTTTTATATTAGTTGTTATCCAAAAATAGAATTGGAAACATCCATTGAGAATTTACAAGCTAATCAAAACAAGCCATGTTGATATAACAATGAAAAGAACCTAAAAAAGAAGCAAGAAGAAGGAATATTTGTGTCTTTAAGTGCAACTAGGCACTTCAAGTTCCTCAGTTTGCTAGTTTTTAATACCTTGCTTTATAAGTGATTGTTGTGGTTTAAGCCCAGCCGTAAATCAGCCACACAGTCTGTTAGCTCCCCCTCCCCTTCCTGCGCTTGCTCCCAGAGGGATGGGGAGGAGAATCGAAAGAATGTAACTCCCACAGGTTGAGATAAGAACAGTCCAGTAACTAAGGTATAACATAAACCATTGCTGCTACCACCAATAATAATAGTAACAAGGGAAGAGAATACAACCACTCACCACCCATGGCCGATACCCAGCCTGATCCAGCAGTGAATCGACTCTTCTGGGTCCCTGCTCCCAGTTTTTACATCCTGGGCATGATGTACTGTGGTATGGAATACGTCTTTGGCTAGTTTGGGTCAGATGTCCTATCTCTGCTTCCTCCCAGCTTCCCCTCATCCCTTGGCAGAGCATGAGACTCAGAAAGTCCTTTGTCAGACTAAACATTTGAGCAGTAACTAAAACCATCGGTGTTATCAGCGCTGTTCCCAGGCTGAAAGTCAAAAACACTGCGCTGCACCAGCTACTAAGAAGGAGAAAAATAACTGCTACTGCTGAAGCCAGAACAGTGATGTATTTTTAATGTTACAGATATCACGTAGAATTTGCACAGACCTAACCATCATTTGTAACAAAAAGTATCTTCAAGAAAGATTTGAGAGGTGAAAACATCATTTTACACACCACATTAGAATGGACGAAAGAAAGGAAACAGAAAAGTGTTTTAAAGTAAGTGTAATAGCAGAAGCTGGCATCAGTAAAAGGACAGCCTGGATATGTAAAATTCAATGGGGCTGACTTATAGTGAGTCTTAATTGTAGAAACAAGAAATACAGATAAATGGGCTCTGCTGAAGACTGAAAATTAGTTGGAAAATTTTACATGAGAATTTTAGTGTTGCTAGAAAGAAAACAGATTTTTGGTACCTTTTAGTACCTTTCTGGTGCAGATTTTGAAAATATTTCTTTTGTTTAAATAGTTGTAGATTTTTTTTTTCTTGAATGGTAGAAAGCAAAACATCAGAGGTGCCCAAAAATGACTTAGGGCTGTTGGATGTGCAGTCAGCTTCTGCATGGTAGTTTCACTGCTATTCGCTGGAAGCTGTTTCTTCTGACTTGTTAGTTGTGTGCCTTTTAGTGAGCGGGAGGAATAATTTTGTGTTTAATTCAGGACCTCCCTTCGCAGAGAAAAGAATGAAGCTAAGCAAGCAGTATTTGGACTTCAATAGAAGACAAGTGAATATGAGCTCCATCCTAAACCTCTTCTTTCATGTTACATGAGCCCTGTTAAAACTTCTCTATATCACAAGTTAACTAAATATTTTGCTAGTTTTAATGCAATTATGTCCCTGAAGTCATAGTTAAGCAGTCCTGAGTCCATTTTAGCCCCCCCAGATTGTTTACTTATCTGTCCATCAACTTCCTTAGATATTTGTTTTAAATTCTGCGTGACAGTGTTGTTTTCATGGTAGCTAAAATTATTTTAATAATCTTTGACAAGCCAAATTTCTAAAATGTTAGCAGAGCCCCTATTTTTTCCCGTTGAATCTTAATGTATATCTGGTTTATTAAGCTCACTATCAAGTATAAAGTGTAGAGAGCTAAAGCATATTTTTGCAGCTAAATTGCATCTGTTGTTAAGCATAATAGTTCATCTGGATATAAGATAGAGCTACATTTTTAAACCAATACATTCTAATTTTATTGCAAAAATATCAAAAGTCTTATTGTATTTGAAGGTGTGAAGGAGGACTCCAAGTTATCTGTGGTATTTATAGTATGCTTCTGTAATTTTTACACCTTGTTATGTCTAGATACTGTATATTGATTACTTTTGGCAACTATAGGTTCTTATACAGCCATCACTGTTAATAGCAAGAGATATGCTTAAAAAGTTAGCAAAAAAATTATGAATTTTTTGCTCTAAGAATAAGGAAATTTACTTTCTACTAAAACTTAGATCAAGTTCAGTTTGAAAGATTTTTTAAATCTAAATCACTCCACTGAGTACAAGTGCAGACTGAGAACGTGATGAGAACAGATATTTAAACTGACATACGCCCGAGGGGCAAATTTTGTCATAATGCTATTTGAATCCTTGAATACTATTATCTGAAACTCTGAAAGTATGTTAGGCTATTGTAACTTCACATGCATAACTGGACCGACTCTGACAAGCTTTATTTAGGAAAAACTCCCAGCTGGTTTTGGCCTCTATTTGAAAATACAGAAACACAAGTGTATTTGTGCATGTATTCGTATGGACAAGTTTATCTTAAGTGACTTAAAACTCAATATTAACCAGTCAAACACCTTGATTTTCTATTTTGCCAGTATCTGTTCATTCTGCTTTCTCTATACAACCATGCTGATGCAGTTTTGTTCTGTTATTTCTGATGGAATGTATCTTCAGCAGCGAGTATTGGTGTAAGGCTTTTCTTATTCATGTCTGCCTATTGTTTCACAAGCTTCTCAGATTTCCAGAGAAATAAGATTTTAGTAACATGCACATACAAATACCCAGATTCATTTTAGTGAAAATTGGGCATCTCTCACTCTAGGGTAACCAGTCAAAGCTATTCCTTTTCTGTGTGGGGTCAGAATCCTGTGTGCCCATTCAAGTTTTTACAGCCACAGGAGAAACAGAGCTTTTTTCTTTATTTAGTTCTTGAGTTTCAATTTAGAAGGTGGTGGGACACACTAAAATAAATCCATAAATAAGCAAGTGAAATGAAGGAATCCTAGCTGACTGAAAATGTCTTGGTGGAACAAGTTTGTAGTTGGCTTTATAGTTAGTGATCACTAATGAAGAAAATTATTTTAAATTCATATCTTTTCAGTTAATTTTCCTTCCTAGTTTCTTATTCCTGCTCTCACCCTCCATGCCATCTGTTGCTCTTTAAAATAGTTCAGGATTTCATCAGGATCACAAGTGAAACAAAATAGTGGTGTGTGTGAGGAGACACTTCTCACAAGCTTCACTGCCTGGTCAGACCCAGGTGAAAGTGCAGGAGGACTGAAAGCTAGTGCTCTCTAGACATCGTAGCTGATTTGCAGACAAAATTGGTGCTGGTCAGCTCACACAATAAAGTTTGAATGTGTGTTCTACCCATTTTTTTTTTACTAGTCATCATAATGTTAAATATTTTTGATTGTTCTGTTAATGTGGCATAAGAGCTAGAGGTCTGGTTTGTAATGTCGTCTTCTGGTTTCTTCACTAGGCTATTTTGCTTTTTCTGGCTCTGATAGTAGCAATGCAGTATCATCCCATGCTTTTCATCCTGATTACCTCCAGTAGTGCAGGCTTTAGTGGTTTTTTTTGTTTGTTGTTTTTTTTTTTTTTAACAAAACATGTTTAAAAAGCTGGGTTTTCCCTTGTGATATAGCCCTCTAAAAATCCTGTACTTTAAAAATGGTAGCTTAGTATGTGTGCTATTGCCAGTTGTCATTGATGAAGATTATTGCTTCTGTAAATAGCATTTTCTTTGTCATTTTATTAAAATTATATTACTGCTCTGAAAACAAAATATTACTGCTTTATTCAATTGAAAAATGACTGGCATAGCACTCCTCTGATCTTTAAAAAGCAATTTCACTTTCATTGCATTTGTGCATTAAATTAAGTGTTCATATCTACAGAATAAACTAACGTCTTATAAATATTACTGTGTTTAATTATCAGTTCAGTGTTTGAGTTTTTGCTGTTATGGTTGATATCCAAGAGTGATTAAATATGTAATAGAGAACAAAAGGAACATTGATGTGAACAAAGATACTGTCAGATAAAGGTAAATTTTATCTTCTGCATGTTTTTATTAATTTTAAAGTATTTTAATTACTTTTATATTCAGTGTGATTGAGTAACGTCCTTTTTTTGTTTTTAATTCAGTTCCTATTTTAGACTTTTGGAACATCTTCTAGCAACAGTTTAATCTATAGAAACTTTCAGTTCTAGTCTCAGTTGTGTACTTAAAGCAGCTATTCTTCACTGGGGTGGCTTCAAAAGGGAAGTCAGGTAAAACAGTGTTTGAAAGAAAAATTCTACTTGGACATCCTGCATTTTAAATCTTACTTGTTCTTGCATAGTACGCTTCGCTGCATTTAAGCTTCAGATCCAGAATCATGTTACAGATTTTGCTATTTTTTTAAGGTAATCTATGAGAAGGCAACAGAATACACTGGTGAGCATTGTATGACCTGACTTTATATGTATTTATATGTATTTTCATTATGAAAAAAAAAACCCAAACAATGTTTTCGGTAGAGTACTTGATGAAACATAGACTTGCATATTAAAAGACTCTAAAACCACATGCAAGTTTGTATGTCAGGTCTAGTAGTTTGTGGATAGGTTTTTGTGTGTGTGTGTGTGTATATATATATAAAAAGTATTTTGCCGGGGCTTCTGATTAATCCTTTCCTATAATATCTCAGATTATCCTAATTTATTGATAATTATAGTTACCTATGGTAGTGTAACTAATATGGCAGGTACAATAGGGACTGTATTGCATTTAGAAATTTAGACCTGTTCCTTAAACAAGTAAGTGCAGAAAAATATGGGTCGTAGTAGTGTACTTATTCACATGGGCAGCTGTAAACATTAATAACAGTTAACCTAAGATGGCTTTAAATGTAAAATGGGATTTCTCACCAGGAGACAGGTAGTAAGCCATATTCTTTTATACTCGCCCCATAGCATGCTTTATGAACCATCATCAGGCCAGAGAAACAGAATAGCTCATCTGGGCATGTACACTTCATTTCTTCATCCTCTTTTTCCTCTTTGCAGTCATGTTATAGAAAAGAGCCAGCATTTACCTCAGAATGCTTTAATCCTTGAGTTTATGAGCCTTAAGAACACCACAAGTATAGTTGATGCTGACAGGTCACATCATCTCTTATGAAATGGAGAAAAATGGTGAGAAAGGAGAAAATTACAGAGGAAAAAGTTCAGATCCACTGTAGAGTTTGGCACCATGTGTTCTGAAATGCCGTGATTAAAAGCTATGACACGCAACAGAAGTCTAGAATGGTGCATTTATTAATGCTTACATTCTAGGTCCATCATTTCAGTTCAGAGGAAGGGGGGCAAGGAGCTGAGGTCAGCATGTCTTTTCTGTCCTTGCTGTTTGTTTGGCAAATTTTCCTGGAGACTGCAAGGGTGTTAAGTATTGACTTTCACTGGCTGCCTTTCCTATCTTAGATTGGACATGCAAGAGTTTAGAGCATTGTATAATAACCAAGTACTACTAGAACAGCAAAATATAAAAAGTAATACAAAAAAATAGGATAATTTTACAAATTCTGGGTGTAGGAAGATGAAGCAGCCCTGAAACAAGGGATGGAAGTATATGCCCAGCTTATATCCGTATCCTGGGCTGCATCAAAAGGAGCGTGACCAGCAGGTTGAGGGAGGTGATCCTGCCCCTCTACTCTTGTGAGACCTCACTTGGAGAATTGTGTGCAGTTCTGGTGTCCTCAACATAAAAAGGACATGGAACTGTTGAAACAAGTCCAGAGGAGGGCCACGAGGATGATCAGGGGACTGGAGCACCTCCCGTATGAAGATCGTCTGAGAAATTTGGGGCTGTTCAGCCTGGAGAAGACAAGGCTGCGTGGAGACCTCATAGCAGCCTTCCAATATCTGAAGGGGGCCTATAGGGATGCTGGGGAGGGACTCTTCATTTAGGGACTGTAGTGGTAGAACAAGTGGTAACGGTTTCAAACTTAAACAGGGGAAGTTAAGATCAGATATGAGGAAGAAATTCTTTCCTGTAAGGGTGGTGAGGCACTGGAATGGGCTGCCCAGGGAAGTTGTGAATGCTCCATCCCTGGCGGTGTTCAAGGCTGGGTTGGACAGAGCCTTGGGTGGCATGGTTTAGGGGGAGGTGTTCCTGCCCATGGCATGGGGTTGGAACTAAATGATCTTAAGGTCCTTTCCAACCCTAACTATTCTATGATTCTATGACAATTAATGGGTTATTTTGCAAATATGTTATTTTTGCTACTAACTGGTAAACAACAATAAGGTTTAAAAGTTACTTTCATAGATTATGAATCTAATAAAGGTTTTAAAAATAGGTTGTTTATCTGTTGGACAGGAAAGGTATTAAAGAAATAAATGGAATATATTTATGTTCATGTTTTTGCTAGTTTGCTCATTTGGGCCTTGATTCTTACTCTTTAGGACAGACACCCTATGAAGCACCCCTATTTGTCTCAGTGGACTTATTCCTGACATGTATTGCTACAAAGACTTTTGTTCGTAGAGTATCAGCTAATATAAAATAAATCTAAAATTGAAACTGAAAAGATGTTGATTTCCAATTCAGTAAATCCTAGCAATATTACAATAAGTTTGGTTTTAATTCTTAAAAAACATATTAAAATTAACTTTTCTCCCATTTATGTAATGCATATAACTAAACTTCCTTCCTACTGTGAGACAGTTTCATTTATTGTTATTTGTAAACGGCTTAGTAAAGATGCATAGTGGATTGGTGTGGAAACTCCTTGAACAGTTTCTTTTGAAATAACACTACATACGTTAAGCTCAATTACACATCCAAACAGCCACAACACACTTTTGGTAATTTATTCATTGATTTAACATAGTACCCAGAAGAGTCATGCCTGCTGTCAATTTTGTAATATATTATGTTTTAAATATACTCATGCTCACCCATGCATGCCATTAAGGTGTGCATAAACCTGTGTTTTTCTCTCTTGACAGCTATAAATGTTTGTTATTATTACACAAAACATATGTTCATGTTGTTTTTGTCTAAATTATTCTATCTGGGGCTATAAAGTT
Source organism: Ara ararauna (assembly GCA_028858755.1). NCBI lineage: Eukaryota > Metazoa > Chordata > Aves > Psittaciformes > Psittacidae > Ara > Ara ararauna. The sequence goes on from CM054380.1 coordinate 51,881,882, forward strand.
TTAATGTTATTAGTTGCCCTTAGAATTTTAATGTTTCACTGCTGTAACCTTCTTAGGATTTCTCTGCAATTAAATAGAAACTATTTCACTACAGCCTGGAAGAACAATATATTTTATACAAATAATAAAAAAAAAATACTTCTTGCTCTATTTTCTTCCACTGTAGTAAACTACGTACTTGACAAGGTTCTATATACAGCAATCCAATCTGTAGCATTTTCTATAACTGAATAGAATATTACACTTTCCTACAGTCTTCCCATTAAGAAAAAATCTAGGTTAACCCCTTTAAGATAGGCTATATGTCATAGGCAGTTTGCTTTGAAGGCCTTATCTCTGTTGTGCTCTGTTGTCCCCTTACTCAGTAAAGTAAGCTTCATTACAGAGGAAACCTCAATCAACATAACAGAAATACTATGAAAAAAGCTGGGGTTTTAGGAGACAGCATATTAGAGTAGAAAAATAATTTGAAGAAATGTCTCCTGTGTTGTCTTCTATATAGCAGTAGTGTTGGCAGTAGGAAAATGTATTACTCTCCCTGCTCCCTTCAGTTTTCAAGGCCTTTTCTGAGGAAAGAAAGCAGATGGGAATTCATCCAAGATGTTAAAAGATATTTACTGCTTTTAAATAAGCAAAGGACTCATTTAGGACATTCTTTTCCACTGAATTAAGGCATTATATGGATCTTTTTTTCATGTATTTTGTGCTGAAATGCCGTCACATAGAATAAGTAAGTATAACAGTGTCATGCAGATTTTAAGTATCTGACTTTTGTTATCTTATTTCTAAGTATAGCACACTGGTATTTCTATGAGATTCATCACTCATATTTGTATTTCAACACTCATATATGTATTTCTATGAGATTCATCACATCACTTTTGTTCCACAATCTGAGTAAACTCCTATCATGTGTTGAGGAGCAAGAGGGAACAACTGTGATCAGAACATTCAAAATAAACTTATTAGAATATGCTTGCTCTCTTAAAATGATTAGGCAAGATTTCTTTCAGGAAAAAAAAAAAAGCAGTTTCTAACTAAATTTGTGTAAAATGCTTGTGATAATTCAACATGAGCATTTGAATTGGAAGGTTGCTTCATGAATCTTCTATTAAAAACTTGAAATCAAAATAACCTGCCTAACACCTTTAAGAAATATATGAGGAAAAGGACATAGTTAAGGTCATTAGTAGCTACTACTGCCTGGTGTTTTTGAACACAGCATATATAAAACTTCAGAATGCTTTTTGGAAAAAGGTATTTTTTAAATTTTACAGAGAAAGAAACTGAGGCAGATAGGTGAAGAGCCTTCCTCACAGTTACAGGCAGTCATTAGGCCAGCTGGAATTAAAATTCAGTTTTGTCTTCCAGCCTTGTGTTGAGCTCACTGAACCAGTAATTCTCTCACTCCTACAGCAACAAAGATCTTTCAACATTTAATGTTTCCAGGACTTTGCCAAAAGATTTCCTTCTTTATGAAAATGAATTCTATCCACTCAAATTTAATTTGTCTCCCCTACTGTCCTTGCTTTTCTTTATTTGTTCTTTCATTCACTTTTTCCTTTCACCTCCTTTTTGCTCCAGAATCTTTCCTTTTCTTAATTCATTTTTATTTTTCCTCCTTTTGTCCACATGCTGTTAGAGCATTCTGTCTTTTCATCCCCAACAATATTTCCTTTTTCTTTCTTTTTTTTTTAATCTCATTTTCCCTAGGTATCTCAAACCTGCCCTCAGAACTGCTGTGTCTTACAGGGCCACAGTTGCTGCTCACAAACAGTGTTTCATATCACCCTAATTTTCAAGATTTTAATTATATCTGAAGCTTTGCCAATTAAATGGTGAACTTCTGCATTGCAAAGAATAAGACCCCAACCTTCTATCCTCAGAACTGAAAAGCCTACAATAGAAAAAAATGTACCATTTGTTGAAGAATAGAGATAACAGGGAAAAAGCAGTGTGTCAAGGTACTTGGTTAAACAATAATCTCTTACAGAGCACTCATTAATGCTAAATAATTGACTGTGTTGGGAGACAGGTTTCTATGTGGAGAGAGGTTCAAGTAGGTCAGTTATCTAGTGGTAATGACCGTAGCGGTCATTAGAGGGTATTAATGCTATTAAGAACAGAACTTTAACTTTTTATTGAAGTTTTTATTTAAATTATATTAACTTTGATTCAACTTTTAATTGAGGTGCAACCATCCAAATTCTATAATCAGGAACCAAGAAGTAATGAACATAAAATTACATGTTCTTCTGATAGGCTGATGGGTCTTTAATATATTATAATTTTAAGAGTCTCTGCAGAGCAGTTATTCATATAAAACTATTCAGAGGTATTCTATCAGAATCAGATTCAGGAGCAAGTCCCAGCTTGACCCATATCAATGTAGACAGTATATTTTCTGAGCCAACAAGAACTTGTTTTTATAAATACAGTTGCATGTGATCTTAAAACTTTAACTTGCTAAGTTAAAGGAAAAATTCTTTGATGCCTAAATTGATCTGTCTTATAAACCTGATGCATAGTGGCAGCAGCACTGAATTTATTCTGAATTGAATTTTTAGTTCTATACTAAGTTTAGTGTTTGTTTATAGAGAATTTCATGCTGAAAGTAAGTAGGGACAGTATTACTGTTCTTCCAGCTGGTACACAGACCATAGTCAGGGTGTGGCTGGGGCTCCCAGCAACCTGGCATGTGAGTTACTAGGTGGAAGGACCAGTAGCCCTCCTGCTCCATCTTTCTATGTTGTCTTTTTCTCTAGAGCACTTCAGAGGTAGGCTGCTGAGTAAGTCTAAAGTGCTGGAGGGATAAAGAGGTACGAGACTGTAAAGTGAGCTCTCAGGGGACCAGAGGAATATCATGTCATGCCACCTTCTAGTTTTCTTGTGACAGAATTTTTTTGTCCTTGCCTTTCTACAGTGAAGACATAGTAACATGCTTTAAAATAACAGCAGCAAACCCAACATGCTTGTGGTACAAAATGCTAAACACTATTTCATTCACACAGAGGAATGATGAGCAACGAATGGCTCTTACGTGGTAGGAGTTAATCACATTGCCAAGTGCATGTCTGGGCAGGTGCTAAGAGACTTTGGTAAGAAAGGAACAGCATAGCATACAGAGGATTGCAGGCTGAACAGAATCTTTCATGCTGTCATGGCAACTTTTCAAGGTACAATTTGAGAGCCAAAAGCTATGCTGTTTATGAAAAACTGTGACATTAAAAGAGATCTAGCAGTCTTATAAAGTTGCAAGTGGGAAAGAACCTTGAGGTGAGTTATTTGTAACTAAGGAGAACATGGTGTCTGAAAGATGTTTGCTGATTTTATATTAATGTGTCAAATAAAAACAATAAGGTTAAATAGTAGTTATTTACTTATGTAACTGGCCTTTTCTTGCAGTGAGGAAAACCTGGCTACTAATACTATTAGTGCCAATTGACCTTGCTACATAAAAAGTATTCTGGGTTTTGGAACTGTTCCGGGTGTTTCCAAAACTTCTAGGATGGTGTTCAATTTGCAGTTCTATTGTTCATTATGTATTTCTATAGTTTTATTGTATGGAATGATGCACTGTTCTATGAAAACATCTTCTGCTTCTGAAATCCTTTGAACTTTTTTGTTTTCTCGGAATTACAGACTTGGGGAATACTTTGTATTAAATTGGTGTGCTGCCATTTTTTTTTTTTTTTTTTTGCAGGGAAATTTGTTATATGAACTGATAAAGGATTTTCTCCCTTGGGGGAAAAAAAAAAAAAACAACAAAAAACCATAAACTGCTTTACATTTCTGGTAGGAAGCCAAGTTTTTATCATTTAGGCATGTCACATCATTATGAAAACATCATGCATCATAACACAATGTGATTTGCTGAGATGGTGACTCCTCTTGAAAAATTGTAAAGTGGTGTGTGCATATTTCCAGCCAAAGAACTACTTGAGTATTTTTGAGCATTTTCCTAGGGCTGTCTGGTATGTGATCTAATTTATTAGCCTTGTTATGGGGAGACGATAGGTTCTAATAAGTGATGTGCAAGTCTTTGTATTTCTACTTCATAGCTTTGTGACCTTTTCATAAAATGCTAGAACAAAGTACTAAAAGAAATTCCAGGAGGTCATTTAGTCCTTTGCTATGCTCAATGCACAAAAAGTTAAAAATCACATCTGAACTATTTCTGCTCTCTTTTTTCTTAAAAACATCCAGTGGTGGATATTCTGTGACATCCAAAACAATTCCAGTTCTTAGCAAACTTGAAAGCTTTTTCCTACTGTTTTGCCTAAATTTACCTCACAGCAGTTTATGCACAGTTGCTCTTGTTCTATCCCCAGAAGACACAGAGAATCATTACTTTGTTCTCTGCGGCAAGCTTTAACGTATTTGAAGATCACCATCAATTTGCTATTCTGTTTCACATTGAATGGGCTTGTTCTGCCAAATCATAAACCAAGTGTAAAACTAAAAATAAAGTCAAGATAAATGACTTCCTCAGTAAACACAAACAAACAAAAGAAGTGACATCCTCTTCTCTGTGCCCCTTGGGATTCAATCATTATCCCAATATTATGCAGTGTGGCAGAGAGCCTTCACTGTATCAAGCCCCAGGAGGACACTTTCATCACCCCTGGTCATTTGGTGCCAGCTCTGTACATAGCTGGTTTCTCACAGTAAGATCAGTTCCATAATCCCTTAAACACAGTGGAATATGAGCCTGGAAAATGAGGTACTGCAAGAGTGTCTAAAGGAAGATGACATTTGGTTATCTGCCACCCTTTATGTCAGAAGTGTTTTGTTGTTAAACTACTTACCTGATACAACATTTCAACTAGATTAAAGTAAAATGTAATAACAAATATTCAAGAGAGATGAAATAGTTAAGATATGTAGAGAGTGCATAATTGAAGATGATCTTAAGGTCCTTTCCAACCCTAACTATTCTATGATTCTGTGATTCTATGAAGTAATAAAAGAAATTATGCCCCTAATCTTTAAACTGACATCAAAAATTCTCTCATTTAGCTGTGTCACTTCTTGCCTCCTGTCAAGGTGGAGCTTGTGCATGCTCTGCAAGGTGGCCTTGTGCATGTTCTGCATCTTCCATTCAGCTCTTCTAGAGGGTCTAGACTGCTTTAATCCTTTGTACTTCAAAACCCCTATTTTCTTCTTCAGTAGAGGAGACTTTCAGGCCAACCACTTTATTAGAACAAAGTTTGTTTCCCTTGGTAATTATGTAGAAATATTCTTTGATTGTTCTAGGAATGATGTCTTTTACATAACTAGCTAGTAAATAATTGCTTTGTCAGGAAGATGCATGCTTTCCCCTAACTCCTTTTGTTTCTACTTTAAATTCTCCTCACCGTGCAATGTACCTTTTGCTGGACCTTATGTTCATAGTAAAATGTATGTTAAAAAAATATAGGGTCAGTTCTTAGTTTTTTACTATCTCTTGGCTAAACCTCATGTTACTAGCAGTTAACAATTTTGGGGTGTTTGATCTGTAAAGTTTTTCTTTTAAGGAGACCTTAATAGAAGACAAACAGATGAGTAGTTGGGGAGGTGTAACACTGGACAGATAAAGGAAGTCCTCATTATTTATGTATTGCCACATGTGTTTATCCTTGTGATTATCTCATTAAAGGCAAAGGTTAACAAAGGCTCTTAAAGGTTGCTGGAATTGAGCATACAGACATGGTATGTCTGTAGAAACATACCAGGTTGAATGGCATCAAAAATTGGTCATAGTAGCATTTTTGAGAAATGGAGTAAAACAACAATAGGAAGGGTAGGCATGCCATGTATGTACCATAGTAGCTAAAAATTAGAAGTCAAAGTCATGTTTATTTGAATTGTTATAGTCCTTTCACATTTGTTGAAACTGTGTAGGTTGGAGTAAAGTTGTGGAGAAGGGAAATGTTTGAAGCTGGATAAATCTGATGAAAAATTGAAAAAGCAATGGTAAAACGAACTGAAGCAATACAAAGTAAAATAATGGAATAGGAATTAAGGTTACTCTATTTTCCTGGTTACTGACTATCCTACCTAAGCAAGGGAGAGGGCAAATCTAAGCTTGCTGAGATCAGAGGTGCTATGTACCACCTGTTATGAATGGGTATTCTTGTTTTTCAGAGGTGGTAAAACAATGGGGAACAAGAATGGCACATCAAATGATGATACTGAATGATATGAATGATACTGAAAATGCACATGGAGAAGTTACACTTATGAAACTATGAGCAGAGGTGAACAGGCTAGGCAGACCTAAAACTTATTTCCTTTGCTTTTGGTGCAAGCTAATGACGAGTTCAGAGCTCCTCTGGAAAAGCTCAGCTGTTCCCAGGAACTTTTCCCGAAGGAAAAGTGGGCATAGAGGCTGTATATGCAGTCTGAAATGAGTATTAGGGTGGTAGTACCAGGGCATATGGTGCATTCCCTGTTTTTCAAGGAGTGCATTCTCTTTAAAGTATGCAATCCAAACTAAAATAAGGCTTGTTTTCATGCTGTCCAGTTTATTTTGGGGAATTTGTGCATGATAACTTAAGTGGAGTTCCTTCCTTATGAGAGTACTATTATTGTTATCCCCAAAAGAATAGGAAAAAAAACACCCTTTAAAAATCATTCACTATATGAATAAACATGAATCATCTTTTGACAGCTCTCATATGAATTGCACTATTAGGCTCATGTGTCCTATGTGAGCAACATTTTGTCAGGAAAGTCAAATGACCACATGTATTGATTTTTAACTGTAATTGAAATAGCTTAGTGTCGCATGGTATCTGGTTCCAATTTGTGACTTTGATTTGCAGGGATTGTGAACTAATCTTGCCATCACATGTTACATTTGTAAACTAAAGTCTTAAATTGTGCTGATCAGACATATGTAGAAAATTACAGCTGCACTGCAGGCTTGCACCTGTGCCTGGATTTCATCTTTTCTAGTCTCTACTCAGGGCACATGTCTAAGCTATGAGAAAATTTATGGTGTGGAAACCTGTATTAGTAGTATGTGTACCAGAAACAAGTGGATAGGAAGTAAGATGTGGTTTTGGTTTATAGTTAAGGAATCAGAGGCAGAGATAGAAGCATTATTAAGAAGTTCATACAGTAGGTCAGAAAAATGGCAAAACCAGAATCCATATGTCCCTGCTGTCAGTACCTGTCTATACAGACTCTGTAAGTCCAGCTTGCTTCATTTTTTGGTCCATAGGTTACTACTTGAACATGGCAGAACATAATGCAATAGTGTCTTCAGTTAGGGAGTAGTGGAAGAGATTCCACACAGAGTGGTCAACAGTGGTACTATTTGCTTTGCATCTAAAAGCTTGCCTGCACGGTGAGCATCTAGGAAATCTTACTAAATCAATGAAGTTATTGTGCAAAAGTTAGAGCGTTAAACTCCCATACGGATGTTCTTACTCAGAAGTAAAGTCACTATAGTTTGCTCTAGCTCCTTTGAGAAGGATTAAGCTACAATAAATTAAGGCCACTGAAGTCTTAAATGAGTGTCCACATGGGGTATTAATGCACTTTAACTCATGCACTTTATTTTTGAAGCATTGGTTAATTAATCTTAGCAGTCTTGTCCCCATGCTAACAAGTGCATAGAGAGCTTCCAGAGGTGATTCCAAAAACTCTAGTGAGCTAGTGTTTTTTGCATCTCTCTTCATATGAAATTTCCTGAAGGACCACATTCTTACATTTTTTAAATTCAGTATTCAAACAAATAATTTCTAAACATGTGCAGTTCTATTCATTTGCTCATTGAAACTTCGAAAACACCATCTCAAATACATGATGTATGTTGACATCATAATGGTGGCAGAATTACAATCTTCTTTAAAAGGGAAAATATCACATAAAAATAAGCAGGGTTAGGTATATATTTTCCACACTATATTATGATTTCAAATAAGTATAAGAGCTATTAAAATTGTATTTGCCAAGTTAGGCTGTATCAATGAAAAGCAGAATGTGGAAATATTTATGTGGAAATATCCCTCAAATTTTTTAGTTTCTCCTGGCAATGCTGTTGAATTCGATTAAAATATTTATTTTCCAGAACATTTTTATTAACTTCTGAAACAGACTGTTTAAAAGATAATGCACAAGACATATCTTGTATTTAAAATAAATAAGGAATAATACTAGTAGGTAGTATTGTTATTGCTCAAAATAAAATAATTCCTCTAAAGCTGTTCGGAAGTTGGATGTTGAAAAATAGTCAAATAGACATTACTTTGAATGGAGGCAGTTCAAGAAGAAAAAGATGACAAAAGTTACTGGTCTGACTTCATTAAATTGCCACTATTTTATTAAATGTTCATCTTGATTTCAGCTATCTGAATAGGAAACTGTCTAGCTATAAATAGGGAACATGGCAAACTCTCTTGTATTTTTTCCCTATTGCCTAACCTTACGTTGTGTAATAGATAAAAGTAACTCTCAGATAAAACTGCCTGAACAGATATGCTTGTTTTATCCCATTCCAGGCCAAGACATATCCAAAATTATACTTCAAAAAAATTATTTATGTTATTAAGCAGATATTCATTTATCCTCTTGTATACTTTGTTGCTCAGATTGTGGATCATGCAAAAAAATAAAACCAATGGAACAAAACCCCAAAACAAAACCAAGATAAAGTCTGAAAGAGAAAAAGATAAATCTTTATTCATCATGCATGCTGAGTTGTCAGTTCATTAAAGTATACCTATAATTAAAAACTTAAGTTAATTAAGTTTTTAGTTTTTTAAGTTCTTGTTATCATAAAAGAGAAAAAAAGAACAGTCTGGAGGGAACTCAATGTCTCATAACTATTGCTGGTTGGAAAACATCCTATCTTCTTGTCTCTCCATGAAATACTCTTACTGAAAAAAAAATCAGGCACAGTTTTTCAAGATGAAAACTAAGATGTTGTAGGCTGTAATTTATACTAAAAAAAAGTGTTATAAAATTTATTGTATTTTTTGTAAAACAAAAAAATTGTTAAAAAAAAAAAACAGGAAAATTAGTACTTAGCGTGATATCTTGCTTTACAGAAGGCAAACCTGCATACTTTTGTGTCCTAACTGATTTCTTCCAGTCCTAACTGATTGCTTTCTGCAAAGGAATAAATCAATTACTGCTAGTGACCACAGTTTGACATGTGGAAAAATGAATCTTTTCATCTCTAGGATTTAATCTCAATGATGAACGCAGTATATTTGATTCTCTGAATGTCTTTCAAAATATATTGTGAAACAACACTTTGAAAAAATGGTAGTGCTGGGAAATTGTCAACATGCTTTACTCAGCACAGTAAAATTTTGCATTTAATTCATTTTAAGATGTAAGTCTTATTGGCTTTTGCAATAAGTGCTATTGGCAGTTTTGTATTTATCACTAGTACCAGATTTTGTTGTCTTTTTGCAGTGAGCTTCTGCATCTGAAGTCTCATCAAAAAAATCTTTCTAATGAATTTATGGGCTCAGAGAAACTCATTATGAAGGGTCTTATGCCAGGCTGGTTTCTGCAGATTATGCAGGAAAGACAGCGTTGAAAGAAAGGCTTAGTTTTACCAGATCTTGTTTGGGTACTTTGTATCGATATTCAGATTGTGATAAATCAGGAAAGACACCTAATTTTAAGTTCATATTCACTTTGGATTTTGTATCTGAATGTAATCCTTACGTTTGTTTCATGTGTTAGCTGTTGTCTTTCTGGTTTCCAAAAAGAAAAGAAAAAAAATCTATTACACATTGCAGAGTTTAAGTGTTCTCAAATTATTTCAAACCAAAATAGGGATAGCTGGAGAAGTTTGTTCTATTGGGTCATTTTGTTTTCTTCTTTTAAGTATAACTCACAGCTTTTCTGAACACAGGTAATTCACCAGAAAAAGTAAAAGTAAAATTTAAAGTGGACTGTTGGACGTGTGTCCTTTTTTCTTTTCTTTTTTTTTTTTTCTCTTTCAGTTTCTAAAATGAATCTTTAGTTTTTCCTAGAAATTGTTAGCACAGACACTGAAAACATAATTAAAAGAAAACAACGGTACCCCTCACCACTTTTTAATTGGGTTTTTTGGAATAGGTTGAGGAATCAAATTGCTCAAACAATACAACCAGTCATTATCCAAGTACCAGTGGGCAGCATTTCTGCAATGATGGTTTCAGCTGGTCCATATGAATCTCCCCAAAGTGCTGTTCTGCTGAATTCTTATAATTAGCTGGTCCACAGTCTTATGTGGCCAGGACAGCATGTGAAGGATCCATTGCTACCAATGATTAACAATTAGTTACTAAGCATCAATTTATTGTCTTATTTATGTACAAAGGAATGTCCTGTGTAAGTATTTCTATATCTGCAGAGACAGTTTATACTATTTACAAGTACATTATCCATGTCCAGTTTGGTCAGTTCTGCAGCAGGAACTGCCTGGGAGGTCTCTAGTCCTGCCAGGTTGCCTACTCAGGATGTTAATCAGTATATTGAAGCATACAAGTAATGTCTGTCAGTTGGTCTAGGCACAGCAGGAGCTGCCTGCAGGAATCTCCAGGACTGAGAATCCCACCTGGAGAGCTCCTCAAACAATTAGTGAGGTACTTTGTTGTGAAGGTGCAAGGTAGTCAGGCAGTTGCCTGTTATATTGGTCCATTGTCTCCAATCAGCCCATTATCTTTGTTCAGAGACTAGCAAAGTGTTCCTGAGCCACCCAGGGAATTAATGACCAAGTGCACTGCATGGGCACACAGGCATAGAATATCCTTGACTTCCAGCTGCACCACAATTACAACTTTAGCACAAACCTGAATTACATCTTCATATTACATTGCCCTTGCCACAAATCTCTGTGAGAGACTTGAAGGTAAGAAGAAATGGAATATCTCTTGCAAAGCCTTGTAACCATGAAAAAAAAGAATTACAGAGGTCTTAGTATGTAAGATACAAAATTTTCTGTTTTGGCATATTAAAATATACGCATGAAAGAGAGAGGATTTGTATTTGTGTATTTCATTGTCTTTTCCTATTTGTGTATCTGTCACTCCAAAATCTGGACTGAGCACACAATAGAGATTAATTAAAATCAGAGTTACTTCAGAAAGCAATTCCTATAATAGAGCTGTATTAGTAAATTAGTTGTGACTAATAGTCTTTTGTAGATGGATTAGAGGAATGAATTAAAATGTAATCTGAAATAACATTGATAGAAATTATGTCTGATAAATCCAAGGTAACTTCTATCCTTGACTGGAAATAGAATGCCATTATGCCATTGTGTGCTTCTACAGCAACAGAGTACAAAAAGTAGCTTTGCTCTAGGCTTTCCATTTTCAAAAAAATTCATTAGCAAGAATAATCAAAAGCAGAAATAATGCCCACTTATCATTTAGCTGGGCTTGTTATTGGATTCTATTCACCTAATGCCCTCTGCTTATGTATTTCTACCAAGGCATAAATTATACTATTTTAAGTTTATACTTGTATGCACGTATTTTCTGTATCTAACATGATATTTTATCAGTATCTAAGGGGTTGGTATAATTTATTATTACTGTGACAATTTACTACTACTCATCTAGTCAGAAATTTGTGTACCAAGTAATTTATTAAAATGTTCTGGTTTTTCAGGTTTCAGATGCACCCAGAGGCAGATGAGGTGTCCCTCTCAAAAGTTACTAGTGTAGGCTATTATCCACAGGATATTTTTCCAAATTAGTTGCCACATGAGAAATAATGCATAACATAGTTTTATAAACATTTTGTCAGAATATAATAATCTAAGGCAATATTAGTACATACCTCAAGCTGTTAAATTCCAGAAATTCTTCTAAATTAAGATAGAACATTTCTGTACAAGCAACATGACTAATAAAAATATTCAGAACTCACAGGTCAAGTTTCTGAAAGACCTTTCACAAATTAGCATTGTTTTAGAATTCTCAAATTTCATTTCCAAGCTTTCATAGCCTATTTTGAAAACGCATAGTGAAAGTAGGAAGGTAAAAGCAGCTCACATCATTAATTCACTATTTGAAGACCAACATCAAAGTTTATTTTGGGGCACATACAAAGTTTAGCAACGCTTCGTTGTTTCCGTAGAATGGTTTTCTTTTTTTTACACTGAGCACTTTTCAAGTCCCCAGAGCATCATGTATTTAGATACTGGAAGAAAGGATGATTTTTTGAAAGAAATAGGTTTAAAGGGAGATTTGTATGAGGATTCAACAATTGCTTGACACTAGGATTTGGGAAGCTGATGAAAGCGTTAAGAAGTAATATGAGGAAAGTATAAAGCTGGGAGTGGGACTAGATAGAAGATAAAACTCACTGCTATGCAAAAGGCCAACACAAAATCTATACATCACTTAGATCTCACTTAATCCCTCAACATAGGGCTTTATATAGCTATGAGTTGTTTGAAGAAATCATGATGGAGCTTAAGTTGGACTCATGCAGAACACTGATCTTGTGCCAACTCATTGCAAAATGAGGACTTGCCATATGAGGAGGATTGTGGTGAGTCTTAGGAGTCATATGGAATATATAAAGGAAATGAGAGTACAGGTATAGAAGAGGTGAAATGATGAAGACTTTGAAAGTATAATAGGATGAAAGGAAAAATTATTAGGAGGTATAAAGAAAATAATATTTCCAGATGTGCCTCCTTTAAGTAAATGGCAAGTTATGACTCTCCTCAGACTAAGATAAAAAATGAAATTAAAAGAAAAAGAAAAATAAGGTCTCTAACACCTATCTTGTTTATACTAATCAGGGTTAGCTTTATCCTAATCAACAATCTTAGATTCAATCTGAATAATATTTCATTAGCTTTTCAGATCTACCTTTCCTGTCTAGGTCTAATTATATCTAATGGAATGTAGCTCAACTCACTATATTAAATCATTAAAAAAACCCTCATCATTTTAAATGATTATGGAGCCTTGGGAAAGAATAATCCCTCCTTCTCCTAAGACCTAAAGGGCTTGCCCCAGATACTTGTCATCATTTTTCTCCAGCCTGTTTTATGCTTGAAAAGAAACTTAATATACCCATTTTCATTTGTAACCATCTATAAACAGCTACATAAGCACAAACATAAACATCTGTTCTAATCAATTCTTAGAGAAGGTTACTTATTCATAGAAGTCTGCATTCTCTTAAGAGGGACATATTCTTACAACTATAATAGATTTGTATTATGCTTCTTTGTTCAGTGTCTTGCATATTCTATTACTTGTAAAAGGGTTAAAGCATGTATTGAAATGTATTTGAAGGGGCTATGTGTGGAAGTGCCAAAACAGTACTATTCACATGTCTCAAATATTAGAAATACAGACATGTATCATTTCAAGGATGTATGCCAGAGCAAGCCATATTAAAAAAATAAGCTCAAAGAAGAAATTCAAGTTATTTTAGAAATAGTCCCAAGCAGATTAGATTCTTAACAGTGGTAAGAAGCCTTTACTGGAGAATTCACAGAGGAATGTAGCGTGTTCAGGGATTGCTTAGATCCTGGATTTTTAGAGGAGCAGTAGGGGCAGAAGTTTGTGAATGGTGTGAGGTGCTTGAACATAAGATAGACTTGACAAAATGTTACGTCTGTATTTAATCTTTTCATGTTTTGAGTAGCTATAAGATGTCTCACTTTGTAAGGACTAAAAATACACTTCAAGGATTCCCAAGAATTTAAGTAATTCTGGGAAATAGCTATAGAAATGATATTGCAGGTTTTATCACTGCTTATTTATCTTGCTGGAAACTATAGTTCTGTATATGCGTGACTCTGGTATCATGAGTCTGAAAGAATAAAGCAGTAAAACATATTGATTCTGTGTTTTATGAAGTTAAGTTGGAGACCAGATGCAAATATCTTAAGAAGGAAGGGAAAGACCCTATGGGAAATTCTGAGGAATCTTGACTTGAGTTTAGATATTATATCTACTTATGTGAAGAGGCACAGCAGTCATGTTAAGGTATTTATGCTGAAAAATGTGTTTACGGCTCTCTGACCATTGGAGAATACACCTCTATCATTAAGAAAAAAAAGTGGTTAACATTAGGTTTCTTGAAATACACTATCATTTGTAGAGAAAAGCAAGAGATGACTAATATAGCCTTTTTGTTTGAGGGAAACTATTCCACAAGATAAAAGGCTGTTAAGCTAATTAACTAGGTATCAGTATTCTTTTATTTACTTTTTTAATGTTTGCAAAATAACTTTATTGCTATTTTGTTCTTGTACTTGGCTATATACTCATGATAAGAGTACATAATTAACATGAAAAATTATACAGCAGTGGCTGGGTCTATATTTTGTAAATTTAGCACTGCCCTTTTTGGAATCTCATAGTTATTTCTGACTTGCTTTCAGTAATGGGCTTGCAGTCAGGAGCATTGTGTTTGGACAGTTTTGTCCAACCAGTTTTATCTTTAAAAGATTTTTATCTTCATTGGTGGAAAAGTTCTGTTTCTGTTTAAAATGTTAATGCAATTTCTTGCCTTCCTATTTCTTACAATAGTAGATTTTTTATTTTTTTCACTGATACTTCCTTGGTAACAGTGTATTTTTCTTATAGCTTGTAGATTTTATTTAATCAAATAAAAATAAATAAACTTTAAATTAAATATTTTCTTTTTAAATGGATTGTCCAAATAGCAGCAATTGGAACAACATGCATGTCTAAAATTGTGGAGGTTACGTTATGTTATACTACATAAAACCTATGTCCTGGCTACACATACAAATGAATTGTTAAAAAAGATTTAAATGAGCCCAAATAAATTTATCCACATAGTAATATATTCTTACCATGATTCAGAAAGATTTATTTTCCTTACTTTCCTATATAAGGATGTTATATTTTAGAACAAATGTCAATACTTGTATAAATCAAGCCATAAGAGTGTACTAAGAGAGTATATCTGTGTGTACATTTCCACGGGTAAATGTTAGTACAATACATTGGCAGAATGTTCACAGTATAGAAATCTCAGCTTATGTTGGCAGTCTTCATTATTTTATTGGGTTTTTTTGGTTTTTTTTTGTTTTTTTTAAACAACCAGAGCCTGGTGCAGAATTACTGTACATACAGAATTGCCAATGCAGTTAATATTTTCATATATATAGCATGCATAGCAATATGTAAAGAAAGGAAGGAGAAATAGTAGAGAGAAATAATATCGTTTTACTCTTAGAAAGGAAAAATTCCAAGTTTTTCTTTCTGTTCACAATATGTTTATATATTATATCCATTAATTCTTTGCAGAAAAATTAGTATCAGTCTCTAGGTTAGGGCCAGGAACACAGGCTCTCCTTTCCTCTCTTTTAATTTACTCAGAAGATTATCCTTCTCACTGGGCGATAGGCAGGATCCCTCTTGCTTCTTCCCTGGCAGGAGGAATCTTGCATTTCTGACTCTCATTGCCCAGCTTCAGCAGGAAGAACAGACAATACCTTGCATGCAGCCTAGCTGTCTGAGCAGTTACTATGAGAAATCAAATCTCTATTTTCAACATCCCAAGAGAATACTCTAATTAACAAGCTATCATGAAACAGATTAATCATAGCAACTCAAGTCCCCAGACTTGTTTTTTAAGAAAACAGTGATCTACCTTTCCTGTAGAACTAACCTATAGGGATATATTATGTACATTTTGTACTTTCAGGAGACATTTTATGGTCTGAATTCCAGGTTTCCATGATACCTGTTTTAGGGTTATAGCTGACAGTGTGAATTTTGGCCTTTCTTCTTCATTTCCTATTGGTTCCTTATACAACATTCTGCTCAGTTCACTGAGCAGAATGTCGGAAATCGAAGTCTTATAGAATCATAGAACAGTTAGGGTTGGAAAGGACCTTAAGATCATCTAGTTCCAGCCCCACTACCCATCTGTCTCCATGCCTATAAAAAGAAGTTGGCTACTCTGCCTGGACTATGAATTGTGTTTTTAAATTCCCTCCCATGTGTATGCCTTGATCTGGACCCCACGTATCTCTTTAATTTTATCCACCTTTTAGGTACATACCATTCAGCATGTGAAAAAGTCATGGCAAATTCAGGATTTCAGTTACAACTTTCATATTGAAAAAAAGATAGATTAAGCAGCAGGGAGCCTAATATTAAAGTGCTGAATTGAGTAGGTGTAAGTCAACAGAGAATTATGCATAGTATTTTTCCTGACCTTGGAAAGGTCACTTAAGTAAAAATATTCAAACCCAAGTGTTTAAGACTGCCTATTTAAATCAATACTTCGATGCCTGAGTATCTTAGGTTTTCTTGCCAACAGCTGGGGCTATGAGGCACCATTTCTGACAAGCAGACTATATTGTAATGTTCAGACAATAATGAAGCTATATAATTGTATGCATGAATGTTTTTGCCTTATTACCTGATATCAGATTGTCCCCTCAAAGAAAGATTTCTGCTTTGAGGTTCTCCAGACCATTTCAGCACTTGTTGGACAGAAATTTCCTTTCACCTCATTAAAGAGCAAAAGCAGTTAAAGAAGGTGAACCTTAAGGATTCAAACAATACATAGGAATAACTGTACCAGCTATGTATGTGCATATTGTCTACAGCCTTCTTAACTGTTATTAGCATGGGCTTTTCCTGTCAGACACTGTAAGAATAACACATGGCTATTAAAAGTAATTCACCCTTAAAGTTTATCAATTTTTCGGTAGGTAGTCTGGGGTGCTATGGTAAGAAAATGCTCCTGGAGGTAGCCTTCCATATCCTAATTTGTAGCTGATAATTTTAAATTTCACTCCTGTTGCCTCACCAAATTGAAAAATTCAGTACATATAAACCACAGTACCTGCTTTCAAGGTAATGTTCATTGCATATACATACCTTTTCCTGATCACAAGTATGAATTACTTGTTTTCAGCTACACACCATCTGGCCATTTAGAAAGAGAGAATATCTTTCCTACAATGGTCTGGTCCTCAGGAGATCAGTAGTTCAATTTTATATTCTCTTTTCCTGTAGGAATATTCAAATGTGTACTAAGCAAGATGCTGATCTTCACTTCTTTTTTAATATACTCTTCACATCCTCCTCAGAATTCCATTTTCCCTGATTTACTTAATTTTACCTTCACTCTCCTCTTTCTCATAATCTTATGATGACATTTTCTTTGACAAGGGGCTGGATTCTGCTCCACTTGGAGACCAGCAGAGAATGTCTAATGACAGGAAAGGTTTTCTGAGAGTTCTTAAAAGGCTGCCAGCACTGAAGGGATGGTTAGCATAAGCACCACTGTATTCAGCTGAAGTCACAAAACAATCATCTCTGTTAAAGATTCATTCTTTGTGGTGACTACTGAAGCTAAATCCATTGTTACTGTCTTGATCATAAAATGTTCATGGGTACATTACTTATGTTTACACGGTTCCTCTACAAAGGAGAATACATGCTTTCCTAAAAGGTCTTCCTTCTTTCTAAAGGTCAAAAGGAGTCACTACCATTCTGACACTCTGTACTGAAAAGATAGATAAGAAAAAGCTGTCATTAGTTTTACGCATAAATCTGTGCACATTTTAAAAAGTGCTAGCTGCTAAAGCTTATTTGTAGCAAAAGCCACAGCCATGTAAATGCGGACAAAGTACCTTTCATTAAAATCACAGAAGGCAGTCAAGAGTATTGTTTATTTACCCTTTTGCAACGGTGCAAATGCCAAACTGCCAGTCTGAATCCAGGCAGTCCTGCATTCTTGGAATAAGCTCTCTTTTGCAGTTCAGTCTTGCCATACTTCTATAAAAGACTGCAGGAGATCTCAGTGTTCAACTATCATTATTTTTGTTTTTCTTTTCTCTTTACATAGATATTTTTTAAATTATGTTTCTCCTTAGTTCTGATCTTGTGATTCCCAAACTGTGATGGAATGGCGCAATCCTTTGCATTTGACATCACAGTAGTTTTTGGGAAGATGAATTGTCTTGCAACAATAAGATGTAACGTAACAGAGGAATCTGGTATGCATAGTAGCTTCCTTAAAAGAATAGTTACTTCTGTCATGTTTACAGGTATATATTAAAATTAACAAGCATAAAAGAGGAATTCAGATAGTCAAAGAACATATTATTTTCATACTTCAAAAAAATACCAGAGTGTCACAGTCACTTTAAAGAGGCATTTGTTGAGATACTTTGGTGCCCAAACTTCTCAGGGATCTTTAAACTTCTAGAGGCATTCTTACAAGTACCTATACAAATTTGGTACTGATGTCCCCCAGAAAGTAATGGGAATTTAGACACATGCATATATACTTTTGAATTGAACTGCCTGGTTGAATCCCTGAGCCCTACAAATACCTTTGAAAATTGGTCATTTTGAGCCTTCTCTGTATTTGTTTGGTAAAATCTTCATCTTGCAACTGAGATAGGATGAGAAAGTTGGGGCTTTTCAGCATGGAGAAGAGAAGGCTGCGTGGAGACCTCATAGCAGCCTTCTAGTATCTGAAGGGGGGCTATAAGGATGCTGGGGATGGACTCTTCATGAGGGACTGTAGTGAGAGGACAAGGGGTAATGGGTTCAGGCTGAAACAGGAGAAGTTTAGATTGGATATGAGGAAGAAATTCTTTACTGTAAGGGTGGTGAGGCACTGGAATGGGTTGCCCAGGGAAGTTGTGAGTTCTCCATTGCTTGCAGTGTTCAAGGCCAGGTTGGACAGAGCCTTGGGTGGCATGGTTTAGTGTGAGGTGTCCCTGCCCCTGGCAGGGGGTTGGAACTAGATGATCTTAAGGTCCTTTCCAACCCTATCCTATGATTCCATGATTTCAGTGGAGCTTTCTGCACTGGCATCCATAGGGGTCAATGATTTTAAAAAGTATTAAATCAACATGGAGGAATAATAAATAAATGGTGAGAATTATGTTCTCATCTGATTTATAAAAGTTAGTATGGGTATAATTAGTAAAAAGAAATTTTTTCAGTGTAGGGAGCTCATCAGAATCGATGTAGAAACACCTAGGGAAACTTGACTGGGCAAAAGAGATTTTATTCATCCCCGCCAATGAACACGTAACTTTAACTGGCACATTTTCTCCTAACTCTTGCATAAATGCTCAAAAAAAGACCATGGTATGAATTCAGTGAAATGCTGAAACATGCACTAAAACTTAAAGCATATATGTTGCCTCATTGACCTTGCTGAAGCTGTGCATAAGTCTAAAGTTCCTTTCTCTGTTGGGGCCAGCAAACAGTGCAGTGGAAGGGCAGGTTAAAGATAAAGGTTTTGGGAAGTACAGTCTTCAGTTCTGGGGGTAGTGAAGATAACTATATTTATCAATGGTGGTTAAGCTCCTGGATGTTCCAGTTTCTCCAAGCTTCTTTTTTTCTCAGAACAAGAAATATTTAAGTCTCAGTAAGATAGCCAGAAGTGTACATAAGGCCAGTATTTCAATATAATTTTTTTTTTACTTTAAAACCTTTGCCTGGAATATAAAAAAAAAAAAAAAGAATGTTAATGTATCACCAAAATTATAAATAGAATAAATTATGAGATATAACTGTTGTAAGCATTAAATCCTCTTTGATATTATGCTCACATCTGTGTCTGATCATGAAACTGTTAAAATTAAACACAATTATCTGTAAGACAGCTAGGTTACTTTATAAAATTTAACCTCATTAGTACATGCTTTTTGAATTGGATGTCTCTACATTTGCATTATGGACTGTCTGTAAATTCCTTGTGTGTGTGTGGTTCAGCAAGGACTGCGAAGTATTGAGGCATTCTTGTTTGTAAAAAACCCAAATAAAACCAGAAGTATCAGAACATTTTTTGGCGTTCTTTTGGATGGTGAAGTGAATTTTAAAGCTTTTCATTAATATCATGTCCTGTTAACAGCAACATAATACATTTTCCCATAACTGAAATAACAAAGTCTTAAAATCTAGCATGCAGTCCCTGAACACAAGTGGCCTAAAGATCCCTCCTGAAGGGAGCTTTTATGTGTTGGTTTCTGAGGAACAAAAGGTAGCCTTTATTGCCTTGATAAGGAATTGACTACTCAGTGTTGGATTTTTACACATCTGTTATGGAAGGTGGCTAAACCACTGTTTTGGTAAGACACCCTTTTGCCATTCTTACTACTACTGTGGTTTTATTTCAGTACATTTTAAAAGACAGGGTACAGCCCTCTTTCAGATTTGAAAGGAAGCTACTCCTTCTTCAAAGGAGGTAGTGAAAGTAAATTTTAATTTTCTCCTAATCCTATCTGCTTTTGAAATGTTTGTACACTGAAATCCAGAGCTTCAGTGCACATATATTGTAAGCATTACCTAAGAAAACCAGTCTCTTAATATTTTTTTAAATTAGGTGTCTTTTATTTCTGAAAAGCTAATATCCAAACTAGCAACAGTAAAGATGTCCAGGTTTCAATGAAATATATTTCATAAATTAGCTTATCATTGCACTGATTTAGCATGCCTAGCAGGTGAAAGACAAAAACATGTGTTATCTTCCCTAGGGAACCTTCAATGAATGTCATTCTAGCTTCATATGTCTTTCTTCTCTCCCCTTCTTGAACTGATATAAAATTCTAATGTGTGCCCTCTGGTTCCATCTTCATTGAAATCTAGCAAAACCGCTGAAGGTAAGATAGTGGCAATGGTGCATGAAAAAAGGGAAAAGGAATACAGTGATTCATAGCATAGTTGAAGAAAGTTGCAGTTGTTAACAGCACTACTTTTGTGTGTAGACAGGTTAAAATGTGTCATACATCAGTGTGAAAAGTAAAGTTATTCATCTTTGCTATTTTCTCGAAGTTCAGGAAAAAGCGCAGTAAAATCTATGCCATGTGTATCTCTAAAAATTATTTCACATGTGTCTGAAAACAAACCAATTCATTAGCTCCCAATGGTAGCAACAGAAATGCAGCATTTTTACATGCTTTTGCTTGTGTAATTTCTGTAGTTTTGAATAGTGAATAGTGATTGCTCTTTGTTGAAAAGCTTCCATGTGTTTTCAATCCTCTTTTGTCCATGGACCTCCGAGTTACTTACATACTGTGACTTTCTTATTTAGCATTTCCCTTGGAAGTCATCACTGAAAGTAGACATGGAAAACATTCAGTAGATCATTGCTGTCAGAATTTTATTTATAGGCACCACATGGTCAAAGGTTCTTCAGTAATTTAATAAATTTGCACAATGAAATAGAAAATTTAACCAAAAAGGCAAAATGACCCTGTTAAATATGGAGCAAATCAATAGCAGAAAATCAAATGAATACATCATATTCTGTTTCCCCACATTCACAAAAGGGAAAAGGAAAGCAGCAATAAAAGAGCAACTCAGAAATAAAATACTCTGACCAAGTTCTTCAGTTCTTCTCTGAAAGGTGACACAAATATGGCATTGGGTATGTCAAAGAAGCAGAAGCTTGACCAAAAGTTTTGGCAGGCCTTGCTGCCTTGGCTGTACATAGTCTGTGAAAGTTGGGCAGTTCAACTTTACCATTCCCTTTCACAGCCAGAGTGAAAAGCATTAACAACCTTACCCTGCAAAACTGTACGTGTGGAATCGAGTAATCACTGAAGTAGCTGCTGTGAACTCAGAAAGAGCTCTGTATGAAAAAAGTTCCTGTATGAGTATGTTTGTGGGAAGGAGTCTGACTTGGTGTGCTGGCTACTGGACTCACACTGACGTCATGGAAAACTGTATGAGTAAAACCACGTGCAAGTGCTTTGAAAATGTAACAATGAGCACATCAGGGGAATGGAACATCCACTGACTTCAGATGGGCAGCATCATGCTACATAATTCGTCTTTTTCAACTCTTCAACTTAAATCTTCTGTAGCTCACAAATGCACAAGCAGCTTTTTTGTTTTGTTACAGTTATTTGTTAAAAGGCAAGAATAAATTTTAGGCAGTAAATCGTTGGAAAGACATTTAAGCCGCCCCATTCTTAAAGGACTCATGAGTGTACACAAAGCACTGTCACCTAACTGCTTTCAGGCTCACATGAAATTTGAAATAACTAAAGAAGCGGACTTCTGGAGACAAATATTTTGATTAAGGATGTTTTCATGTTTTCATTGATTCATTGGCTTGAAGAAAGGCTATGAAATTTTTCTTCATTAAGCACATGTAGAAAGAGGGGGGAAATATAACTTATACTGACTGCATAAAATAGATCATTAATGTGTTTTTGACAAGCCAGAGAGTCTAGCATCATGACTCTCTCCAGAGGAGAGCTTTCTTCTTTTTCAGACCAGAGATGAAATGACTACTGCAATTAGTCATTCCATTTTCTTAGGTTTTTGACCCCATTTTTATGTGGCATTCAATGCACAAGTAAATAACACAAAAAGAACAAATATGTATGTTTGGAGATCTCAAGTCACCAAAAAATTTAAGAAATACATAATTTGTAGTGGTGACTGTGGGAGCAGTCCTATTGCCCTTCAATGGGATGGATTATATGCTTGAAGTTAAGCATGTGCTTTACAGAATTAGGACTTTCATTATTCGTTTTACATTTTTATTATCAGAATACTGTCAATTTCCATATAGAATATTCTAGATAAAATGTTTTAGAGCTACCAAGTGGTAACAAAATGTGTTCTTATGGACCACAACATATCCTTATTTGGTATTGAAAGGTGCAAATCAGTTTAATTTAAATCTCCTTCATACTTAAGAAAAAAGTTGCTTCTTCAGTGGATTAGTGGCTCATGAAGAAAGCAAGTTTTAGATAGGTAAGACAATGGGTATGAAAACAGTGAAATACTTGCACATGTTTCTGTAAGCAAAAGTAAGTGGATCAATTTTCAATTAATATTTAAAAATGTGTTGTTCTTTAATATTTGGTTCTTGATTATAAATGGAACTTAATGCTTCTTTTCAGTACTATATACTGTGTATTAAATCATTTGTAAAAGGATCCCAGCCCATACTGAAAGCATTTCTGGACATACTGCAGGGAGTTTGGTTAATGTCAGAAACAATGAATACAACATATTTGGAGGCACACACTCCATGTTTGTTAGATTAGAGATTCTAAATGACTGGTAATGGATTCAAGTGTAGAGCCAAATAAAGCTGCATTACTCATAAGCATATGTGTACTCATATTCAAATGTGGAAAATTCAGTTAATCTTCAGCCCTTCTTAGTTCTTCATTCATGAGATGATACCTTTACAGCAAAAGCAAATAAGTAAAAAGTTTCTTTTACCCCAAATTAAAAAAAAAAAAACCACAACATTTTTAAAATATAAGTTTGAAGCTAGTCTTCCACAGATAGCCAATTAAATTATGCTAAAAATGACATTTTTAATTAAACACCAAGGTAAGCATAAATGGATTTCAAAATAATTAATCAAACATCAAAAAATTGAAACCTTTTTCTGCTTGAGCAGCAGAAATGAAAGAACCAGTCTTCAGGTCTCATAGAGATTCAATCTAATTTAATTCTCTGTCTTCTCTAAATAAACATTCCTAAAACCTTTTTTTCATCTGGGGGAATAAGGATGAGAGGGGTAATCAATATTTCTAGCATTTTAATTAAAACCGTTAGTGGAATAAATCCATTTAATTATCAGTTAATGAAATACAAGGTCATTTACCTGACAGGAACTTTGAAGGTGGATTACTAGCTGGAATAAAGTAGAAGAACCCAATGTCACAGCCATTTAGCTTCTGTCAAATTTAAGGTTAAAATCCTTTTAGACTGTTTAACCTATTCTCTACCATTTTTTACTGTGTATGTCAATTGGGAAGGAGAAATACATGATCAAAACTTACCTACCTTTAATTTTTCTCCAAAGTTTCTGCTAAGTTTCTATAATTTTTTTTTTTTTTTTTCATTTTTTGTCTAGAGACATGCAAAATGCAAATTAATCCTGGGGTATATCCACTTTTTGCAGGTCTCCTTGAATGAAGTTAGCATATTGTGCTTGAACTTAGGAATTTATTAACAATTAAACAGACTAAACGCAAATGTAGCTAATAAATACATTTGTTGACAAGAAATACTGAGCTCTATTTTTTCATATGTAGTGAAGAGAATTATATAAATTGCTTACAGGGGATTTTTAAGGCTGATGTTCTCATTACATGTGTAAGAAGAAAAAAGGAAACAGAAAGGGTTCTTTGTGAATATGGCAGAAAACTTCCCATGCTCCCGGTAATGTCTCAGTAGGACAGCAAATCAAGCAGTGAACAAAAGTTCTGCCACATACACAAACAGTGAATGTCAGTATTGGCAAGCAGCAAGATCACCAGAAAAAGAAATAGTCGTACCAGGATTCTGGGAAAACCAGGCAAGCACAGGAAAAAAAATAAATCAACATTTAAGTGGACTGCTCCTACTTTGTGGTAGGATTTTAAGTTCAGGGTTGATTTTATGTAATTAGAATAGGTTATATCAAATTAAAATGGATGCTAATTGGAATTCTAAGCTCACACTAAAAGTATACCCTACCAACTGGGAACATGTAATGGTGTTAATGGTGCACTGCTCTTTAAAAATAGGGGCTTTTTAAATGATAAGCCATACAATATAGTGCTTATCAGAATGACTATTTCTAATGTTCCAGTGTCTTTTATATTTTGGCATTTTGAATATAGAAAAATAAAATGTAGGTTTTCAAAACTGGTTTAGTGAGTTAACTTCAAAGTTGCGTTCTTTTGTTCATTGTGGGTTTTGCAAGTGTAAAGTCACATTTGCCAAATTACTCATAAGCATCCATAAGGCAAAAATAATAGTTATCATTCCAGTTCATAAAGGAGGTTAGCTATGTTTTTTCATAGACTAAGAAAAGCCGTTATTCTTAAAAAAACACATTGGGTGTTGTGTATCACACACATTTTGCTTTTAGTGATTACAGACGTGTTCCAGGCATGTTTGAAGTAGTGCTACAGAACATGTCAGACTCTGTGGTGCAAGACTGCCTAAAACATACTTTAGTGCGTAAGCACAAGTTATGAACTATAGATAAGAGTATGCGAAGTTTAATATCTTTTACTAGACCGTGTGTTAAGGTCAGAAAAAGAACAGAAAGCTGAAGGGATGGCTCTCAGCACAGTGCAAGGTTGTCAATGGTTGCTATGACCCTGCTGTCTGCAGTGGTCTGTGTCTAAATCATGGGAAACTTACAGCTTCAAATGAAGAAGTTGGTGTAGAAGTAGTGGTAGCTACTACAGGAAGGCAAAGTCTACTTTGCACAGTGAGCAAAAAAGATTTGGTGTCCCCAGCCCTTCCTTCCTACAGCAGTATTGGAGAAACAAGGCTGACACTTGAAGTTTCAGCCCAAGTTACTAACTGAACCCTATATTGTCCTGTTTTCCTCATGGTAAAAGGAAGCTACATTATTTTTAGAGGTAAAATGAAATTTTTCCTATAACTGAGAAGCATCGACTCCTCTTCACTTGCTTTCAAACTCTTCTTTGCTTGCAACACCATATCGTGATACTTGTGCTACAATATGCATTCCCCTTCTCAAAAATACGTTGAATACTGCTGTCAGGAATCCATATCTTTGAAATTATGAGTTTATATATATTATTTTTGTCACAGGATTCGTGACAGCATATTTTGCTTTTTTGAAATAATAACAAGAAAAATGCCATTGACTTTGACAGAATGCAACCCATTCTTCACTTTCGAGGTTTAGCCTTTAAAAGACGTTACTTGAGGGGGGAGGGGGCTGGAGGAAAGAAACCATTAAAAATATCATGAATGCAATGTACTTCATTCCCTGTATGTTTGTAATTCTTGTATTACTGGAAGTCCTGAAACTTTTACCCAATTGTTTACTGAAGAAAAACACTGCACTGACCAGTCTGAGAATTTGATTTTCATATTTTAAAACTGATGCTTTTAGCAGATTTGGAAGTTGCTTATTGATAATATTGTATGATGTGTATGGTTTTACTCTTTTAGGACTCTCTGAAGCTGCTTATTTTTAATAAGGGTCTGAACAAGTTTGCGTAAGAAATTCAGAAATGGTGGCGCAGAAGGATGAATAACCGATTTTCATAGAATTTCTGAGCCAGTTATTCACAACTTTTAGTTTGGTATTGAAAGGAAAGCAAGTCTATTTTAACTCTGTGGTATTGGGACTAATGAAGAGTACAACATTTGTAAAATCTATCACCCTAACTTCAGGCTCATGTATATAGTACAGCCAGCTGGGAAAGCAACTAGAAACTCTCTGTCACCCAAACCCAACAACATTTGCAGAAGATTACTGCAGTCAAAACTGAAGTGTCTCATTGTATCCTTCTGCTGTCCCCATTGCCCAACAATAGGGAGGAATCCTCTGAAACTGAATGAGCCAGCTCTTTTATTATGTTGCAATGGTGACCTGGGGATGATTTTCTGATGAGGCTAAAGTGGAGCTGGCCTTTTGCAGAATTATTGCATGCTCTACAGAGGAACAGGGGTTTCTCTGGCTCTGTGATCATTGTGTGGTCAACACACTGTGGGATCTTCACCTCAGGACAAGATTACCTTACTTCTCAAAATGCTTCTTGGAATTTTTTTAAGCACTTCCTTTACATATTTTAGTCTTGTTTTGTTGTTATTTCCCATGAAAAGAAAAAACATAGTTAAATTCAACCAAGTAAATAAGACAAAATGAAAAAAAGAAGAATGTGTGGATTCATTTATTATTACATGTAAACCTGAATATACACAGACTGTAAGGAACCCTATTGTGAAAATCACTGTTTTAAAAGCATTGTCACATTGCTTTACAGAAAACAGTAGTTTGCTGATCTCTATGGGTTACTCAAATGCAAGTCATGACAGATTTTGACTATTTATGTTGATTTCAGCCTAGCTGTGGTTTTGCAGGATATAAAATGTGGTGAATTCAGCAGTATGCCATGAGAAGTGCTCAGCAAAGTATTCTTTTAGCTGTAATGCTCCCTTAATCTCAAGAAGAACTGTCAAAATTCCACAGTATGGCCTGCAGAACCCCACAAAATCTGGCAAACTGAACCAAAGAGATCTAGCTTTTTTTTTCTTAATTGCTGTTTAGGCTGGAAGGATTGTAGATTCAGTGTCTGGAAAGCCTTGCATTTGAGATGTGTGTATGTGTGTGCGTGTTATGAATAGGAAAGACAACGTAGGATTTACTCCTATGGAGAAAAAGTGCTTAAAATTAAGTGAATATTTCCAGTTTTAAAGTTGTTGGTTTGGGGTTTTTTTTTGGGTGTTTTTTTTTTTTTTTTTTGTCTTCATGTTTCTTTAATGAAAATTTTTTCTCTTTTAACAAAAAGAAACAAACAGAACACTGATGTGACATTGATGTGGTACTTCTAGGAGCTTCAGAAAGGACATACTCTTTCCTCTGCATATGTACATGCTGTCTTTGAGATCTGCAGATATTTGGATGCAATATGAATAGAGTATATAGTCCTTTAACATTGTCCAGTCCTTTCACTGCCAAATGTAATGGAGATTCAGAACGTGCAGAAATTGTAGAAGCAGATCTGAGCTTCAGCTGACTGTATTATGCAAGCCAACACATACAGCAAATTATTATGAATTGTATAACAATAATTAATACACGTTCCACCTGTACGTATTGAGAAAGAAAACCCAGGAAATAAAATGAGTGTGTCTGAAATCATCTGTCTAGTAATAATGAGGTTGTAGAAATGGAACTTAACATGTTTATCGCACAGCTATCAGAATCATATGGGTACGTAATAGAAGGAAAGGGTTAGGAAGATGAAGGTATCTTTGCAATGTTTGGAAATGTATTTTGAAAGATATTGATATTAAATTTTATTTAAAGAGGATAATTAAGCTGGAGTTCTGCCCCATTTAATTTCATAGGCTTGGATGGAGTTCCCTATGTTAGATATGTCTGGGAACATACGATGCTTCTAAATAACAATTTTGATTTCAGATGCAAAATAAAACAGTCCAGAGTCATAAAGACCTGTCTGTATCAAAGAAATATTTCCGTATTTGGTTTGGAAGTACAAGTGTAACTGCATTTAAGTTCCCTTTCTTATAGAGCTTATAGAACTGTAAATGGGACCTGCTGTGCAGAAAGGCTGATCTTGAACCAGATCAGTTGTATCACTACAGCTCCCCAAATGATTTGATCTCCAGGGATGATGATCCTCAGCAGTGGGCTTTGGGACACAGTAGGACAAAAAGTTTTGGAGCAACAGGTTCTTTCTTGAGGTTGTTGTTTAAGGCTCTGAGCAAACTCAGGAAGACATTCAGTTCATGTTTGCAAATGTGTTTGCAGTCATAGGCTTACTTACTCTGGGGAGCAGCATGATGTCAAAATTTTGTGTTACAACAAGCATGATGCGAAGCAAAGCTAGTACTGTTGACAGGACATTTATTTTTTAGATGCCAGCTCTGGAAAATATGTACTTGGCCTCTGCCATGGAATTAACAGTGAGCAGTGGATCTGATTACAGGATTATTTTCCTTTATAAAGCGACTATTTAGATATACACACACATATGCATAATATACATATTTATAAATTTTAGACTGAAGTTTTGAAGCACTATGTGAGCTTTCTTTATATCTTAGATATTATTAAGGAATCTTTGCCACCATTTTAAATGTTCAGTTAAACAAGGATGTATATTTTAAATTTATATTTCTCTTTTTAAAGTACCTTCATGTATTTAAAGAAAAAAAGAATAGATGTGTTGTATGATTTACAGTCTTGGAAAAAAATAACATAGTCATAACTTTGCAGTTTTTGTGATGCATGAAGATCAGATTTTTTAATGTTGGTTAATGCTTTACTAATTAAAGTGTGCATGTTAATTAAAGCAGAGGCTAATGTTAATTACCTATATTAATGGAATCTCATGTAGCACCTGCCTGAAGCAATGGGTTCAATTTTCAAAATATCTCAATTAAGGCTGAAAATTTTGATTTGCATCTAGTAGGGTTTCAATTAACTGCATTGCAAACTTAAAGGGATAATATCGCCAATCACATGCAGCACGGTGGAATTGGTCGGTTCAATTATTGACTACAGCTATGAGAGCTTTCACAGTTGGTAGGTGAGTACTGTGGTATTGGCAAGTGATTATTGTCTGGGGCTGTCATCACTTCTGTGGCTGTTGCAAGAGAGATGTTAAATTGCTGTGCTTTGGTCTCACTGCAATTCCATTGTTGAGGGAGACAAAAATAGAATGATGTTTGCTCACACCCAGTGTAAGATTCAGCTTGTTCCTCTGAAATAAATGACCGCTGTTCCATGACATGGTAAGGCATTTTATCAAATGGGAAAACAGCGTTTGTGATAAAGTGTGCAATGTTGCAGTGTACTTCTCAGCCAAGCCAAGAGATGTGATTGTATTCCCAATCTGTTTTAGCCACCACTGCATTACGTGTTGACATAGGAGCTTTAATGAGCAGCTTCAGGAAGCGATTAACAAAGCACTAGAAATAGATGCAATCATGCTGATTGGAAATTCTACCTAAGTTCCATAAACAAGACCATAATGTCCTGCTACCATACAACTTTCTATGGTAATTATTCTTGATAGCTCCAGGACTTGAACTTTTAATCTGAGCCTACTCCAATAAGACATTGATGGTTCAGTTATAATGAAACCAAGATCCAAAAAAAAGCATGCTAACTTTTGTTAGTTTGTACACACAGTTGAAGAATGGATGTAGGATTCTGTGGTAGGATCCAAATTTTGTTTGTACATGTAATGCAGAAGTATCTTTGAGCATAATTCTTATATATCCTCTATGGAAACAGACCTCTAGAGAGTCAGTTTTCAACCATGCTCAGCAAAGAGAATCTGCAGAAAAAGGTGGCTATATTATCAGGATCCCTCACCTGTACATATTTTCCTGGTAAAAATATCTTAGGCCTTAGACTATCCCAGTACACTGGGTGCTGACTAGCTGTATAATAGATTACCTGTGTCAATTAATAAAAGCTGTAATATTCTATTGTAACACTCATACTTAATGCCTCCATTTTAATTAATGATATGACAAAAATAAAAGTATCTTTACAGTATCAATCTCGTTAAGGAATTTGTGTGATGAGAATAAAAACCTTTTGCCAAACCGCATTTTAAATATTTGTTTTAAAATACTGTAATGACCCTTGACTTATGAGTTATCACTTTCTGACCTCTCTTGAGTCTAGGTTAATCAGTGTGTAATTTTTTTTGTTGCTATTTTCACATTTTAGGAGCCTGTGTTCCACGTCATGTTGTAACGTCAATAGATGGTTTATTGCTCACACTTTTTTTGTTGTACCTAGAAACAGATTTAGGTCTATCATAATCTGCATGCCGAGAATCCCTATGAAGTGATACTCAACTTCTTTAGCAGTATAATCTTTTTTACATATACTTAATGGCCACAAAGTATTAATTTTATTTATGGTTACTGGAAATGTGCATCTTAATTAAAGTTTTACCTTGATATTTTCTGTAGTAATTGCAGTTCAGATTCTTTGAGTCAATATACATCCTATTTTAGCTGCAGAAAAGTCACATTTTCATAGATCTGGTTAAAATAAAAAGAGGCAGCAGATAAGTATATACTGTGATATGTTATTGACATCTCAGTTATATGTCCTAATATTGTTTCTAAGGAAAAGGATTAAATTATGCAATTGTATAATCATATGAACATTTGTTACAGGCATATGCCATCTTGAACATCTACATATTGAGAATGGTGATTTTGATATTCTCAGTCTGCTTTGGACCTGGCTCCTTTCCCTTGTGAAATTAAAATGCTTTTTCATATCCATTTAAATATCTGTCTAAACTTAAGTAAAAATAGCCAACTGTCTCCTGTTTGTTGGAATCTTGGTAGAACAGAATACTGTAACAATAAGTCTTGTATTAATTTGGCAAGTTTAACTACATTCTAAATGAAAAGTATTACCAAGCAGGCAGTATCTTGTGTAATGGTCATGTCTTTGATGAAAATCTGTTGAAATCATTGTATTTACAAGATTATTCAGTTTAGGTCTCTCTGGATATTAGTTGGCCCAAAGGCACTTAGCCAATTAAGGCTATTGGAAAAAATGAAAGCAATCCAACCTGAAGCTTTCTGAAAGGAATCTTTAACATCATTTACTTCTCTTGCTGAATAGGGACTATAATATCTTGGGTATACATCCAGTATCTTGGGTGTACTTGTTTATTTTTATTTCACTGGGGTGTTTTTGTTAGGTATGAGGCAGAGAAAAAGATTTAATTAATTGTTCAAAATGCAAAATAATATTATATGCAAAGCATCCTGAACAAGTAATTTTACAGTATCATTTTGTTAGAGAACAAGGAAGAAGGTAGCCATGCAAATTTGGATGGATTTTTGTCAATGGTGATTTGAAAGGCATACCTGTAAATTTTTTAATCTCACTTTTGGGCATATGAACTCCTCCCAGAATATTTGCTTTATGAGTAAGTGAAGACCTTAGGTGCTTTAGCCAAATCACTGTGCAGGTTTGGGCCTGGAGTCATGACAAGTTTTTAGTGGAAGTCTTGGGAAAGAGTAAAATAACTACATGTACATAGAATAGACTGCAATACTGTGGTGTTTTCAACAAAAATTGAAAGAGCATATAGGTTGAGTCGCATTAGTCATGGGCTAGAATGTGTGGTATTTTTTTACAGGTTTCACATAAGACACCATTGTGCAATCTTTACTCTGGCAAAATTCCCTTTTACACTGTGGAAAGCTTTCCTAAATACTATATCTAAAGAATTTAAGTGCTGGATGTTGGTTTTCTTTTAAAGTTATTCTTAGAGCTTTGACACATATAACAGAATCTATCTTAAAGTGCTGTGATAAAAGCATTCCACTAAATTTTGTCTTGTCGAAGTAAGGTGTCTAGCATGTTTCTGAAAAGGCAGCACATGTGAAAAAATAAAGTTTTATTGTTAAAAAAGAGATGTAATTTTTGTTATATTTTAGGACTTTAATTGTTCTATTGTTTTGTCTTGACCTTGAGCAGTCTCTCTGAGTGGATCATATCTTAATATTTTATTTGTATATATAAACAAAGGTTTTTTAAAATAATTTTATATCACATCTGTTTTTGCTGCATGTTGCTGCATGTCTCTAGAGGCATACAGCATTTTTATTTTCAAGTAAATTTATATTAGTTACAGTCTCCAGCTGTTTCAGATATAGAATCATTTCCTGTTGGTACAGTTTCCAGGACAATTCCCTTTTTTTCTTCTCAGAAGAATAAGAAATTTAATTTAACAAAGACATCCTATAATTGCCTTTTGTATCTAGTAAGGTATCTAGCAATCTAAATATTTTATTTTATTTAAAACATCTGTCTACATAATATCATATGACTGTACAAGTCTATATCAGCCTTCTGAAAGACAGCTGCTGCCACTTTTATTTAATTTATAAGAGACCAACAAAATTGCTCCTTAAGATAAAGCCCGTCTGCCACTGAGTCATATATAAAAAAAATTTGCAAGATGAAAATTGCTTGCACTTACAGCTCTTGTTAAACTAATCTAGGTCATTTTCAAATTTAGAAGCATCAACTTTCCTTTTCCCTCTGCCCCCACCCCTACACCCCCCCAATCACTATGGAAACATTGGAGCTTTACATATACATTTTTTAGAAGCTCATTTTTTTAAGATTGAAGGTACATTTCTTTGTAAGATGAAATGCAGACTAGAGTCGCATCTTAATTGCTCACTTGTGGTATCTGTTTATCTCCTGCTATCTTCATTTTCGCAAACATTTGGTGCAAATTATACTGGTGAGAATTTTCCTGTGTTTTTTTTCCAGAATATATAGGGGAAGTGATAATGTCAATACAAATCTTTATCTGTCTTGTGTTACCAAGCTTTGTTTGCAGTGATTGTAAACTGTTTTTTTGTATGAAGCAACTCATACTGACAAGAAAATGCTTAATAGATAATGTCAATTTAGGCATAACAGCCATCCTAGAAAAATACACATAGGCATTCCACAGTTTTTCTAAATAAGACAAGTTTACCTTTTCTAGGGAAGTAATAAAAATATTCCTTTTTGGAGAACTAAGACTATGAAAGGAAAATGTTTATGGTTCCCTACTGGCACACAGTTATGATTGACAGAGAAAACCAACATGTATGCCACTTGAGACATTTTGTTCAGAAAGTTTCAGGAGGGTAGTAAATTGGTGTTGGCACAAACACAAAAAAACAAAATGACTTGATTCAGCAGTTTTCAATTCTAAATCCCTAGGCTCCAAAGAAAGAAGTAAATATTCATCAAATGATCAAAATTTATATTGATTTTTATTCTGCATTAGCAGCTCAAAGTCAAGATTCTTGACAGGGTTGACGTCGGTTTGAATGATTCTCTTTGAAATAAGGATACAGGCACTGGGCTGAGTGAAACTGTGCATTCCTCAACCACAGGAAAAGACTATTAGAACTAGTCTTTATCTATTAGAACTAGAACTAGGAAGCTGAATTTTTTAAAGAATAGTATAAAGGCAGGCTTGTTCTGTACTGTTTTGATAACTAAATTGTTGTTATTAATATGTAAAGTAATTCTTGTTGTTCCTGCTTTACTCCATCCTTTTTATTGTCATCTTGACAACTTTTCTACAGTACTTCAGAGGGGAGCAGTAGTTCACGTATGATAGTAGCTGAGTTAATATCGGTACTTCCCAAAGTAAGTGTATTTTAGAGTGAAGAGCTAGTCTGGCAGAGCAAAGGAAGCAAAGATTGTATCTGCACATTATACATCTTTAATTTTGCAGTTTCTGCCAGGGAGTAAATAAAGATCTTAGGGGAGGGAGTGCGGGAAGGAGGATGGAAATCCAGGGGAAGAGAATGTGAGTACGAATGCAGCACAGAAACACAAACGTGATGACTGTGATTACTGAGCTGTGAGATTTAATGAGAAAGCCTGTATTAGAGTGAAGTAGAAAATCATAACCATCACCTCTAGTCTATAGGAGTATAATTGGATCTCAGCCCCCAGCAAAAAGTAAATAAATTAGTGACATTTTTAACAAACTTAAATATATTGAGATTAAAAGGGGAAGTTATCTCCATTACTGTATTGTTGCAGTATACTTGGAGGGTTTTAAGTACCTCAGCTTGCATTAAAATGAGATTCATTGTCATAAATGGAAGAGAATAGTGTGTGTTTGTGGGGGGATTAAATAAAAAGCAAAGTGAGGTAGAAATACAGTAACTATCAAAGTGTTAACAAATTTCCCAAATGTCCTAGGTGCTTACAATTCAGCAAACATCTTTAACTGCATAGCTTTAAAATTAAATTTTACAAACATTATGGGTAATGCTTTAATAGTATGCAAATTGCAATGAAGTCAGCAGAGGCAAAAATGACCTCTCAGCAATACAAATATTTTATGTTTAAAACATTTATCTTTTTACATTTCCCTCTCCCTCAGTAGGTGTTAGGTGCTTCAAGAGGGTCCTCATCTGAGGATCATAAATAAAAGAGAAGCAGTCTGTGCCTGCTTCTTATACATGGTGAGGCAGTAGTACAAATCAGTATATTAAGCTACGTATTTTGCTGTTGCTACAATAATTGCTAATATTTTTGCTAATTTTTTTTTATTTCCTCAAAACTCTTTTTTGGATTTTCTGTTTCTAATTTTCCTCCAAAACCGCACACACACACACACACACATATGTCTCTCACATATATATAGATAGGAAAATTAATGTATCGAGAAAAATATTTAACCTGCATTTCTCTGCTGTTAAATAAATTAATTTCTCCCTGCAAGAGAAGAAAAAGTGATCTTAATTAAAAAAAAAAAATCAACAAAACCCACAAAAACTAACAAAACCAAAACCAAACCACTTACATTGTATAGTAAGAAAACTTTGCCATCTGTAGTGGTAATATAATGTTAAATAGACAATCTAGGCATGGAAAGAATCTTTCCATTCCAGAGCAAATAAAATAAGCATTCAATAAGAGTCTTTGAGGTACAGTCAGTGTAAAAGTTTGGACTTGAAAATGTTTTACACTATTGAGCCTCTCAAAATAATTGTCTCAAAATATTGAATCAAAGGAGACTTTAACTTAAAACTTCTGCAGCTTTGTGAGTTGGTATGTCTAGGAAATCATGGAACTAGTTATTGAACACATATATGTTTGTAATAATAAATATGAAGCATTTCTCAAGCATATAGAATTTTTAAATAGAGCTTCTTGGGGAAAAAATGAAACTGTTTATGCACGAAAAATAATTACTCTGTAGCATGCACACAATGATGTATTATTTTGCAGAAGGATTTAATATTTTTTCTGTAACATGGCATCACCTTACTAGTAATTTCTCAATTTTATGTAGGTTCCTTTCAGCATAAATTACAGAATTATACAAAAATCCCTGTTCATGAAAAGGTATCAAAACGCAGAGCAGGAATATTATTACAGTATGGTAAAATTAATAAAAAGTCAAAATGAATTACCAAAGTAATGTCAGATTCATACACTGCAAGTTTAAAGAAGTAAATAATTACCTTATATTTGATTCCAAATGTGATTTTTCAATATAATAAATTCAGATAACTTGGAAGACACTTTCTACAAGTAAGTTATCAGATTTCACTTCACTGTAAAGCAATACAGCTCCCAGTGACAAGAAAAGAGATTTTCTCCAAAATATGCGTAAAGTAATTCTCTGAGCAAAATTTCCAAGGAGAAGGCATAACATTTTTACATTTGCTCAGTCATGCCTTCCTGGGATGTGTTGAGTAGTTTTCCCGAAGAGGCATTGGTTTTGCAAAACCTACTATCCCTCATTATTTTTAAATAGAAATATATGTATCAATCTTCTGCAGAGAATAGGCCAGAAGAATGTGCACCATCACTCTGGAATTTTACTTGCACAAGTGTGCTGTCGTGAATTCTGAACATTGGTACCTTCAACCTTAAGGGCATGGCTATTCTGTGTGCAGAGGCCTACAGATCATCCTAGATGCATTACCTGTTCATGTGGTTTGGTACACAAGCCTTTTAGAGGAGCATGACTTAGAAATATCAGTGTTTTGGATGATTGTCATGGGTTCAGCAGCAGCAGTCATTTTTTCTCCTTCTTGTAGCTGGTGTAGTGCTGTGTTTTTGATTTTGGGCCTGGGAACAGCGCTGGTAACACCAGTGTTTCGGTTACTGCTTAGTGATGTTTTGGTCTGGCCAAGGACTTTCTGAGTCTCATGCTCTGCCAGGGAGGAGGGGAGCCGGGAGGAAGCAGAGACAGGACACCTGACCCAAACTGACCAAAGAGGTTATTCCATACCACAGCATGTCATGCCCAGGATGGAGGACGGAGAGGAGAGACCCGGAAGGGTGGGGGGTGCACTGCGTGGTCGGGCTTGGTTTTAGGTGGTGAGAAATTGTATTCTTTCCTTGTATTTGCCTTGTCATTATTATTATTGGTGGTAGCAGTAGTGATTTGTGTTATACTTTAGTTACTAAACTGTTCTTATCTCAACCTGTGGGAGTTGCATTCTTTTCTATTCTCCTTCCCATCCCTCCGGGAGTGGGGGGCAAGAAAGAAAGGGGAAGTGAGGGAGAGAACGAGCTGCATGGTTAGAGAGGCTTAAACCACGACAATGATAGACTCTTTAAGAATCTCTTTTTAAGCTACTTCATTGCTCTAAAAATGCAAACAGAGGGAATAATAAGAGCAATCAGAACGGCACAAATAGTGGAGGTTTTAATTCAGTAAGATTAAGTTTAAAATTTTAGCACACTGAGGAAAGAATTTCTGTGTCTGACTAGTCTTTCCTCTTCTTATCTACTTGGGGCTCTTGAGGCAGCCCCAGAAAGTTATTCAACCTTGTGTTTCAATACAACATATGTGTTCTGACCTCCTATAACAAATTGTTTTCTCTGCTGGATAGGGAAAAAAAACACAAAAGGTTATATTGATGAATTACTACTTTCATGGGACAAATTCTTCTGGGTTTGTAATAATGGGACTGTTTGGGCATGCAACAGTTCTTGTGGTGTGTGAGAAGGTGTCACTTCAAGGAACTGGAAGGCATGTGGCAGTTTTGATGAAATACACTCTGTTATGTTGATTGGTTTGGCTGGATCTGCATCCTTGTTAATTTGTGTGTTCTACCTGGTTTTAGCAATCACTTTCTGTCAATCTAGCCCTTTCTGTTGTCAGAGCAAGCCTGTTCCCCATCTGGCCCCCAATAATTACAAACCCTTCTTTTTCATCTCGCCTGTCAGTCTCTTGCTCTGCAGGCTGAAGAAGCAGACCTGCAGAACAAGAGAAGTAGCAAAAGATACTGGCCATTGTTCAGTTCCCATTCTTACAAGGACTTTTTTCATCTTGCAATTTTGGGATGCTATTGTCAGAAGCTATTGTCTTGAAAGTCTCTGGAGAGGTTAATCCTTTCGTACTTTTCTTCAATGCTTTTTGGTATTTGTGATATAAGAAACTTTTGTGGGTACATAGCTGAGATCTGTTTGATGCACAAGGCATGCCACACTCTTATGTCGTATTTAATGTTACACTGAACAGAATCAAAGGCAGGGGGACAGTCTGGAATTAGACACCAAAAGTCCAGGCTTTAAATTAAGAGCATAGTCGGGACAACTGCATGGACTTGGTCAGACAATGCTGCTGAGGCCACGCTACTGATTGCATTTGCACTCCACAGTCCTGAAGCCACAGATCATGTTCCTAATCTTTATGAAAAACCATCAAAAACCTATGTATTTCTGAAAGCCAAGGGAAACCCTGCAAAAAGTTACTGCTGTTGTTTACTGGTGTGTTTTGTTTTGTTGGTTTGTTTTGGTTTTTTTTTTTTTCATTTATTCCCTCTGTTATTTCTGATTGCTCTGGGAACTGCCTGAAGTTTTGCTTGCTATAACAAGCACTACTCTATCTAAAATTTCATTTTATGGCTCCTATGGACAGGCTTAAAATTCATTGTGCTGTTACTTCTGCTACTTAAACTCTATGATGCGTTTAAGTACCTTGATAAATAAGAATGTTGTTGCCTTGCAATTTTGCTCATTCTGTGTGGTTTCACATTGTTATGATGTTTTTAGTACACTGAAAAACAAAATGATAACATTATTACTCATAAAAGCATTTCTGAGATTTATGATGATAAAAACACTTTGCTAAGATTTTAACGGGTAACAAGCATGCCCTGATTAACAGAATTAATTTCCTGCATGATCAAAAAACAGCATGTCCTTTGTAATAGTACTATCAAATATGCAACTCTCAGTAAACACATTTTATGTTATAGGATTATTTTTTAATCCAATTCAATTCTGAAGAGAGTATGCAATATGAGGGATGGAAGAGACAGGGAAGCCAAAAGTAGAGAGGGTAACAAACTAAAAAAGAAGTCAACTGCAGCCAGGTCCCCATTTTAATTGTGCAAAGTGAGCAGGGAAAAAGAGAAAGGAAGGGGGAAGGGGAAACACCCAAAGAACCCCTGCAAAACAAGCAGACCACCACAAAAGATAAGAGTTACAATCTTGCTTCAACAACAAAAGCAAATGCCTATGCTTGCAGTAGAAGCAGTGCTTCCAAGAAGCCTAAAACTGCCAGCTGGTGGATAAAATGATCTTAAAGGTCTTTTCCAACCTAAATGATTCTATGATTCTGTTACACACTGCCATTTAAAATGCCAGCATGAATTCTTGGAAGTATTGTGACTACCCTAAATGTTTTCAGCAGCAGAAGACCTGTTGGCTGGATATGGGGATGGAGTGGTGGATGATCAAGTCTATATGTATGGCCTTTTGACTGCCACTCTTTCTGTAAGCTACATCTCCATGGAAGGTGTTTTGAGCTGTGTGCTCCTCAACGTAATTTTATTCAGTGATTGCATCTGTGACAGAGCCAGCATCTCTTTCATGTGCTATAATGAAGCCTTCTCCACAGCTACATATAGGGAGAGGTATACATATAATGTGGAGAATTAGACAGAATATTATGGCAGAAAACAATAAAAAATGCTTGAGGGCGCAGATATGACCACATAAATGCTACTGTGACCAACTTAATTCTGGTGAGGAATTAATACCAATTTTGTCTCTCAAGAAATTTGGCAATTACAAAGATATAAAGAGTGCCAAGCTGGGACATGCATCCTTTTACAATGATGCAGGTGAGTCTGTGCTTCCATGTAATATGCGTATAGGTGAGCCTTTAAGTCTATATGCTGCATAGTGATATCTGACCACTTCCTTGTTTGGTAGAAACTGGAATTTGTGCTTCAATTTAAGAAACAATGTTTTTATCCAGCTTAAGTTTACATAATGACAGTGGAATTGAACTATGTCTGTATTTCATATGTAATTCTATAGTTATTACAGTCTAGTGTGGCAGTGGTATAGCTATTCTACAGTACTGTAAAGAAAGGATAATAGGGTACTTTCATAATTCAAATCCAACTGAATGTACCATAATTTGTATATTTAAAACACAGAATAGTTTGCTTATGGTAACACAGTTCATAACAAAAGACTTGTGCTCCCTAGGAAACAGTGTCTGAAAATACTTTCCTTTCAACACCAATTCAGTGATATTTATTGTAGTACATTCCAATATAAAATTTTGTTTCAGCGGAACAACATTAGCTCTGAGTTCTCATCTTGAATTTATATTGGTGTAAATTTTGAGTCCGTCATTTTACACTCTCTAAACAAAATAACCTTTCAATCTCCTTCCACATGCACTAACAGCCATTGTCCCTTGTCTTGTCTTTCTCCACTTCAGAATAAAGTCATTATAACATGTACATCTAACAAGAAAGACAATGTATTTTCATTGATTTGTATTGTCACTGATTACTCCTTCATGTTATATAGTATTCTGTATAGTAAAGGACATTCCATGTTGTCATGCAAAGCCAGTCTCAAGGAACAGATTCTGCACCCCAGGCTCCCACGGTTTATTTATAAGTTCTTGCTTTTTAGAAAATGAGCTTTCTGACAGTAGCCTTGAAAATATTTACCATTATTAACTGATCACTAGAACAGAATATTTGGCACAAGTATAAAATTTTTTTTCACTGTTTTCCCCCAGGACTACTGTTTTTTCATAGTCTTGTTCAGAGATTGGATCCCCTAGGCTGAGGAAAATGAGAGCATTTTGTCATTTGATTATTGGCAATAACTCAGTTTAATTTACAACAGAATATTGTAAACTCATTCCATCCTGGTAGGTAGAGAATATGTGCAAGTGTGTAGCCAGACCATCACCAGCATTTTTTTTTTTTTTTTACTGCAAAAATAGTCACTTAAAAGAGGATCATGAAGTTGAAAACAAGTGCTG
The DNA here is from genome assembly GCA_028858755.1 of Ara ararauna. Classification (NCBI taxonomy): domain Eukaryota; kingdom Metazoa; phylum Chordata; class Aves; order Psittaciformes; family Psittacidae; genus Ara; species Ara ararauna. The sequence continues at coordinate 51,922,107 of CM054380.1, forward strand.
AGTATTATTCCTTGGCATTTTTTTCCCCCATGTACAGTTTTCCAGTAATTCTGAATTTCTACATCCTCTGAAAAAGGAAAATCTGAATTCCACTTCTGGGATGGGGCACTGAAAGTAAATGAATGACTGCCTCCCACCCAGTTTCTATTACATGTATTTGGGATGATGCATATCTCAGTAGACTTTCACAGGATTTGCTGGATATCCATGTGCATAGAGGTGTGTTTGTGATAAAGTTCTTATAGTTGTGTTAAGTAACAAAAAAGCTTATGTACGGCAATCTGAAAATGCACACTCAAAATAAGTTAGGAGGTAAAGCAAGCATCTTTTCTATATTTGATTAGCAATTCATAAATCTGTTTACTTCATTTTGCCAGAATACTGCAAACTAGTCCTTCATTAGCACTAAAAATTTTAAACTGAGAATAAACTGCAATAGATTTATTGCATAACTGTGCTGCGTACTGTTTTCTAGATAGTGCCTTATCCCTGTTAATTCAGCTTCTGCAGAATGCAGTTTTTTGAGACTTAAACTGATCAATGCCTACTTGAGGTCTTCAAAGCTTCTTTGGATTTGCAGTTGATATCAGTAGAACAGGGACAAAAAAACGCTTAAATACAACAGTGAGATAGATGAATTCATACAGAGAAGAAATCAGAGAGAGATCCATCTGAAACTCTATGCTGCCTGAATTTGAGTTGCTCTAGGTATTTGCAATTGTTGAAAGCAGAAATTCAGTTTAAAACCAAACATAGTTGATTTATAGGGGGATCATATTTCTGATCTACAAGAACTGGAATGCAATTGCTTGTATTCAGGATTCATAGGGTATAATATTGGTGGAGTTCATAATCCTCAGTACAAGAGGGCCTTACAGCTGTGAGGAAGAAATAGTGGATTCTTATTCAACCCTCTCTATATGTTTACTTACCGTTTCCACAGTGTTTTTCTTTTCTCCCACTATTCTGTTCCTCCCGTTTTCCATATACTTTAATGATTTGCCTATCTACAACTATTTTTGTGAGTTAACAGAGAATGAAAGATCTGTGAAAAGCTCCTTTATTTATTTTCTCCAAACATAACAAATCTCACTGTAAGAAGCAACTGAGAGAGAAAACTGTAAATGTTTGAATGAGAAATTTTGAAAGGAAATGTAATTTCTAAATCAACTACATTATTACTCAGGAAAAATTGCACCAAGGCAAGGTATAAGTAAATATACCCAACTACTATTACTGCAAGCTTACAAAGACATTCCAGCCTTCCTTCAGACCTTCCCTACTGGCATTCTTCAGTACCTATTTCCCTTCACTTGTGTGCATTTTTGCTAAATTTTGCAGATTTCCCTTCTTCTTCTTGCCTTCTTGCTGCTTTCTCTTTACAGCTGCTGTTATTCCATAGATTGGTAACTCTGTTGTGCTGTCAGCAGCCAAGCAGTCTTCCCTCCTCCTGCAGTAGAAAATGTGAGAGTCCTTACGCAAAATTTCCTCCACGCTTCTTGCATTTACTTGCCATAGCATCAAACAGTTAAGCAGGCGTTCCACTCCTGATGGAAATGAGTATGTAGTTACACAGAAGTAGAAGTTTTTGGAAGATTATCAGAATTTGTAATATGTTTTTCTTTCAGTGAAACATATTAAAAGAAAACAATAGTATATTGGTCCCAAAGTGCTTTTGAACTTACTCTACCCTCTGTTATTTGTCCTGTTCCTAGGAGCAAGTATGGCAAACAGCAGATTTTATCCTTTTATCATCTGCTTCTCTGAACCTTAGAACCAAACTGATCACCGCAGCTGCAATAAATAAAGTGTCTATTCAATAAGTTATGATGCTAAATATTATTCAACATTCTTCTGTCCAGGCAGAGTCTGATGGAAAACAGCACATTCCACTTATTGCCTTTTTCCTTGCAATTAAAATTGCTGAGTAATCAGTGGATGCCAGATATGGGAAAGCAGAATGTGAATAATGCCTATTTGCTTGGTTTTCCTTAAACTTAGTATTTAAAAAAAAAATGCTTATAGCAGTTTGGCTTTCATTAATTATAAAATACAGGTAATGTGTTAACAATATTAGTCTTGAAGCCTGTAAGACATGTAATGTTATGTAGCTGCCTGTTCTGTCATAATGCATGATTTCTAATGTCTTTTTGATTCATATCCAGACATTTTAATGAAGCATTCGATTTGATATCCATCTCATGGAATACACAGAACTTTCTCCTACAGAAACCTAAATAGTTCAGTTCTAATATTTGGCAATACACAATACTTTTCTCTGACTTAATAGTTCAGCCTTTTTAACTATCATTCAAGGAGAAAAATGATGGTGTGAATCATTAGGTTAAAGTTGTGCAGTCCAAAAGTATTTGCTTTAAATGCATTCTTTCTGAATTTTTTTGGGAAAAAAAAGTTGTGGGTTTTTTTTCCTTTCTCTTTGTTTTTTTTTTTCTAGGCTGAAGTTCAGCTATGCTATCTGGAAGCACAAAGAGATGCTGTTGAACAGATGTCCTTAAAGCTGTACAGTGAACAGTACAACAGCAGTAGCAAGCGAAAGGAAGAGTTTGCTGATATGTCAAAAGTTCACACAGTGGGAAGTAATGGGTAGGGAACTATTCTTTTTGTTGTTTTATTCTCACTGATCTGTATTTTTTTTTCATATGATATACTTTTTCTTACTTCTAGTTAACCAGGATGTTTCTTCCTAGGCCAAAAGGCAGGGAAAACTCTATGCATCAAATTTTTTTCCATATTTGAATGCAAAAAATAATGGGTTCTGGATACTTTATCAAAATTGTGGTTTGTTCATAGGATTACCTAACATTATTTAATAGCAATCAATTATTTTTAATTAAAAAAATATAATGTATCCTTTTTCTTCAGGCTTTTCTCTTCCAGTGACTTCATATCTTTTTATTTCTTAGCATCTTCCAAGGAAGCGTCTTTGTTATGTATTAATACCTCTGCAAAACAATTCTCTATAATCATTATTCTGCTGGTGACTAGGAAATATGAATGTGAAGCCAAATTCTCTTACAGTTCACCTGTTCAAACATCTCAATTTTCTACTTCTAGAAATCTTTGGTGTTAACTGTTTTCCCTTGACTTGGTCTTCTCTGTTTTTTAATAAATCTTAGCACACTCACCTCCCCCCCCCATATATGTTAAATATGTATGTGCATATATAAAAGCAGCTTTTCATAATAGTTTGAGCAAAGAATCTTGGACAAATTAATCACTCGACTATGCTACAATGGAATCTTGCTGACCCTCTATTTTTCCCAATCAAGAAAACCTGTAGTTCTGGTTTAAGACTTTTTCGTGAAGGTCTTTTGAAAACCCTATTTTCCAACTGCTAACTCCCCTAACTGAATATAAGAACATACTTGTGAGTTCATAATAGTGTTCAAAGCAGTTCAAAGGAGCCAGCTAGTGCTCACTGTTTGGGTACACCCTTATACTGATAGAAGTTTTCTTGTAACCAGTAAATACAGTACAACTTGTAACTACAGTTTCCTGTGCAAGCAAAGTCATTGACCAAGGTGTTCATGAGTTCTTTATCTCCAAAACTTTCTTTTTCCAATCATTAACTCAATGTTGAGGTCTTGGAAACACAGTTTTATTAAATTACTGACTGTAAAGATAAATGAGCCTTGTAAACATCCCCTCTTATTATACAAAAAGATGACTGTTTTAGAAAAGTTGATGTGGGCTAATTATGTAGGATTACTGAGATCTTGATTACATATGCGGAAATCTGTCAGATTCTCAAACACGCCAGTGCAGCTAGTGCCAACCATAAAAATAATTTGTTCAGAATTGGTGTGTATATGTATATAAATGTTCACTGGGGGCTACATGTTAAAAAACAGCTTCTAATCTTGCAGCTGCAATTGAATGCAAGCACAACTTATGATTGGAATTTGTGTGGGACATAAGACAGTAAGACATCAAGAGATATTTGATTTTATTGAGGATTGGGGATATAAAGCTTAAGCCTCATGGAAAAATCCAGTCTGTAACTCTACACACCCTATGTGATTAGCAAATAAGCTCTTAAAAGCACTTGTCTGTGCTCATAATCACATGCTTATTACTTGGAATGGTAATCTGCTAGTGTTCCCTACCTTTTCAGTGTTGTGGTCACCTTTCCAGTCCCTTACGGCCGCCCCATATTCAGTCTTAGAGGCTCAACAGTGGCTAAAGGGGCCAAAAGACTGGAGGAAGACAAATACATATAATGTATTCAGCCCTTACAGAAATTAGGGCATGCTGAATTCAGATTGAAAACTTCCAGTTGAACCAGTCTGAGATATTGTATTTAACACAATGGAAATGCCTTTCATCTATTTGAAAATACAGTTGATACAACATTTTCCTACTGAATAAAAACTATGGACACAAAAACTGTGGACAGACATTCCATAGTAGGATGACCTGGCTAGAGACTGAGCTCTTTACAAAGAAGGGGCCTTTTAGGAAAATTAGGGTACCTATCCATTAGCTATTGTGGAGATTTGACCTAGGGGAAAGAAGAGTTTACAGGGAGAACAAAATTTATTGTAGATAGAGAATTGTTTGTTGAGTGGGAAGAAAGATTTGAGAAGTGGTTTTGTGTAGGAAATAATTAAGATAGGTAACGTAGTGTCTGCATCATAGGGTGATGCTAGCAGGTGTGTAAACAGATTTCCTGTAGAACAGCAATCTAGTTACATCAATGATAGAGGGGGTTAACATGTATCTGCATGGGATAAATGGCTAAAGTGACAATGAAGAGAACTGAATTAATACCCACTGCAGGAGAACGCCAGCTAGCCAGGCTGCAAGAGGTAACCAAGGGCAGTTGAGAGCAGCTGTAAAGTGTTGTAGTAAAACTGCCTGGAAATATTGTATTCCTCTCAAAACTGGGGAGGAATTTAAACAGGTACTGTTTGAAGATATGGATATGATATTTACAGCACCACTGCACAACATTAAGGCCAGATCCTGGGACTCTGTCATCACCTAGTACTGGGCCATCATGGATGAGGCTTAGAGATAAATGTGTTAGAGGGGTCTTCAAGTGTGCACAGAATATAATGCAATTTTAAAGCTGCTAAGGTCAGAGTTCCTATATCCTTTTAATAAAAACATGTGAAAGGAGTTCCAAAAATTGATAACCCAGAAACATGGAAGAACTTTTTCTGGCTGAATTTTTTTGGTAGGCATACCATAATGTTTACAGTACTCTTAATACTATCTGAGTTATACCAACAAAGAAATAATACAAACTGGGAGTGTGTGTTAGACATAGGGAAAAAGACTGATGGAAATAGCTTCACATTCCTTTTTATTTATTAATGCCACAGACGAACTGGTTTTCTCATGAGAAAGGTGCTCATGAATTTTCATTCAAAATAATAAATTGATGTCCACATTTTGAGAAATATGTTTAGGGTTCAAGGGATTAGACGTGCAATTCTGCATATCTGATTCCCTGTTTACCAAGATAAAATATACTTCTTAATGTCATTTTAGTTATTATGCAGCTAATGGTTTTAGTTTATTAACCAGCAAACCTATATTAAGGAAGTTGTTACTTGCCCTTTAACTGATATTATAGCATTCTTGTTGGCAATGTTTGGGTACTTATGGTGGAGGAATGTTTATTTGTAATAAACCAATGACCTAATTTATTCATTTTTTAGCTATTGATGGATTTGGATAATCAATCAAAATTAGATTTATTCTATAGTTCTTGCATCTGTAAAACACTTCAGTATTTCAGAAGTTATGTTTTCCCCGATTCTGCTTGTGGAAAAAAAAAAAATAATCTGCTAAACCCAGAAAATATAGATTCTGAATAAAAAAAAAAAAAAAAATAAAATTCAATATGCCACAGAAATACTGACAGGTATATTTTAATCTTAACCTGTCACTGATTCTACAGTTTCTGGATTTTCTGAATATCTTTTTAGCGCTTTAGTAACTTACGTCCTTTTCCAAATAATAATTTAAGAGTAGATCCCTCCATTTAGAAGTGAGGCATTCATTTTTTTAAAAAAGGCACTTTTTTTTAAATATCAGAGTTATTTTAGAGCTATTAAAATATTGCATTTAAATTTTAAAATATTGATAATCCTTTGTAGGCTGATGTCACTATCTCCAGGCTCATGGAAATAACTGCCATAAACAGTTTGCTTAAAAATGCTCCCAGATGACTTTATTTTACAGAGAAACCTGGAAAAGAGAATAGGCACAGTACGTAAACTTTGGGGGAGGCGGGGGTGGGGGAGCATAGGAAATCCCCATTACATCTTGCATACCTTCCTGGGCTTTTCCCAGTTAATCCTGTGTCTCTCACTCTTCATTTTGGGTGGAGTATCCTGTCTTTAGATAGAAATCAAAACGTTCAGTCTTTAAAGGACCAGTTCATTCTTTTACATGCATAAATGTACCAGTTTGGACTGTAATTAAGATGTGGTTCTATAGACACAAAGAAGATGTTTGGATCCAGGATATCTTCTGTTACAGTAAAATCCCAGTCCACCTCCTTGTGCTGTTTCCAAAGGCATCCCATCCCCTTCTGGTAGCAGCAGGTCATGAACATTGGTTGTAGGCTTTGTTTCCTGACATTTTCATATCTTAATTTAGATTTTTCACAGGTACCATCATCCAAGCTCAACTGAATCTGTACTGATCTATATGTGATGAAATCTAATCATCTTGTATATGATAAAATATATGTTTTAATAACTGCCTGTCAGTTTTATGACTTTGGATAATATTTGGATAAGATGAAAGGGAAAAAAGGAGCAATAGATACTTAAGATGCAGTATGGTTATATCACTTTCTGAAGAAAGGATAAAGATTCAGTATCACTGCAAATGTACCATTCAAAAGAATTAGTTTTAGTTTAGTTTCAAAATGATATCTGAGTCAAATACCTCCTGAAACAGGAGAAAAGCCCTGAACACCAAATGAAACTATTATATTTCAACAATAGTAACTTGCACTTTTATGCTTGCTCTTCTTTGTAATAGCATTATGCTTACTTTCTCAGGGCAGCAGGCAATTTTAAGTAAGTGCACCTCATAAATTATTGAGTTAAAGTATACTAAGTACAGTGGATTAAACTAGAGAGTTACTTCAGAAGCAGGAATCAACACTTGTGCATTATACAAGACTTCCTTTGTTGTCAACTCATTGAAAATAATACCACAGAAGGCAAATGCTTTCTTCTCTCTTGCTTTCTTGCAGAAAGACTGTTGTACTTGTCACAACTTTATCTATAAGCTTTAAAAATTACCATGCATATGGTACTCTAGTTAATAACAAATGAAATGTGATAGCATTAATAACATTAAAAACATGTTTAGTTTATTGTTTCTTTGTTGAAACACTGCTAATTTTTTCAATGAGGTTGCTAGAAAACTTGTTAATAATTGGAGAAATTTGCTTTAGTGAAACTTGCGCTATTGTTTGATCAATATGGGAGGTTTTGCAAGGCTTTTGTTAGTTTCAATTTTGCAAGTTTGAAGATCCTTTTTCAAGGGGTATCTTTCTGAGGAATGTGCGGTTTTTCAGCATCTACCTTCTGTCTTGTATCACAGTGTTTTAGCAGATCTATGCTTTACTTATTCACTAGGCTTTCAATACAGAATCACATTAATCCTTTTAAGCTCCTTATTCTAATGATTTATTTTGTTGAAAACCGTAGTGATCCTCTTTGAATTTTAATGATTGCTGGCTATTCAAGGATTCATTGTTTTGACTTCCTGTCCTTACCTTTGTTTCTTACATGTCTGTAGGGAACACCTGTCTAATACTGTATCTGGCCTTAGTTCTCACTGGCTTACCATATTCACTCAAGCCTATCTTAAGGCGTTAAGTTGAAATGCTAGCTACTCATCTATGAAAATAAATGTAGGATATTTACAGAGATAGGCAGATAGACAGCAGAGGGACAGCTGAATGGATTGAGTCATTTTTTGAAGAAAATAAAATTTTTATATGAATTATATCAAGATGATTATTGCAAAGTTTGCTTAATATAAAGTCAGCACTTAGAAAAACATTAAGCAACAGCGTCTACGGGGGATTTCTATTTCAAAATTTTTGAAGCAAATGCAGTATGCCAACAGTTGTCAGGATTTGGCATCAGCCACTGAATTTAGGCCATGGCACTGGCTTAAATTGGATTTCAGGTTTCATTTTCATCCACTCTGTATAAATACAGAATGTCTCTTTAGAAATATACCTAGGAACATCATGAGTTTTCAAGCATATATTATTCTAATACAAGGTTTTAACAACTACACAGTATTTATGCATAATACATTTTGTTCCTTATCTACAGCCTTTTGGACTTTGATTCAGAATACCAGGAGCTCTGGGATTGGCTGATTGACATGGAATCCATCGTGATGGACAGCCACGACCTGATGATGTCAGAGGAGCAGCAGCAGCATCTTTACAAGGTTAGCGCTACCGTTACTGCCTTTACCTAGCTATAGAAGATCTGATTAGCTTGACAAGTCTTTCTCTCACAGGATATCGCTGTGTTCATTGTATGTATCATGGTGTCTATTTGAATTCCCTTCCCTGTCCCCAACCTCATTTCCATCCCCTTTGCGCTGACAGGCTGCACCGACATCATAATTGCAAGAAAGTTCCCTTTATCACATTCTATTTGGTGTAATTCTATAGAAGGACAAAGATTTGTCTTCAAAATGAATAGAAATAAATGAAACTGCATTAATAAATAGACTGAAACAAAATGAAGGAAAAAAATGAAATGGTAGCATTTAACAAAATGTGTTTTGATTGGAGCTTTCAGCTGGATTTTTATCCACCTTTCAGACCTCATCGGGGAAGAAAGAAATCTGCCTTGATTTTGGTTTGCTGCTGCCAGGATACAGGACTCTTCCAATTTATTTTTTATTAGTTATACATAACGCAGACATTGTCATGTTAAGTCACCACACTTATGATTTCAGAAAAATGATTTTGAACTTGCATATTGATTATAGGGTGTTCTTCTAACATATATGTACATCTTTCTGCACACACACACATGGTTTCTCTTATTTGTCCTAGCAGTCTCAGCTCAGAAGCTTTATCGCTTCTTTTAGATAGACAGTACATTTAAGAAGTTCCCAAAAATGTGTTATTTGATCCTAAAATTATTTCAGAGTTCACTGTGTGTCTGAGAAGCTGTAGTCTATGGGTCTGAGGGGTGGTGGGGGAAAGAAAGGAGGGGCTTTTGACAGAAATATCAGGCTGCAGTAAATCTTCCTCATTTAGGCAATTTTTATTGGAGTAATTCTGACAGTTGTCATCCTTGAATTGCTTTGAGCATATGGCATATTTCAAAGAGCAGATTGTGAATCATAAAAAATAAAATTAATAACTACCCACAGAACCAGCAACAGTATAATGACAAGAAACAACTACCCTCTAGCTTTTTTTTATTTCTTATCAACTAAATAGTACATTCAAGGTCAAATAGAAGTTGTTTTCTTTCTTCTATGATTGCATGAGTTGATAATGTCTGAAATATACTTTATTTTTTCTTTCTTTGGCATCCTAATTTCTTGATAGTCTTCTTTCATTCTAGTCTTCCTAATTTTAGGCCTTTTATTTAAAATACCTAGTGAGAAAAGGTTCTCACATGAATTAAAATATGTCTATAAATTGAAATATAGTTCAGATGCAAAGTGGTTTAGGCTGCAAGTAAGTTTAATTCAGTGACCTCCAGTTCTTGCTTTCACAATAATTTCTTATTTTTTTCTAATGTCTTTTTCCTAACATTCTGAATATTTAATCAGACTTAATCACACATTAATTGGCTAGGCTCGGAAATAAACAATGTCGGAATGGGTTAAAAGTTTCTGGCAAATCTAAAATAGTGTTTTGGTAGTGCCTGTCCATGTAAGACCAGCTTCTACTATGCCTAATCTAACCAGTATTTAGTCCTATACTAAGAAAATCAATAAACAGAAATTTTAAGGAAACGAATATGAAAATCCCTCAGTATGAAAAGAAACAAAGTTTAAGCAATCACCATAAGTGTTTTAGGTACAATTTAGGCTACTTCCCTTTCCACTATCCAAATGTAACCATTAAGAATAATTACAGACAGTAAGGCTGGATTAATGAACAGTGAGAAGAATAAAAGAGGGAAATAATTTAAGAATTGGTTTGCAGTACAGTATGATGGCAAAATGAAGAATATTGTATATTCAAAATGGGAGGTAATAGTTTCTTAATATTAAGAAATTCTTTATTATAGTAGGCACAACATTTCCAAAAGCAGAAAGTTTGTGCCAGGGGGAGTAGTTGAGTCTGTAGTCTGTGCAACACAGACAAACCAGGACTGCTTCCAAGTACAGGCAGCTTACTTGTTCTGCAGCTTCTGCAGAGAGGTCATCTGGTAACTAATAGAGCCCCTAAACCAAAAGTACCTATCTGGTCACTGCAAAACCACTTGAAGAAGGGTAGAAACAGACTGCAGGCCCTCCCACAGTGAATATTCTCTCCATATACCTTTCTAGTGAAAACAGCAAGCAAATTGTTTAGGTTTGGAGGAAAGACTTAGCTAGGAATGTGGAGTTTGGTCAAGACATGACTAAGGAGTGTCCATAAAGCAGGAGGAGTATTTGCAGGTAATGTAAAAAGCTTGAGTGCATAGCATTAAGATCTATTAGCCTTTAAAATAAAACAAAGCAACAACAAAACTACAAAAAAAAAACCACAACCAAAAAACACCCCCCCAAAAAAACCCAACACCAAAACCCACAAAAAATAATTAAAAAAAAAAAAACTCCCAAAGAAGTGTTGTTGAAAGCCCCATAATTTCAGAGATTCAGAAGTAGACAAAAGAAAACATTAGCAAATGTAATTGGAGGAATAGCTGTGCACTAGCAAGGAGAGATCAGATAAATCACTAAGTTCTTTATCACCCTCAGTTTCTGAAATTTGTGTAAGGATGTATCATGCCCTCAAAAGCATTATTTGTAGTTCTATAAAACTAGCCTAGTGAACCTCTCTTCTAATCAAGAGTGACACCTTTTTTTATTTTGGAGGCTCTTACACAGAGCCATGGATGGTCTAGTGCTCAAAGCTAAGGGGAAGGAGCACTGCCTACGCTTCACAGTGAACACAGCCATTCTGGTCTGTAGGGAGAGAAATCTGTAAAGAGAAATTCAGGCAGCTATTCTCAGAATTCCTCAATGACATGGAGTGTTATGAAAACACAGGTCCTGCTTTAGTTATTCTTTATCAGTTACAGCTTCAAATGTGAACCTGCTAATTGCACTCTCTGCATTTTGGTGAATTCTCCTAAACCCACAGATCCCTCTTCTCAGTTATTGAGCTGACAAGTAATTGCACTCTGAGCCAGCTCAGCAAGGCGCCTCTGCCAGGGAACCTGCTGTGGTATCACTATTACCAGCAGTAATCATTGTCCCTAAGGAGTCTAAGTATGGGAAGGAGCAATGATAAAACAGGTAAATTGGAAGGAAAAAGCATATATTAAAGCAGCATAACATAATATATAAATGCTAAAATTGCATATGGGAAAATAGAATATATTTTCATGGTTAGACTATTTTCCCACTACTCTATTTTCAGATTTAATATAGATTTAAGTAAACTCTCAGCTTAATTTTGCTTTGCAATATTCCAGGAACTTCATAGTTTTTTTATTAGGATACCTATTACCTCTCTTTAACTAGGTTTTATTTTGCCCTTAATATAATAGGAGGTGCACAGCCATATTTTTTTGAATATCTGAATATGTATATATGACTTTCTCTAGATATTGTAGATTTCAATGCAAAGATTTACAAAAAAGAGAAAACTGTTCTTTCTTGCTATGCTACCCCATAGCCCTAAATGATTTCAGCTTAACAGTCTTAAAATAGTTAATGATTTAGAAAATCAACTAGTATTTGATAAAATGACAGTCACAGAATGAATTGCTGATGGTTTATTTATCCTCTGGTGCTTTATCTAACTAAGAAAAAAACCCAAAAAGAGCATTTCCAAGGTTTTGGACTCTGGCTTTTTTGTACCGCTGTAATAGCTCAGTTTAATGCCAAATGTATCATGTTTATTTCATTTTAATCTACTGCATGTGAGTCTGATCTCATAAACTCTAAGCACACAGAACTTGCATTGACTTCAGTGGTATTCATACACTGTTACTGGAGAATCAAACCCAAAGAATTTAAACTCTGGTAATTAGCCCTTTAGTGGGAACTTGAGTAATTCTGTACCTTGAATGTTCAAAAATGAAGCAAATCGGTATTTACTAGAACTGTGGAGATTAGAAATGAGTATCCTAGGCAGAAAAGTTAATGATAATTCTTTCCATTTTCCTCAGAAGATTAATTGCAAAACTTGTGTTAAGATTAAAACCGCATATAAAAAAGTACAGTATGATTGTTAAAATTGTTAGCATGTTCAGAATAAAATTAATCATTTTTAAATATCAAATAAAATAAATTATATTTTTCTGTCTGATTACAAGTAATGTATGGTGGGCTTAATACAAACTGCATAAGCTGTGAGCCTTTCCCTAGTAAGTCTTCAGCAACAATGGTCATGATAGATGGAAAAAGACCCCTATGTAGTAGTGCAGAGATTTTGAAAACAAATCAGTTGACACAGCTTTAAAACAGGTTAACTACTGAACTATTTCATCAAAGGGAAGCAGCTCACTGTGTTAAATAACATGAAAATGCACAGTAAAAGCTAAGGATACCTTTCAAAAAAAGTTGAGGGGAAAAGAAAAAAAAAATCTAGGAGTTTTTGTTTCACTACTGGAAGCTATCCTTCCTTGGAAGGTGCAGTTAATTTTCTCCTCTGGGTGTGCTGCTGCTCCATTGTGCCTTCCTCCTGGCTCAGTGTGCTGTGGCCCTGAGTGGATCAAACAAACCGTGGTGAAAGTTTCCCTCATTTGCATCACTTCTAGACAGCCCTGTCGTACTCTTTGCTGACAGGAAATCACTGTCTTTGTCACCTTTCTTCAGTGATCTCCTTTTGGCAGAGATTGGCCATGTGACCAGGATTAATCACAACAACAGTTCTGGCTCAGAACTCAATGACATGTTTTCCTCAGCACTTCAATAATGGTGTAGAGGAGTCAGTAGGAAATGACTGCATTAATTTCAGAGTGAAAAGATAATTAACACTTAAGGACTTAGTGCTATAACCTATGGAGCTATTATTCAAATTAAAACTAATTTATTGAAAACTTGTGGAAAAAAAGAGGAAAAAAAAAAACCAAAACAATCAAAATTGCCCTTTAATGCAACTTAAAATAATTTTACAAGAATCACAGAGTTTAAAAAGAAGCCCAAACTATATTTAATGTGATAATATAAATACATAAAAACTTACACATTTGAAACTGGAGGCTAAAGTATGTAAAGTGCTTACTTAGATGATATGAATAGGATACTGGCAAACAAAAGCAGCAGTGTGCTCCTAGAATGCTGTGCTTCAAGGAGTTTCCTTGGCAACAGAAATGCAGTTCCAAAAGTAGACAGAACTTTCCTCAGAAAACATACTATTAATAACAACCTTCCGGAACAACTTGGAACAATTTGACTACTTGGCAATAAAATGCCAAGTGTTCTGCAAATTAATCTAACACATAACAGTTATATGTTTCTCTTGCCCATAATTCTCCTGAACTGGGGGACTGAGTTCTCTGCTGTTAGAGGATACAAATGTGCAAAGCGGTTCCAAATGCTGTGCAAACAGAGAGAGGGCTCAAATAGCAGCAGCCTATAAGGATCAATTAATGTCCTTCGTATCATTTTAACTTGTAAAACAGATTAGTTTAATTGGATTACTTCGTTCCATTTAAAACGAGTTCTGCGTACCTACTGGAGCCACATTGTAGTTCAGTCTTTATTTCAAGCAGATTTTCCATATAAAGAAAACTTATTAAAAGATTAACAGCCCGTAGAGTGATATATTTGGACAATATGCTTAGGGGATTGGTTATAAACTAGAAGACGTGAAGAATTTTGCTCCTACACTGCATATTCTGCATGACACAGGATAGCTTCTGTTTGGTAATCTGTAAGTGCCTGCACGGAGCTGCTAGAACAGTCACTGGTAGAAAATGGTGATTGTCACTTTGGAGGAAACTCTCAGCACACTGCAGGATTGAGCCTCTTGTAGGTAGTAACTCCAAATATGTTATGCGTGCAGAATTTTTAGATATGTCATCATTTCTGTATGAGCCAAGAGAATAAACTAATTTCAGATTCGCCTTGCTAATAGGAATCATTAGAATTCCACTAAAGGCCATAAGTTTACCAGACAGGAAAGGTAGGCTGTGCTACTACCTCGACTTTTCCTGAATTTTCAGATCTAAAGGTTAAAAGTAATCAATATCTCATTGTGCAGCCTGATAATAAGTAATAACCATGATGTTAAAATCTGAATGACTGCAGATAGCACTTAGGCGTGTTGACCCATTTGAAAAGGCTTTTTAATTGCAACCAGAATAGTCATAGTTTGCTAACAAACTTTTAGGCTACCTTGCAAAAATCAACGCATTTTTGAAATATTATTTTAATGCTATTAGCAAATTATGTCCCGAGTTATGTCCCAAAATCAAAGCTTTTATTTTATCTAACACATGTAACACTTTTAAAAAAATTAAATTATTCTGATAAATAATATCAGTGACGATATTAATTACCAGTAGTAAATTACAGCAGTCTACATACATGGATTGATACATGCCTCAATGGAAGTTATTCTTTGCCTTTGACATTGTGGTATGTTTTTAACTGTCATAGACAGTAAAATAATTGAGCTGAGCTTTGCACAAAACTCTGACATCAGTTACTGTTCTTCACAAAGTTCAGAAATTTCCATGTGCTAGACTGCTTGGCTTTTTTCCCCAACAGACTGATAATAGAATCATAAAATCGTAGAATCAGCTACGCTGGAAAAGGCCTTTAAGATCATCAAATCCAACCACTACCCCAGGACTGTCAAGACCACCACTAAACCATGTCCCTGAGGGCCTCAGCTACATGGTTTTTGAACACTTCCAGGGATGGTGATTCCACCACTCCCTGGGCAGCCTGTTCCAACGCCTGATCACCCTCTCTGTGAAGAAATTTTTCCTAATGTCCAATCTAAACCTCCTCTGGTGCAACTTAAGGCGTTATCTCTTCTCCTATCACTTGTTACTGGGAAGAAGAGACTGACCGCCACCTCTCTCCATTCTCCTTTTAGGTAGTTGCATAGAGCAATAAAGTCCCCCCTTAGCCTTCTCTTCTCCAGACTAAACAACCCTGGTTCCCTCAGCCATTCCCCATAAGACTTGTGCTCCAGACCCTTCACCAGCTTCGTTGCCCTTCTCTGGACCTGCTCCAGCACCTCAATGTCTATCTTGTCATGAGGGGTGCAGGACTGAACACACCATTCAGGGTGCGGCCTCACCAGTGCCAAGTACAAGGGGATGATAACTTCCCAGGTGTTGCTGGCTGCGCTGTTTCTGATACAGGGCAGGATGCCATTGGCCTCCTTGGCTGCCTGGGCACACGCTGGCTCATGTTCAGTGGCGTCAATCAGGTCCTTTTTCACTAGGTCAACCACACCCAGGTCCTTTTTCACTAAGCAGCTTTCCAGCCACTCTTCCCCAAGCTTGTAGCATTGCATGCAGTTGTTGTGGCTCAAATGCAGGACCCAACACTTTGACTTGTTGAACCTCATACCATCGGCTGCAGCCTATCGATCCAGCGTGTCCACGTACCTCTGCAGAGCCTTCCTTCAGCCGATCAACACTCCCACCCAACTTGGTTTCGTCCGCAAATTTACTGAGAGTGCACTCAATCCCCTCATCCAGATCATCAATGAAGATATTAACACTGGCACTAACACCAGGACCTGAGGAACACCACTAGTGACTGGTTGCCTGTCCTGGGTTCAGCTGTAATGGTTATTTTTCTCCTTCCTAGTAGCTGGTGCAGTGCTGTGTTTCAGCTTCAGTCTGAGAACAATGCTGATAACACACTAATGTTTCGGTTGCTCAGCAGCGCTTACCCTGATCAAGTACTTTTCAGTCCCTCATGCTCTGCCAGTGAGGAGGCGCACAAGAAGACGGGAGGGAGCAGAGACAGGACACCTGACCCAAACTAGCCAAAGGGGTATTCTATACCACAGCACATCATGCCCAGTATATAAACTGGCGGAGTCACCCAGAAGGGCAGATCGCTGTTCAGGGCAGGCTGGGTATCGGTCGGTGGGTGGTGAGCAATTGTATTGTGCATCACTTGTGTTTATTGGGGTCTTTTTTCCTTCCCTTTTTAGTTTTATATTCTTCCCCCTTGTTATTTCCCTTACCATTATTATTATTGGTGGTAGCAGTTGTAGGTTTGTGTTATACCTTAGTTATTGGACTGTTCTTATCTCAACCCATGGGGTTTACATTCTTTTGATTCTCCTCCCCATCTCACCAGGAGCAGGAGGGAAGAAGGTGGGGAGTGAGCGAGTGGCTGCATGGTTCTGAGTTACCAGCTGGGCTTAAACCATGACATTGCCAACTAGATGGGATATCATTAAGATACCATTAAGAAGCTCTATGACTTTCCACGCTAGGAAAACCCATTGTTTTGATTGAGAGGTCTCAGAAATGCCTGATACCCCAAGCAGTAAAAATCTGACTACTATCAGAACATCAACTAAATAAATTCAGGACCTGACAGAGAGAAGTTTCCTAGTCTGTTATTGCAGGGAGTGATGAAATTGGTTAACTTTTTCTATGCAGAGTATTTTCACTTCAGTTGCACTAGAGAACAGAGTCAAAACTTCTTTGTGACACATCCTACAACAACCAGCTCATTTTTTCAGTGGTCCATATGTTTAATTTCCTTCCTACTTCTGGCAAATTTTACATTTTAAAAAGCAGAAGAGAAAATAATTTCTAGTGAAAATTTTACTTGAAGCACTGAAATGTTAAGTTTTGATGTCTTTGCACAACTACAACCGGAAGACGCTGATTACCATGTCTACAGAATTACAAAGTCAGTCTAGAGAATGGATAAAAAAGAATATTTTTACATCTTCTTGGTTAATTCTATAATATATTTCAAATGTAAACATACATTTTTAAAGGCAGTGTCTGTTCTATGGAGCAGACTCCCTGTATTTCCGCAAGAAGTGGCTTCGTGCATTTCACAAAAGCGGGTTTCTTCCATTTCTTCCCAGCATGACATTGAAGATGAACTTCACATTTTAGCAAAGCAGTATTTACTGAGCTTGTAGCAAAAGCCAGCACAGCTTTTTGGAGATTAAAGCAGTGTGTCTAGAATGAAAGAGGCATTCGGCTTCAAACAAAAGTAGATGTGTACCACATAGCTGTCATCACCATTCCTTACTACAGCTGCAAAACGTGGACAATTTACAGTCATCACGTCAAGCATCTTAGTCAACTCCACATGCTCTGTCTTTGTGCCCTTGCTGGTATAAAATGGTGGGATAAGGTCCCAAGCAGTGAGACCTTAAAGCATTGTCAAATATTCAGCACTGAAGCACTAATAGTCTGACACATTCAGCTGTGGTGGTTTAAGTGCATATGTCCAGCAGGAAATTACCCAAAGCCATTTTCTTTTCATCAAGCATTTTTAGCTTTTAAAAAATGGATATGGCACTTAATTCACCCCAAAGGATGATGAAAATTACAATGTTCATTGTTTTCTGTATGCTAGGACTGCTTAGTGTCCAAACAAGGTAGAAGGAGCACAAGTTAGTTTCAGATATACTACATTATTCACGTTCTGTGAAGTACAAGTAAGAATAACCAAAGCATAGCAGCACTTTAACTTAATCATTGAACTAAGAGTCCCTAAGAAAAGGTGTTATACTTGTGCTGTTATATATGCGGTCAAACTCCAGGGACATCAATGCCAGTGCTGCAATGTTCTTCAGTACTCTGAATGGAGTAAAGAGGCCATATGATGCTCAAGAACTTGGGCATATTCTGGTTTACATTGTTCTTAGCACAACCTTTCAAAATTTATCCTTTGGTCTAAACGAGTTGAATTTATCTGTATTTTCTCATTTCCTGGCACCCTGGATCACATGCAGACCACATGTAAGCAGTGCAGAGGCTTGCAGCTGCCCACTGTGAGGCTAGTATTTAATGTATTATGGCAGATTTTATGAAAGTTCATATGAATCAGCTGACTAAAAGCTTCTCATGAAGTGATTTGTGAATTTGCACTCAAATTTCACTCATAAAGTCTCATATACAGTAATGGCAAATAAGGAATATCAGCCCTCTATAAAAATGAAGAAGTTCAGAGAAGCCAGGACTGATTTCCCTTCATCACACTGCATCTCAGAATCTTTAGTCTAATATTTCACAACCTTTGTTCTGGGTTGTGAAGCCATGTCCTACCTTTAAGATCTTATACAATAACTATAACAAGAAAATGGCTTCATCAGGTCAGAGAATAGTGTGTCCTGTGCAGTTCTCCAGATATTTCAGTTCCATGAGGTTGTCCAGTAATTCTGAGCCCACAACATACAATCGTAGAATACCAGGTTGGAAGGGACCTTAAGGATTATCTGGTCCAACCTTTCTGGGCAAGCATGACCTAGACTAGATATTGTCTAGACATAACCTTACAGAAGCCATAACATCCCACCTCAAGGAATCCCATAGGTTTAGACTAGTGCTGTGACAAACCACCCTCTGTACAGTGTCTGTGCATGTGCTGCTCTAAAGCTTTCTGCCACTGGTCTCACCAAGTAATATATTGATATAAGATAAAATTAGGAGTGTTAATAACACACTGACAACATAATTTTGAAGTTGCGTCTGGACATGTTCTTCTTGGTTTTTAGCAGCTTGGTGGATTAGGCTGGTTTAGAGGGATGCAGACAAAAAAATTCGCTAGCAAAAATATGCTTGGCAATAGCAACCTCATTCCTAAAGTTAGTTGCCAATTTAGAATTCACTTTACAATTTCTTCAGCTCATACTCCATGAGAAAATATATTTTTTTTCTGAACATGTAGGAATTATGTGCTTTATACATGATATTTTACTTCATAAACATAATACAGGAAATACTATTTCGCTTCCCAATTATTCCTCATCAGTATACCTCATAAATAATCAATACTATAATATGGGGTTTTTTTTAAATGAACAAAAACCAAATGACCACAGAAAACCTTTTTTAGGAGGTTTTCTGTATGAAACCCAAATTCACTAAATCTCAATAAACTTGTGCTGAGAACACATTCAATGCATACCCATTTAAATCATAAAAAATAAGTTGCACTGACATATACATTTATAATTTCCTGAATCTGTATTTGTATGCATATTTTATTTGTATTTTTATTTTCATAAATTTATACTATATTTTTATATTGAAAATATATAAATATAAAATATTTTTAAATATATTTGTAAACTTTTCACTAATTGTTAGGTGATATTTTTACATTGTGCATATATTTTTTAATACATTGTACCAAAAATAGCAGCACCATTTGTGTGAACTTCTCCTTCTAACAAGGTAAGATAAGTGATCACTATAATTGCATTCATAGTTGTTGCAGTTGTGGTTGTATCAGGTCTGATGGGATCCTAGGGTAGGTGCCAGTCAACTCCTGTGGCCAGTGAGAAAGACCTGTGGTTGTTTTTAACTTCTTGTGGGTGCTGATATTCTATCATTGCTGAAAATATGGTTGCTATAGAATTTCAGTGATCATGAACTGTAAATGTTGAAGTTGGCTCTATGGAGAGATGCTTCTGAGGGAAGACAGCAGTTATACCTTTCCCATCCTGTTATTGCAGAATGATGGGTGCTATCACAGATGTGCAGGACAAACTCCATTTATGGCACTGAGCAGATCAGCAGCGCAGTGTTACATGCTGCAGGGAAGGCTATGGAGAAGATGTAGTTTCCCCAGTAATGCACTGGGAGAAGGTGTCATCTATGAAGGCTGATTTAGACTACTTGAGGAGGTTCCTCTGACAGGTGATTCAGAGCAGGAGCTTAAGTTAAGCACTCTGAAATAGTTTCAGAAGAAACCTTTTCTCTCTTATTTTTCTCACCACTGATTGTATAAAGAGGTTATGAAGATCAGCCTCACTCAGCATTACCTCTCACTGACTTTCAGTTATCATGAAAAGAGGGGTTTTTAGTACCATTGTGCCATGTCTATGCAATATTCCAGTTTGAAACCCTGCTGTGGTACATCCAGATTTTGACAGACATCACACTGGAGTTTGATCATCTCTGCTTTACTCATTGATTTTTCTTAGAAATGGGAGATGACAGATACATGCCATTTTTCAGGTGTTAACTTTCTGAAGGTGAACATTAGCCTTTTTGAATGATGTATGGAGACATATATATGGGGTTTTGCTGTCCTTTATCAAGGAGAACTATGTGCCTGCTATGTAGGCAGAAGAATAATTCCCAAGATATCTTAGTTTGTTCTATGTGGAGAGATCAGATAAACACTATCTGAGGTGAGACATAGTTAATCATGCGATCCCACTTTGCTCTCTAAAAGTTCATCTCTATTGGGTTTTTTTTCCAGTAAGCATATGTAATTTATAGTCAGAGTTCATTTTTCTCCAGCCAGTCAGTAGTCAAATGCGTCATAGTGCCAGTATGGAAGATGTTTGCTTTTGTTTCCCAGGTCCCAGGATAAATAAATAAAAAGAGGGAGAATAAAGCAGGTAATAAAAATCACCTCTCTTTTCCACCTTTTCTTCTACGCTGAGCTAGGGACCTTTCTGTCCATTCTTCTTCCTATCAGTTATGGTTAAATGCTATGACCATGGTGCTGTATGAGCCTTATAGTACCTTTATGCAGTTAGTTTGCTTACTAAGTAGAGAGAAAAATTTCTGAGATGCCCACTAAAGATTCGAATGGGTATGAAGATACATATACGATACATATGATTCCGTTTTAATAAACATACAGGATAATTTTCTGGTAAATAAGGCCAAAAAGTATTTCTTCAACTCATGAATACACATGGTAGATTGGTAGCTAACTCACAGTGCCCAGAGGATTAGGCACAAGGAAACAGGTTTCACTCATGAATACACATGGTAGATTGGTAGCTAACTCACAGTGCCCAGAGGATTAGGCACAAGGAAACAGGTTTCACTCATGAATACACATGGTAGATTGGTAGCTAACTCACAGTGCCCAGAGGATTAGGCACAAGGAAACAGGTTTCATTGCCAATAAAAACTATTGGTCTGGGCTCCCTCACCCTGCCAAAGTTCAAGAATCAATCAAAGGAGTGATGAAAGAGCTAGTTTAAGATTGAAAATATTATATTCTTCCATCTTATTTCTCCAAATGAGATCTGAGACAACAGTCACATTAGAAAGGAAGGAAATATCTGTTATTACCCAGGTAAAACCCCTGAAAATCACAGGACATAGGTAGCAGTGACTGTGAGCACCAGAGTTTTGTCTGGAACTCCAGACAAAAAAAAAAAGGCTTTTCTTTGAGGCAATAGAAGCAATGTTTTAGTCTCTAAAAAGAATTGATCAGAATGATGTAAGTAGCTCTAAGTAAATTTAAAGCTATAAAAAGGTTTTTTTAAACAATACCAGAAACAGAAAAGAGGATATGGTATGGTGCCAGGAACTAGAGCGCCCATGTGTAACTGGAGACATAAAACATTTCTTAATTGTATCTCTTCCCCAGGATCACTTGTAAAATACACAGTTCCTATTCACAGGGAAGACATTAGAGTAAAGCCAATCTAATATATGCCTCCAAAGAGTGGCCAAGCTATCCAGAGAAGTGCCAAAATAGAAACAGCAGAACACACACATAGATGTAAGTCAAAAGAACCCATGAAGCAGGGCAGATGTAGACTGGCTGAAAATGTAGGCTTTTTAGTGCAACATATGTACTGTAACAGGCAACAGGAAAAGTAGAAGGAAAAATGTTCCTGAAAAAAAGAGCCAGGCAGACAGATTGAATATTGCAGTTATCTTTGAAATTAAAATATAGTGTCTGAAACCAATGAGAATTTAAGGTTTTAATGAAGAAGTAGATATGTGTAATATGACTTAAACAGATCTAAAGATTCTCAGTGTTCTGGCAATGCAGAAGGCTGCAGGCATTCAATTGCTATATTTGCAACTATGCTATTAGATCAATGACTAATTTGATACCAGCTGGATTGTGGAGCCAGCTGCAGTGCAACACTGATAAGGAGCAAAATTAGACTGGAGAGATGCAACCAAGCACTGCAGATGTGCAATGAAATCATTATGAGACCAGTGGATAAGTCAGTCAGAGAGGAACCCCTGAAATAAGAGATGTCATCACTTAAAGTTTACTATTGTTTTGCAAGAATTCTACACACCGTGGCCATTGGTCTGTGCAAGCTCTGGTTTCAATTGGAAAGCAATATTCAAAGCAGTACCTGAAAGGAACAGGGAGGTCACTGTGATTGTTCCCTAGCATTCTAACTGAATATAGTGTATTTGAAGAAGATTCTAAGAGCACTCAGAGGTTAAATTGAAGTTAGCACAAAACCCCAGAAATCACCCTAAAGACAGAATTCTGTTAGTCTTCAGTAAAACTACTGAAAAAGGCAGTGTGGCAAAGCAGAGACCATGCACCCCCAGAAAGTAATGCAGAGTGGATAAATTATCTACTATTGGCCTGAAAATTTTGGAGTAAACTGATCACAAAATTGTTGAACAAAATGCTGAGAGCCTGGGACATGTTACAAATTTTTTTTCAGGGCAACAGTGTTCACTGTGATGTCAAAACCGTGTTTTGTCATATTGATCTGAATGAACAACACAGCCTCTGTTTTGCTACATATTTTGCCAACTATCTGTAGGCTTTTATGCTCATCACTCTCAGCTTCTAGAGCTATTCCAGTATAATATGGACAGGCACTCTTAGTCTACTGAGTAGCTGATGGCAATCTAAACATAGGAAACAAAAATGTCAAAGATGCAATCCATAACTAGCTCCTAAATGAAAATCTTGGCAGGAGTATTAATCTAAATGCAGAAAACCTGAAAGAATTTGAGTCACCTGTGGGTGGCATCTGTTGATTTTTGAAGGACTTTGCTGCTGGCCATGAGAAAACAGGAGCCACTCAGGAAACAGGCAGAACAGTTGGAAGGACAGGCCAGTCTTTCACAGACATGAACAACAGTATTCACAAGTTTTTCGCACATTTGGCAAAAGCCCGTGGATTTTTGCAATGGTTAATATAGAGTGACTAAAACAAAACACAAACAAACAAATTAACTAAAGTTAGAGGACCAAGAGCAATAAAATGTTGGGAGGGGGAGAAAGGAACCAAGATGCCAGTCCTTAAATAGTATTTCAAAGGGCTGAGCTATATGAGAATCTTCTGGTGATACAGAGCTCTTGTAGCAGTTCCTCTGTCATTTTCCCCAGACTGTGCTAGAAGTAGTGAGTGAGTGTAGGGATAAGTTAGAGTTAAAATAGCATTCCTTCAAACAGAAAGCCCTGGTTTCTGAAATCAGTGAAACTAGGGGTTTCTGTCTTGCCCAGAAGCAACAGCACAACTTGCTCACTTCACATGCCCAATGCACTTGTGTTCCAGGAGAGGTAATGTACCATGAGTTACCTGATGGGCAATATCTCACCTTTAAGACACCGTGTGCTGCCTGTAACTGTAAGTAGACCCACAGCCCACCTTTTTTTTTTTTGTTTTTTTTTTTTTTAATCTTACTTCAAGTGTGGGATGTATCCCTACAAATTAATGAACAGTACTGAGTCCTCCAAAAAGCAGATTAACACAGTGAGGAACTTAGTATAGATGCAAATCAAAGAGAATATAGTTATATAAAGACACATATCTTCATTTACTTCAGTTGTATGTATACATATCTATATACATATATTTTGTCTAACAGCACAAATGCTAAATAAGTAAGCTTTGCTATTCCTGGCACATTTCAAAGTTACTCAAGAGTATTAAAATGTTAAGCAATATAATGTGTATTTCATGGAAAATGTTTCTGTTTGGCTCACATTAATTAAAATTCAACTCTTCCTTTTATAAGCCAGATTAAAAGAGAGGTAGAATATTGCTGGCCAACTGCAGCAGGCAACAGCAAGCAGAAATGCTTATTGTGGGAGATAGGTTGAATACATGTGAGGAGCTTTTTGTATTTCCTTTCAAAGCCACGTGTCTCAGAAGGTATTTACTGACAGAATAACAGGGTATTCTCTCTCTCTGAACTAACCATTTCCACAGACAGTGCTCTTCATTGCCATGGTAAACCAGCAGGTAGGAAATTCTGACCTTGGTGCTGATGCATGCTTAAATGATAGCTAAAATTTCCTGGTTTGTCCCTGCGTATTTAAACAGTGAAGAAATATATTTCCTGCACTTCACCCTAATGAATTCATGACAAAAAATGAATCTTCTACCAATTTCCCTGTTTCCTTCCCTTCAATCCAGATACTGCACTACTATAATAACTTGCACATCATTTGAAAGCTGTTATGCTTATGCGTGCCTGTATCTGTTCCAAACATTTCTTTACTGTCTGGGTAACCTCCAAACCGGGAGATCTAAAGTGATGGCAGATCTGGTGGTTTAGGCAGTTGGTTCCATTGAAATCAGCATAGACCCTCTGGATCATGCATATGATTTGCTTGTGAATTTGATGCAGAGGTCTTATGAGAAGAGGCTTTTATGTTGATATTTATGATTTTATAAGGCTAAAAATAGCACTGAACATCCGCCATTTACAGCTATGTGTTTACTTCTTTCCTCTCTGGTGCTTTCTAAATTCCACCCTCCTGAAGTATATGGTGCCTTTTCCAGGCTGCATCTTTGAAATCTCTTTGTAGCTATATTCTATGGTTCTGTATCTTTTAGCTTGCTGACTTAATCTGGCAGGGCCAGAATTTGCTACCTGAGCACTACAGATTTTAGCACCAGTAGATTCTGATTGATTAAATCTCAAAACCAGGTGCTCTCACATGTTCTGATCCCTAGTTGTCAGGTCATCCAATAGTTGAGAATCTTTCTCGAAGTTTTGACCTTAACTCATCTATTTGGGCATCTCAGCTACTTGTGAGTAGTTGACAGTGACCTTACATTTTACATCCGCTCCTTTTGTGAGTCTGAATGTACAACACTAGCAGTGGATTGCACTGATGCCTGTTGTCATTGCTTTGTATGGCTGTGAGATGTTTGGACCCAGATCTGTGGGCATAGTAGTCTTTGTTTCTACATCCTTTTAAGTAGTGATGCTGGCCAACATAATTTTGTGTAGCCTGTATTCAAGCTTCCCAGGAAAGCTCCTGGAAAACAATTATGTTTGGGTTTTTTTTTAATCCAGATTCTCTTCTGGTATTTTCTAGGGAGCAGATAGGTATGTTGTGATACACTGACGTGTTATGGGACTTTATTTTATAAGGTGGCATGCAAACGCCTAGGGATTTAGCTACTGACCATTTTTAACATGAGAAGATATTAGTCAACCTTGGTGTCCTGACTCAAGCAGCAGCCAGTCCCAGAAAACTTGAGATAAGATGAAGAAAATAATCTCTTTTCTATATATTTCAATTAGTTCCAATGGTCTTTAGTTGATGGGGTTTATTCATTTCTGTAATGTTTATCTTTTCTTTGTATGGTCATCTCATTTTTTGTCAGATTAAAATGAATAATTAGCGGATTTGACCACCAGGTGGCCTACTACACTGTGTTGTTGGCATACGCCCTAACTACTTAAGAAGGATGTACAGTCATATTTATTAAAACTTCCGTTGTTAGATAGCGTTATTCTGTGAGTGCAAGTGTGGCATTTGCAATTTTAACTTTGTCTTTTTTGTTGTACCAATCAAATGTAAGTGTATTCATACCAGTTGGACTTTTTCAGGCTGATGAAAGGTTGCAAAATAAAAACCATACATTTTGTCCTTAAAGATTTTTGCACGGTTAAAATATTCAAACCTTTTTCTTAAGTGCTTAACAACTTTACCAAAGGACAGTTAATTTCTGTTTCTGCCATTTCTTCCACACTATTAAAGAGGAAAAGAATAAAATCAATGCAATGGCAATTCTTCAGGCATCAGTACCAAATGCCAATCACCAATGAGCTTGAAAAATTACCTTTAATAGGGTTAATGTAGTGCTAGTATAGTTGCCTAATGTACAAAAGCTCTATGGCCTGTTCTAAAATACGTATTCATTAATTTCTTTAAACTTCAGTTCTATGGCAACATATTATACCTCTAGCATAATAGCTAACTAAATGACCTAAAAGTTGACGCAGATGTAGATTTAAAAAATGTAACCTAGTACTGTTAGGAACATGTAGTATTCAACAAGGTATACTTTTTTATTTTTAGAATTGTCACTAATAAGAAAATTACTATTAAGATAGGAAGTACAGCCATTTTAAGAGGTGAAATCACTTTATTTATGTCAGTGAAGTGCAGGTACCATTCACAAAAGTTCTGTCACCATAAAAATCAGTCATCTTTGCCAATATTCTCGATAGAATGTATTCCTTAAAAAAATTTGTAAAACGGAATAAGCAATGGGCTCTTTTTCTTTACCCCTCATCCTTTTCTCATTTTTTTTCTTGAATTTTTTCTTTTTTGTTTGGAATTACTGAATTCCCTACATAGTGTAACAAACATCTATTAACCAGGCAAACAGTTAAATTTGAAGACATCGCTGCAGATTGCTCTAAGCATATGTCTTAATGGGCACAGATCTTTCCAATTTGTATTTGAACAGCCAGATAGCTATCATGACATGCATGATTACCAGGATAGACTTTCCACAAAGCAGGACCCGAATGTCTTGAGAGAATGCCAGAAAGACAAAAGTTCATGTCTTCCCTAGTGTTTGTTGTAGCTGAAGTTGATTCAAAATATCCTGAATTTGCTTCATATTACTTCACTACTGGTTTTGTGTCCTGACATTTCCTGCTGCTGCAGTCTTTTGAAGCATTGCTTTCCTTCTGAGATATATGCCTATCTTTTCCAATTTTCAAGATATGCCTTTTCCATCTTCTTTAAGTGGAATTCAGACATTAAAACAACACTAACTTGCCAATCTCTAAATCCACTGACATTGCAAGTGTTATATATATATTTGGATATTGATGCTATAGTCACTGGTTTTTCAGTTTGCTTAGGGCACAGAGCTTAGCATTTCCATGAGGCAACACAAGCCACTATGAACCTGTGGGTTTTTTTCCTGAAGTCAATTTTACTGCACTATCTTTACCAAACTATTATTTTTTTTAATTGCTGGTTCTATTAATATACTGGTGTTATGCTGTGTGCTGATTTCAGAGAAGCTCATTACAAAATGCTAAACACAAAGGGGCAGATTCCCGGGTCTGTCAAGATCCCATTCAACTTTACCATTTCCAGAGTGAATCTTGATCAGTTGATAGCATGCACTAGAAAATACTCTCCCTGTGGATGAACATCTCATTTTTCTCCTTTTCCACATCCTCCTTTACAGCATGAATAGATGCAGAAAAAAATCCTTAAGTGAACCAGAGAACCTAACAAGTAAACCCCAAAATGTACATGCAGTATTGTCCATAAGCACAAATAAAATCCAAACCCATTCTTCTTCAATTATATCAGGGCCAAGTTATTGAAAATTTATTTTCTGTCAGCCCTAGAAAGAATCAAGAATGACCAGTGTGTGTGTATTTGAGTTGACCAGCCTCTGCAAAAATTGTTCAGCTTCTCTATGTTTTGGTGCTATAAACTGTAATCCCAGAAACACTGAATAGTTAACCCAAGATCAGTGCATGTCATCTGGTTTCATGTTTGATTCTTGTAGTAATGTCATGCTTTCACAGACATTCAAGCTATTGGCAGAGGTATAAGAAGATAAAACAGCTAAAACAGTTAAAAGTATGCAAACTCAAATTAGAAACAAGTCAAACCATTTCTAACGGTGAAGGAATCATAGGATCATAGAATGGATAGGGCTGGAAAGGACTTTAAGATCATGTAGTTCCAACCACCCTGCCATGAGCATGAATGCCTCACCCTGGATCATGTCGCGCACGACCCCATACAATATGGCCTTGAACACTGCCAGGGACGGAGCTTTCACCACTTCCCTGGGTAACCCATTCTAGTGCCTCACAGTAAAGAACTTCTTCCTTATATCTAACCTGAACTACCCCTCCTTTAGTTTAAACCCATTACCTCTGGTCCTATCTCTACAGTCCCTGACGATGAGTCCCTCTGCGGCGTCTTTGTAGGCCCCCTTCAGATACTGGAAGGCTGCTATGAGGTCCCCATGCAGCCTTCTGTTCTCCAGGTTGAACAGCCCCAACTTTCTCAGCCTGTCTTTATACAGGAGATTGTCGAGCCCCTTATCATCCTCGTGGCCCTCCTCTGGACTTGCTCCAATAGCTCCATGTCCTTCTTATGTTGAGGACGCCAGAATTGCACCCACAAAAAAAAACCCTAGTTATTTTATCATCTTACCAAGGAACGCTGTGATTTTTCTATCATTTGCATCTTTAAATCAGGGCTGGATGCAATACCAAAAGATCTTCTCCAAGCCAGAAATTTGAGAGCTTAATATATAGAGAGAAAGGAAGAGTAGGGCACATTTTATACAAATGATAAGGTTAGATTATGACAATTTCTTGAACTTCAGATGTATGAATCAGCCCAAGTTTTGTCAGAGAATATTTTGGCAGAATGCCATTAGAGATGAGAAGCTTTCAGCTTTTACTATGCCAGCAAATAACAGAGTTCACATTTAGCAGCAGCACAAATCCTTGAAAACAGACACCTGAAATCAGGGAAATGGAAAGAAACATAGAAAAGTTTCTGTCAAGAAAAACAGAAGTTTCTTTTGTTTCTGTCTTGCTAGTTGTTCAGTAGACAAAATGAGTTCAGTGCCACTGTGTTCATGTATTCTTTTAAGGTAGCTATTAGTGGTAGTTCCTGCATGTTTGTAGAAATAAAGATTTATTGAGTTTAGAGCTGAGGTATTTTATAAAATGACTAAAATGTTTCATAAATGCATTATTTTCAGTCTCTTGTGAAGCAAACAACATTAAGTAGTTCTGAGCTAAGACAATATATTCTGTTCGACAGGATGCTGAAGCTAATCTCAAAAGACTTGTGTTCCCACATCAGAGATCATCCCTGAGACTGGGCACAGCATCCATCTCTATTTCAGTTTCCCGTTTTAAATGGAGAATAGTATTTCTTTACCTCACATGAGTCTTGGAAGTCTGCAACTATTTGGAGCATAGGAATGGCAAGCTTGAGCTTTCCTGTAAAAGGCTGCATTAGGCAAACCCTTGCTGGTTGCCATTTGGAAAGAGGCTTAGTATCTCTTCTAGTCACAGCAGCAGTGGGAGATACAGACTGGCTTTCAGCATGTCCTGGATTATCTAGTTTCCAACATTTCTGGACAGAACTGAAATTCACAGTAACATCTCACTCCACTACATGGCAGTGTAACTGAGTACATATTTCTCTTCCTGGTGGTTCATGGTCACACTTCACATACTCCTCAGAAGTTACAAGGGTCTTACAGAATAATCCCAATGCCACATGCAAGTGGTCTTTTCCCTTTTCCCATTATATGTGTGATGGTTCCCCCTCATTTTTATTGTTGTTTTGTCTGTCTTAAATTATTTAAAATATGAAAATGTTATTACATTCAGAAAGTCCATTTTTAGAAATGAACCCAGAGTCTGATTTTCTAAGACTCGAAGGTAAAAAAAAAGAAATCATATGATTTATCATGTATGTTAGTTTGTAGAAGCAATGGCCACACTCTTATAGTCCTTTAAATATCATTTAGCAAACATGGTGGTGTTGTTAAGTGTCCTAGAATTGAAATACATCTTGGAATAACATCTTCCACCTTCAAGGTAGTCTGACTTTTGCCAGAGAAATCTGCTTGGGCAATAGCATTGTCCTGTTTTGATCACCAGTGAGGAAAACAGAAAGCATCTGTGTTAAATACACATAGGTCAGTCAGAGTGCTATAAGTCTCAGATATTCTGAAGAAAGCTAGTTGTTCTTGCTGTTTTGTCATCTTTAAATGCTTAGTTTGTTTCAGAGACTATTGACTTCCTATCAATAAGGCAAAAAATGATCACTGCTGCTGTGCATTTGCCACTGAAGCTGTTAATGCCATAAAAAAGGAAATATTTTCTTCCATGTTA
The DNA here is from genome assembly GCA_028858755.1 of Ara ararauna. Classification (NCBI taxonomy): domain Eukaryota; kingdom Metazoa; phylum Chordata; class Aves; order Psittaciformes; family Psittacidae; genus Ara; species Ara ararauna. The sequence goes on from CM054380.1 coordinate 51,952,307, forward strand.
AAATAATTCAATGACATTTGTGAGGTGCGCAACTTCTTGCCAACTCTTCTAATTTAAAACATTATCTGTTTGAGGAAAACATATGTTAGAAATTTTTAATTCAGCGATAGGAAAGGCACTAATGAAATATGCATGTATGAATTTTGTATTGCATAAGTTTCCTCTTTCTTGAAATGTGATTAAAAGCCTAACATCTGGATTATGTTTAAAAAGCTTGAATTTCCAGTTTTCAGAGAGATTTCATCTATTTTGACACTGTACACTTAGCCTTAACATTTTCAGCATGCTGTTAACATTACTTGCTATTGTAAAAAAATAAGTTCAGGTTTAAACAAAGTTGGACTTTTCCTAATGCTAAAAATGTTTTCTGAAATAGCTGTTTCTGCAGCATTCATACAGCCTTAGTTTAGGAACTGTCAGCAGTTCCACTATAAATTTGCTTTTGCAAGTGGTTTGTAGTTGATCATAAAAATAACTTTTCAACTTGAGAGTATTTTTTCCTTTATTAAAATAGTACTATGTTTTTCCTAGGATAATATTAAAAATTAAAACCAAGTTCTTAAGAATTTATAAAATTCAGTATAAAATGAGACTTGCCCATTGTTAACACAGACAATGGCATTGGGATGCCAGCTTTCTCCTTTCGTTTTAATAATATCAATGTGTACTGGAAAAGTGAATACCTATTATCTGCAGTGTCTCTTTAAGGGTTCAGGATATGCCTGTCTAGAGATGATAATAAATAGTTAACTATATAACTTTTGTTTTTTAACATGTTTTAGCAATAGTTTTGATGGGGTAAGTTGTAATGGTATAGCTGTAAGAGGAATTACGGTGATTGCCAGTGTTTTAGATAGTCAGTGGAGATATTTTAGCACTCCTAGTGGACCTGCTGTGTGTGCCAACTTTGACATAACTCAAGGGAAATTACAAGGAACAAATCAAATAACCCATTATAAAAACTATTAGCTTTCACTTAATACAGTACAGGATGTGCATTTAAAATAAAAATGACATTTTTTATTATAACTTTGGGTCAATTTGAGAAATCTGCTGTCAACACTCTTTCTAATCAGTACCTAGATGGGCCCTCAAACAGGTATAAGTTCTGTCACAAAGAAGAAAAAGCTCAAATACTTTAAAGATCATATTGTTAGTCTGGCTAATACATGTAATAAGAACTCAGTTCCACATGTGCTAAGGCTAGAGACTGAAAAAGCTGGACAGTCTGTGTGGTCTTGACTTCAGGTCCCTCACCAGCCTGCAGAGATTGCAGGGCTATCACCACAGGCCAGGGATGATTTTCTTTTTCTCACAGTTGAAAAAAGTCTAGTAATTTGGATTACTAAAGCCACTGTGCCTTAAATGGTGTGTGTCCTGACTTTGTCTATTTTCCCGTCCTTTGGTAGAGACTTAGAGTTTTGCCCATGTTGGTCTGAGGAACTTAGATTTCCATTTGTCTCTTTCTGCAGTGGCAAGCGTATTCTCCCATGAAACAGTATAGCAAATAGGTAAGAAGATCCAAAGATATTCTAACCTTAAACATATCCCAGTAGATTTTGCTAGAAGAGAGGGTAATTTATTTGTCGATTTTCAGTCAAACTTCACTTATGGAAGGCTACTACTGACCATCATTAGCATTCTGGCTGAGTAACAATGGAGTAAAGACTTCAGAAGAGCCAGTCTGTGAAAGATAGATGTGCAAGAACATCCATTTCAAAATAGAATGATGCCTATAACACACAGCCTGACAATAGTCAGTGCATTTGGAATTAAATCTTTGAGTGGAGTTTCAATTTTATGTTTCATGCATACTGCAAAAGTAGGCACAGCTTAGCAGAAGGGAGGATAACAGGTTGTAAATTACTTTCTTTGATTATCTTCTTCAAAAAATCTCCATAATCTTACATTGTTGTATTTTATTTTGTAAAAATTTAAATGTAAAAGTGTAGCTATATGAGATTTCAGAATATCCAGCAAGGGATGGAGCTGCAACTCCACTTTTTTGTTTCCAGGCCAGTTTCCTTGCCATCAGATACATTTTCTCCTCACTAATGGGCTAACAGCGGTCTATACCAGTATTTTTGGAATCTCCCTTACTCTGTAATTCTTTTCTCAATAAATATACCTGAGCACTAACCCAAGGGTATAGTGCTTATTAATTCTGAAAGAGAGCCATTTTAAAGTTATTTAATATCATTTATTCTCCAGGCAACTAAATAAATGTAAATTAAGCTAAATCCATATTTGATATGTTAAGCATGTCCATTGTTTACATTATATTGGTGTGTACGAAAAGTCACACACCACACACGCTGGCAGTTCAAGGGTTTGAAAAATACCTCAGAGCTCTAACAGCATTGTAGCAAGCAGTGTAAGATGAATCTCAGCAATTCCTTCATATATCAGCCATAGATCCCAGTAAAACGCATAGTTTATAAGATCAATAGATTGTTATGATGTGAAGTACACCAACTCTGTGGCCTTACCTGAAATGTACTATCCTGTATGGTGGGACTGTTTTCCACCATCATCTGCCAGGATTTGTCTTTGTAGATGGGTGGCAGTTTCTAGATCTATGGAATCACATGCACCTAATACTGGATAACCCTCGCTATAGGAATTCAAACTGCTGTATTTTGGTTATATGTTCTTAGCAATTTCATTATATTTAAAATCTGGTTAATAGTGTAGTAAATAACTGGTATTGCTACAAAATTGCATTCTGAAGGCAATGGGATTGAATTTCAACACAAGTTGACACTCAATTAAAATTTCCATATATCTAGTGAATTAGCCAGTTCTTGGCTGCTATATTAAGGTGGATGTCTTCCTGCTTAACTGAATACTGAGCAAGACAGGCAAAATGCATAATAAAGCCAAATCGAGACTTAATATACCCACTCAATTTTTTACTGTTTGTATCAAGTAGCAAGATTGCAGCAGAACAAACTCAGGAATGTGGATTAAAAAATTTTAAATAATCATTATTTTTAAAAAAAATCCTCTATTTTTAGAGTAGCAAAGCTTAAAAAAAAAAAAAAAGAGAGAGAGAGAGAGAGAGAAACCCTTAAAACTTTGTACTGAATTACTGCCATCAGCCAGTAGATCCATGGGGCTTGTTCGGCTAAAAGCCACAACAGACTTTGTAATGCAATGATGTAATCTTGGCTTTGTGTCATTTATATTCAACCTAAAAAAACAATTTTCCTGAATAGACAGGCTGACAACAATATTGTTCAGTGTTGGTTTTTATTTGGATTGTTTCCAAATGGTTCATATGCCTCCACAGCAACACCCTATGCCCGCCTAAGTTTTTACTCCAAATTCCAAAGTTTCCCCTTTTTCTTCCCATTTTATTTTGCTTTTAAAGTCCCAGTTATGTTTGTGAAACTAACCAGCTCGGCCACAAAATTAGGATGTATCTTGCAGAGTGCATTCATTTTACTTTTTGCATATTTTTCCCGAGGTCATGTCAAGGTTAGTTTGAATTCCATCCTGCATTAAGACTTCTTTCACAGCTATTTAGCTCTGCAGCCTACTCCCCGCTGGGGTCTGCCCCTTGGGCACGTCAAAGCTTCAGACCTGACAAATCACACACAGATGAAGCTGTACAGTTTTTTAAACAGTTTCATCAGTAACGCGGGGTTTTTTTTCCTTCCTTCACGATATACTTTTTTTTTTTTTTTTTTCCACTGGAGTTTATTCTCTGAATTGCAATATCCTGAAGACTGATTTCCATATGGAAAATTCCCTTGCTCAGGCGAGTTGTAAAATAGAAATGGCATTGTACAGTACGTGCCACTCACAGCCTCCCTGAAATTCAAAGTACTGCAGATCCTCTTAATTAGTAACAAGCTATAGCTCCTTGTCTAATAACTGTAATCGTATTGTTAACATCTATTTGCACAGAAAAGCCTAAAACTATAAAAGCTGATAAATATTCAAAATTTGTCGCCCATATTGTGAACCCGTTAGTTATCCAGGAGAGCTGTTAGTTGTTCACAGGAATAAACTTCTGTCATCCCTTAGATTACTCAGATGAGTAAATGTTCATCGGTGTCAAAAAATGATGCTGTGCTTTAGCAGCAATCCTTATGGGATTTGGAAAATTTTAAGGAGGTGTATATGTGTGTATATTTAATTAGTTTCACAACTATGTGCAGGGCTTTCACTGCCTACATTCATGTGCAGATACACCCCCCCATGTATATATGGCTGCACAAAACCCCATTGGGAGCATATAATGCAGCTTGCAGGTGAAAATACATTTTCTAAAATTCTTAGCTGTACACTACTATCCTTATTTTAGCATTTGGTGAAACTAATGGTGCAACACCATTTCCCCTTTAATTGATGAAGTTAAAATGCTTGGCTGCTAATGAGTGTATTAGCAAACAATATACCCTTAACAAGCTTAAGCAGCTCAGGATTTTAAAAAGCAGCTTACTGTCCTCCTCATTTTTATAAGACAAAATGTACTGCCTTCTACAAATTGCTTGATCGACTGATGAAGTACTATAATTGTAGTTGTATTGCAGTTTTGACAAAGCCACAATAACAGATTGTAGTTTAGTCCCCACTCTAGGCACACAACTCTTTGCATTACAAAACCCAGTTTTACTGGTCTAATTCTTACTGAGAACAAAAGGCACCTGGAGATGCTAACTATATACTAAAAGAAAACTTGGAATCTAGGAAATAATAATATTGAAGCATGACTTTTCTTCTCGCAGTTAGTTCATTGGGAATGGTATCTAATGAAGAGTTGTCTAAAGGCTTGCTTGTTTGGAACTAATTAAAGACAGATATCCTAAATAGAAAAAGGATCATGGGAATTACATTAGGTGTCTGGAGACTTGTTATTCTTTTGGTACTCTGAGCAGATTGTGGAAGTTGTTAGGAATTCAAGAAATAAGGCAAGCTAATAAAAAGTTCTATTTTTCTGGTTATTGGCCAACTATTGTATTTTTGTTTGCAATAAGATTTGTGCCAACAGGCTAGGGGCTTGAATAAAACATTTAAACATTTGTGCATTAACACATTATGGTGAAAAGAGAGTCTTGTGCTTTCACTCAGTGCATTTCAGCCTTCAATTAATGTGAAAGCACTACAATGCCTATGCAACTTCTCTTGCCTAGTGGTGCACCATTTATCATTGCAGTTTTACATTGACCTTGACACCCACTTCATTAGAATAAAGATTGTCTACCATTTAGGTTACATTGTTCCTCTGCACAGAGACCCCATGCAAATTTCTGTTCAGATAGAAGAGCTGTGAGCCTGTCAGAGGTCATCTGCATTAAATGATTGCAGCTATTTTCCAACTGCTTCTTTTCATTCTACTCAATTCAGGCTAGGAGGATCAATCAAGCCCTCTGCCTGAAACAGTGGGACTGCTGGGAATATAACTGTTTTTGGTAGTAGTGGATATGCCCTAAACAGTATTAAATATTTAATATAAATTCATTAAAGGGCATACAAAGTCTTCAAAAGATATTACATTTATAGTAAAATTTAGAGGATTGGGATCACCCTTCCAAAAAAAAAAAAAAAAAAAAAAAGGCAGAACAATGGGTACCAGCTGCATAATTTTTTAATGGGAAAATTTAGTCATGAAGTTACTTGATATTTCTTTCAATGTGTTTGTTTCTCTAGCTGCCACAGAAAGGAATGCATAGCAGAAGTGTAATCCGCATTTGCTACTTTCTGAAACAAAAACCCAAGGTGTCTGCAGGGGCTTAAAACAAAAGTGCCAAGATTTGTTTTGTTTTACAGGCATGCACCCATACACACATGCACTCTCACACAAATACATATTGTACTATTGTGCTTATTTGTATGGGAAAAAAGCAAATGGAAGTAAGTTAGCGCTCTCCTTGAGTTTTCTGAGTGATATAATTGGAATTAAATTATTAATGGGAGATACTTAAAAAAGATTGTTTTATGATCTTCTATTAGAGAATTTGCAATTCATTTTAATATTTGTAGTTTGATTTATATCAAAGATAATGCAATCTATGTCCAATTAACAATACATAGCCAATGTAATATGATTTCCAGATCATGCAAATGGAATAAAGTAGAAGAGGAAAAACTGATTCTTAACCTCAGATGTAATTTGCTGTGTGAGTTCTGGCAATTTTAAATGACATTGCACTTTTTAATTTTTCCAAAGGCTCAGCAGCAAATTTATCCCAATCAAGAAAGCCTATTATTAATTTACAAGGACAATTGTAGGAGTCTTTATAATTTCCCTGTGCAATTATTTCCCATAAATTGCTAATAGTGAAATATATAAAGTTTGCAAGAAACAGCAACTGCTATTTATGTAGACAGATCACTCAGACAGGATCTTGAATGTTGTCCAGAGGTTCTAGTGCTATTGGCAGCATAAGAAATATAACCAAGTTTCTGGATGGTTTCTAAAATGTTTCAAACTGATAACACCAAAAAGGTAGAAGCATTAAGAGCTATTGTGAAGTGTAGGCTGGCCTCTAGCAGATTCCTTCACTTTGCTTGTATACAGCTGAGCTTTGGACCCTGGACTTTGGAATAAAAAGACTCTTTGTTCATCACTGAATGGCATTAGGCATGGGCTTCCTAAGGGGCCACCATGAAGCCTAGCATGAGGAGTGCAAACATTATCCAGAAAGCAAAATGAGAATGTGTGTGAAGGCATGATGGACAAATATTACTATATGTGCCTTGGTATATGTTTATGTATATTTATGTTGAATATTTGGTGAATTGCTTGCAGAGTGTTCTTTACTCAATTTTATGCATGCAGTTAGTACATTTTGCAAATGTGTGCCAACACTGATGATACATGCACATACAGACACAACATGTGTGTGCATGTATTCATGTCTGCAGCAGTGGAAAACCCCCAAAAGGCAAGTTTTTAAAATTCAAAAATCCAATCCAGGTAAAACTCAAATTGCTGGTCACTCAGTCCTGATCTCAGTTGTGCATTATACAGTGCTATTTGACTGAAGATACTTTGTTAGTGTGTGAATGATGGAATGCAGAGCATCTACAAATAGCACACCCTTATTCCAATAATGGAGAAAGTTCACTGGCTTAATTCTTCTGTACTTTGTAGCCATAGCTCCACTGTGTGTTCAGTGTGTCTAGTCTCTTTTCACTATAACCAACAGAAGCACCATACAAAAGTCTTACAATGGATGTCTTAATCTCTCTGTGTGCTTTTAGAGAATTATTTTGAATTCCATCATGCAGGCTCTTTTTTTTTTTTCCTTTTCTGAAGTTTTATTACAACAACAGAATTCCCAGGGAGCTTTAGGGGCAAGGTTCGCATAATATTGCCCTAAAGTTTTGCTCAAGGGGTGGAATCCGCACCCCAGTCCCGGTCATCTTTTTGTGATGTTTCTCTTTCTGAAAGATGCAGTGCGCAGTCTTACAGAGTTGTTAACTGTGTACAGATTTTTTTATTGTTTACCAGACAGTGCACATCTACAAACCTTTCATGATGATTTCTTTCTCTGACCTCTCAGTGACTAGGCATCTTGTTCCTTAACACTGAGGGAGGCTGAAAAATGCTTGAGTTGCTCAATGTGTGCCTTCTATACCAGTTTCAAAATGGCTTATTCTTCTGGTTTCCATGGTGACAATTAACACTGTTACAAGGCATTGTTCCAGTCTCCATTTGGGCAGAATTTTCGGGTGTGATTTTTCACACAAAAAAATGTTTTATATAATTTTTTTAAGAAAAAAAAGAAAAAAGAAAAAAAAAGAGGGAAAAAAAAAAGGCACAGTTCAGTATAAAGTGTCAAAAAAAAAAAAAAAATGTGTCTCAATCAAGCCTGCATGGATTTCTTGGAATATTTTTATCAGGGGGAATAAGGTTTTAACTTCCTTTGTTTTGGAATTCAGCTTCTCATGGTTTACATTTTTTTGCCAAACTCATTCGCAGCTAAATGCTATTCCCTTTTTTAAAAAAAAAATCCACTATATTGTCCTTTGGGAAATATTGATTGTATGCTGGTATTGAGTGCGAAGTAATAAAGAGCCAAAATTCTTTAACTTATATAACAATGTTTTGGATTTCTTTTAAGCGACTTCAGGAACACAAAATCAGCCATGCATGCCCACAGCTAATCATGCTGTAAATATTTTGCAGGATTTTCCAGTATGTTGTTGTTGTTTGGGTTTTTTCCCCAGTTTTTTAATATGACAGGTGTTGTGAGAAATTAAATATTGCTATTTTATTTGTTTTTGTGTCTGTCGCGAGAAACCTGTGACTAACTTCCTTAATCTCATTTTTGGCTATTAAACAGTAATCTATATCATAGCATCCACAGGCTGTCACAGTGGAGCAGCCTTTGCTCACTTAAAGCTGAGGAAAGAATGAATCTGAAGATTAAATTATCTTCTCACCACAGGATTAAGTAGTCCTACCAGACTAGGGTTGTGCAGTACTGATAGAGCTGGTAGCTAATTTTTCCTTGCAACTGCCTAGAGTGTAGGTGTTTAATGGATAAAAAAAATAGCATTAGCAATAGCATCTCGTGCTGTCAGTTCTCAAACTGTACCTCCTGTATGTTAAGCTCTTCCCCTAACTTAAAATACACACTGCATATTAAATATCCAGGAGTGAAACAATACTGACTCTCAGTCACATACCAATACATCTAATAATGAACTGAATGCTTTCATCTTTTACAGTTACAGTATAATGCATTTTCTATCAATCAGCACTTTCCTCATGCTTGTTTATACAGTAGGCTACATGGTGTGTCAGACAGAGCATGTGCTTAAAATCTAGTTTATTTATTTTTTAATGTAATAACCTTTTATAACATCTGTCACACTATTTGGATTATGCTGCACTGAATCGTTTTATCTAGTCCAAAATTAAATGAAACATCTTCTGTTTCTATGTTAACAAGAGCGTTGTAGTTAGAAACATGCACTGTGTTTCATTTCTTTAGCAGTCCTTTCAATGTCCACGAATATTCCAGCCCCAGTCCTGGCAGCAGCAGCTGCCAGCCCAGAATAGGTGATGAGTGTTAACTAGCTGTGCCTGCACCACTGTCACACAGCTAGAGGACTCCCTCAGTCTATTAATTCACTTGACAAAAGAAAGGGAGTTGCATGAACTGGATTTCAGTGCCTAGCAAATTGGACTCTGGATTCGCCTTGATATTACATGTACTTATGGAAATAATTATGCAAATCCTTTTCAGCTATATCATCTTTAAATAGAAATCAGATTACATAAAGAAGATTGTAATCTCCTCCAGTAACCATTCTAGCTGAAAAGGCAATAATACCGCACCAAGAAGCATACTTGTTGAACATTTTAGTCCAATAAAATGGTGTTGCCTCTTGGCGGATCCAGTTCCCTAGTGCCAAGACTGGTTGATAGCTACTGTTGTACATTTCTAAAATGTTAGCCGCAGCAGACCAAGTAGCAAAAGGCAAGTTCTTTATAAACAATTCCTTGTGTTTTACCATGCATATTCATGCAATTTTGGATACGCAGACACCTGATCAGTGTTCATTAATAATGAGAAATGGTTTAAATCACCTCATTTAAAACATTTGCTCTATGATCCACAAATGACTAATATTTGCTGAAGTTTACATAATACAAATGATGTGCATGTGTTGTGTAAATGAGAGATTAAAATATGAAACTAACAATATGCAAACATATGCATGGAAATGCTGAGGACCTGTTAGCTGAAACAGTGATTTCACACCTTTATTATTTTCTTTAAGCTGTCTCTAATTGTATTTTTGCTTTGTTTTCCTACAGAGCATGTTCTTGGATCTGGCTAAGGCACCCATGTTTTAAACATTCCTTATACTAGTTTAATTTTTTATACTTATCCCAGTTATTAATATGTTCAGTATGAGCTGCTATTGCAATTTTCTTGGCTGAATTTAAAGCAAAGAAAGCTTAATGTTTAGGATGCAATTTGCTAACAGCTATGTATAATTTACGTATGTCTTGTAAACACCTTTATAAGAATATGTGTTGAACTCTCAGTAAAAGGTACATTTTTGGCCATATCAGAAATTGTAATACCATGAGTGTTTTATACATAAGAAAGAGAAGGAATTTGCTTAATTATATGTAGGTTATGTATATGAGTGGATGTCTCTGTTAAATTTTATTTTTTTATATGCTGTACCATTTACTAAAATATAATTCATCATTATAGTAACTATTATATTTAATACTTATACCAGTTTTCAGAGAATACAGGTTTTAAGGAGATTTATCTGCTGATGTGTCTGTAGATTAGAATACATTTATATAGAGTATATAAGTAATATACAGCTGAAATATTTAGAAAGTTGTATTATAGTAATTTTGAAAGAAGCTTCTGGTTTTTTTTTTCCTGTTTTCTCTCTCTTTTTTTTTTTTTTTAACAATAAATAACAGTGCAGGAAATAAAAGGTAGTTTCAGCTTGAAGAACCTATTGGACTGTATGAGCATTGTGGCTGTTCTTGTTTGTGTGCCATTTCACTGTTCCTGTTGGTTGACACAATAAAAATCAAGTTACTGATATTATGTTGTAAAGGAGTTGTGTCTAATTTTTTTTCTAAGGTAGAACTCTCATATTTTTGTGTGTAATAGCATTTCAGGCCCCTATATGAGACAGAATCCATAGTGAGCGAGAGAAGAAATAAACTCTACAGGAAAGATAATTATGAAACTATTTCCTTGATTTTTTGGTGGGTGGTTGTGGGGTTTTTTGTTTTGGTTTGTGGTTTTGGTTTGGGGCTTTCTTTTTTCTTTTAATGGAGACACACAGTGTTACTTGCTGAAGGAGAATATTTGAAAAATAAGATACCTCTGACTTGAATGAGACAAAGGCAGATCAAGCTTCAGAGTGTTTGTGAATACTACTGTACCAGCAAATATTGTGAGTGAATATTACTATGTGTAATCAATTGTTAACTGCCTGCATAGATGTGTCACCCAGAAGGCTACGTGCTTGGTACCTAAATCTCTTAAGATGTGTCAAGAGAAGGTTCATGCTTAAAAAAAAGAAAAAAAATAATTAAAAAATGACATAGTGAGCATGATCATAACTGGGCACAAAGAATTAAAGCTTATTTTTTATACAAAGAAAACACTTTACAGTAGCTAATATTATCTATTTCTTTTCATTTTAGAGATACAATGTAGAAATGTCAATCAGGCACCCGAAAAAGATGGAACTGCTTAGTAAGGTTGAAGCTCTGAAGAGAAGTGGTGTTTTACTACCAAGTGATCTCCTTGAAAAAGTGGATTCAATTAATGAAAAATGGGAACTGCTTGGGGTATTTGCATTTTTATTACTGTTTGTAGGTTATGTGTACATTTTTGTGTGTTGAAGTACTTTGTCTGTCTGATTTCTAATTTGAGGCACAAATATCTCTCTCTTTCAATTCACCACGTACATTTCAAACAAGCTACTCATGCTTTATAAGAACTCCATAGTATTTTCCTCTTCTGTTGATTTTTCTTTTATTCCATGCTTGTCTCCTGACTTTAATAATTTTGGTTCTTTAATACATAAAAAATGTAAGTAAAATATGCCATGTATTACTGGTATGAACCAAGTCAACTATAATGCAGTATATCTGATATACACTGACTGTCATGCTTGAGTGAATGTTAATAGAATTTATTCTGAAGTTACATGTTAGAGACATCTACTGTTTAACTATTTACTATACCTTTAAGATGAAAAGTGGGGTTGTCACTGTGTATTTCAGGTCACACTGATGGCTCAAAGCCAAATGTACAGATTCAGAACAAATCTGAATACCTGAAGCTAAGAATACTGGTTATGTTTCATGCTGCTGTATTCAGCTCACTTTTCACAAAAGCCAAAAAAGTTTCATGTAATTCATTTCACGCTATGATAGGCTGGGTCTCAGCCAAAGAGTGAGATACAAGAATCTGGCAAAAAAAGCAATATAGTGATTCTGTTACCCAGAGACCAGTGATGGCACTGTGCAGGAAACACTATTGTCCTATTGTTGTAAAACAGCTGAGAGAGAGAGAGAGGTCAAACTATATATTTTTTCATCCACTTCTCTCCTTAATTGCCTTCACTTCAAATCAAGGGTAAGATAAATTTATATATTACTTTAAATGATTAATTATAGATGTGTAATATTAGCAATAGAGTTACATTGCATAATTTTACATGCTATTAGTTTAAAAAAAATTCTAATATATTGCAAGTAAGCTATGCATGCAACCTGCCAACAGTATTTTAAATACTGGCTTGTGTCACTTTAGTTTATTTGGTAGTGCATTAGCCTTTTTAGAAAGTGGGGCTTTTTTGGTTCGATATAGTTATTTCTAATCACTGGATTCTCTAAATATGCAAATTGTAGCCAAGTTGCCTTATTATTAGTGAGCTTATTACTTTTTAATTTTAATCTGCAGCATGACCACAAACATAAAACTATTGAGACATTAATAAATTTTCTGATAAAATGCGACTTACTAACATATTCTTTTACATCTGATCATGACAACTTGTATTTTAAAAGTAATTTCAGTTTTAGGCCTTACATTTTGTGATTTGCAATGTGTTTAATCAGGTTAAGTAAGTGGCACTGATTAGAGCTGGTGGGACATAAAACTATGAGATGGGTAACTGATCATAAGTCTAAAAATCTAGAAACAGCCTGTCTCAAAAAAAAAAAAAAAAAGCCCTCCACTTCTCAATATGTTAAAATGAGAATATACCTCTGGATTAAATTTTGCCATTAATTTGAGCATTTACAGAAAAATAAAATATAACAGTTTTCCTGCTAAATGCAATCTCATGAATAATAAGCAGAGTTTGATAGAGTTTTGTTTAATTTAATAAAAACCTCTGCAGAAACTAACAGCACTAGGCGTACTGTTTTAATTGGCATGATTACTTTTTAATTGGCATGAAAAAAATTAAAGACAAGTATTTTAACTTCTAACAATGGTAAAATAGAGGGATATGGTTTTTAATATTACTTTCATCTAAGGTGAACAGTGTGGAATGGAAATACATTAGAATGAAATGTCAGTGGTGCGTACAGTTTAATCTGTGAAATTTTGTCCCCTGTGCTGAATATTACTCTGTCTCAATTGCATATTAAACAACCCTATCAAGGCAGGCATTGGCATCTGCTGTGCTGACACAAATTGTGAATTAAATGAAATTGATGTCCTCTGTCGTATATTTATGAAGACGGACCATTCTCTGAAGTATTCTGTTTATGAAGAATTTATGATTGCAAACTGTTCCAGAACAAAAAAGTGGCAATAAATTCTTTTTTGTGACCCTACCCTCCAAGGGCATTGATTTCACCTCCTGCTGCTACTTTTGTTACAGCATAAAAACAATAGCTAGCTCTGGATTCCACCGAGGGTCTTCAAATTATCAATATTTGCACCATGAAAATAGAAGGGTGTTGCCAAGAAAGCATACCTGTTATGATCTCCTAAAGATGTTATTTACAGAATACCACATAGTAGATTAATGTCTGCTGGTCTATATTTTTTTCTGTTTTAAAGCTTATTTTTGGAAGCTAACCTCATTGTTATAAATTATATTCCAGTAACTTTCTAAAGCATGTGTTTTCATCAGACAGCCATACTAGGTCACCTAAAACTGTATCTTCATGTTACAACAATTAACAACTGCTAATTATCAGTTTAAAAGGTTATTGGATGTGATTGTCAGTCTATATTCAATATTCTGTAATCGTTGGCACAGATCTAGTGCTTATAGTAAGTGTCAGTCTGACAGCCTCTTATAGGTCAGATAAAATACTGCTTGGCATAGAAAAAGCAGGCAACAGTGTATCTCCCTTGTGATGTTAAAGGATTGCCTTTCAAAATACTGAAAAGGAAGGTAACTTTCTATCCCTAGCCTCTTCAGAAGATTCATTATGCTCACAGTGTCCACTATCAAAGTGTTATTCAGTGACTCTTTTATTAGAAATACTACTTTGAAAAGCTGTAGTAAATTAGTTTCATTAGCAGTCAGAGGTGAATGTTTATTTTGGTCCATTATTTTTAAAGTGGATGCTTAACATGGAGAACTTAAATCTGAATTTAGTTTCCTAAATAATTGGCCTGATATTCAGGCACATTGAGGCTTTGCAGTTTGTAGCTTATTGGCTTCTGAACGAGTTCATCCTCTTTTAAAAGCAAACCAGCTGTTTTGTGATGTATCTGCTCCTGTGTACAACCTCAGGGCTGCAAGTTTGGAAACTTGACAGTTCATACCTCAAAAAAATAACTCAATATTTCAGTGTTTCCCAAAAAACCTTAGATGGTACCTTGGATAAGAGTTTGGTGAACTCAGTGCTTGTCATAGTTTCTGTTATTTCCTAGAAACGACTCTCATGGTCATAAGCATCTAAAGTTATGGATAAATTCTGGAGAGTAACTGCCTTACAAAGTTATGTACCATTTTGTCTTCTCTGTCCATAGTTGCTCTTAATAAACATTGATTTATCATGCTCTCATCAAAGTCAGTGACCCAGAGAGAACAGCATGAGTCAGAAACAAGGATACAAAAATGAAATTGATTGAAACAAGGAAACAAAGAATGAAATTGATTGATATTAATAGTAATTATTAAAAAAACCCACATCTCCAGTCATCTAACAGATGCTTCATGTTGCACATTAACCTGTATATGTTTTGGTGCATAAGACTAATCTATGTTTTCTTTATCTGATGCCTTAGAAAACCCTAGGAGAGAAGATCCAAGACACAATGGTAGGGCACAGTGGGTTAGGTCCACGTGACCTGCTCTCGCCTGAAAGCGGCAGCCTGGTAAGGCAGCTGGAGGTCAGGATCAAAGAGCTGAAAGGGTGGCTGAGAGATACAGAGCTTTTCATCTTCAATTCCTGTCTGAGACAAGAAAATGAAGGAACAATGAATGCTGAGAAACAACTGCAATATTTTAAGGTAAAAAAACCCAGTAGTTTTCATAGAGAGACTCTTTATGGAAGGATAAAATATTTATCTTATACATAATATAATGCAATGCATGTACATATGTAAACATATTCATATGTTCGCCTTCATTTAAGTGCTGTGTTCATTTATGTAGATTTTATTGAATCTTTAAAATAATGTTTATTCCTAATACTTTGAGCAGAAAAGTGCGTTAGAAGGCTAATCACACCATTATTGGAAAAGCAATAGTATTCTCTCATTCTAGCTCACTACAAAGCTGAGTTTTGTAATGAAAACCTTCACTATGAATTTCACTCCCTACATCAGTTAAATTAATTAATGTGCTGTGTGACCATGAGTTTAATAGCCACTTTCTTTCCACATATGAGTCAAGACTAGCCTATTTGAGGTTCATTTTTACACAGATTTATATTTAGCACACATGAGAAAACATTCAAAGTTGTGGTGAATAGATATGTGGAAAAAGACATATACACTGTGAGATTTGTGTTAATCTAGGCCACATCTTAAGCCTAAGCCTGAAGATTTGTGGATAAGAGGGAAAAGAATTGTAGTCACAATTCTAATAGTCAGATGGATAAGCTCCTTCAACTGAAGGCCAGCATTCAGATTTGCAGCTGAATTAATGGAGGTTGTATGTTTTCTTCCATTCCCCAAAAGTAGAGGGACCATTTAGGAAAGAGGGCTATTAAGTTAGCAAACAAATCTGGTAGAACCATGTGATTTTCTTCTGTTCATAGCTATCTATCACTTCTAGATAAACTGTCATCTGAGTCATCATTACAGGTTGCTTTACTCTGCAAATGACCTTTGACCAAAGAATAAGAGAGGAATTGTAGTAATTGTTGAGCTTTAGAGGTATAAAGAGGTTTTTCTCTTCTACTAGTATATCAGGGTGCTTAGGGCAGCAGCATTCTTAAGTGGATGGACTATTTATTAAATACCTCAAAGGGCACGTTGCAAGCACTTCTAAACATGCTTTTTTATACAAGTGTTCAAGAAAACAACTGCCGGAAAATTACTGTCTTCCCAATTTGTCATTCCTTAAATCTTTCTTCTCAAATCATGAGGATTTGAGAGAAAGTTGCGTCAATGTAGATACAGTTGGAGTGTTTTTTTTCAGGTTCCTGAGCATGTCTATTTGACTGCAATTTTAAGTTATGACATCTGGGTTTGGTTTTGGAGCTTTTTGTTTTTTGATGATTTGTGGTCTTCTGCTAATGGAGAAACAGTCATGCTGATTCCATTTTTTCCTATGAACGTACTTCAAAGCTAATGATATGAAAGTACTGTTGATAGACCTGAAGAACCTCACAGCTGTAGATCCACGTTTTCCATAGGAAATGCTGGATGCTTTTTACTTATGTGGAAAATTATGGCATTTATTTAAATGCATAACTATGGGTTAAAAAATCTAATTTCAGACAAACTTGGTTTTAATATGTTTATGCATATATGAACATAAATACCACAGAAATGCTACTTACATATTTGAAATGTGCATAAATATCTCAAATGAAATCTATTAATATACATATATGACATGATGTCAGGCCAAGAGCTGTCGAGATGTTAAACTGCATAGTACCACCCACCATGATGTAACCAGAGTATTTCATTACTTGGTTGATTATCTATTAATTACATAAATAATACATTAATTATTTTCAAAATGCTAACCATTGGAGTATAAAAAATAATTACCTATCAAATATGGTGAGAGCACATCACTTTGTCATATATATTAAACCATCTTTGTCTCATTAAATCTGAAATCCACTATAAGTAAGTTTTCCATTCTTCACTGATCTCCTGGGGAAGTGTATAAAAGAGAAAATGGATATAATTAACAATACTGCAATGTATAATACATATATTTGAGAAAGAACATTTAGAACATTTTGAAAAACATTAGCTATGCCACTAGTAGGAAACCTGCTGGGGTTTAGTTTGACTTACTTTCCACTTAACTTAAGAGTTTAATCTTATTACTGCTTTCAGTGTGGTAAGTGAATCGTTGTTTCTTAATGGAAATTTATTGTGCTGCACCATCCCAATTATACACATAGCCACTGTACACAGAGAAACATTTTTTAATAAAATAAACTCAATAGTGCCATTGATGTTCATTCCATAATGTTATGTTTCAAATTACATTTATGCCTTAGAAAAAAAAAAGTTATTCCATTTTTCAGGTGCTTTCCTTTCATTTTGCAATTGGAGGATAAATTGAACGTATAGTTCACATGCAGTTGGGACCCATGATGAGAAAAATGTGGTGAGAGGAGGGATTGTTAAATTCACGAGTAGGAAATTATTTTGAATTCTTTGTTTTCTTTCATAAAAGAAATCATACTGTACTAATTTGAGCGTTCTTTTTATTAAAAAATGTGCTAATACATTGCCTTTCTTTTGGAATACTGCTGTGTAATAATAATACTTAGCATTTCTATAGTACTGTCCAGTCAATGAGCTGTACATGCTGCACAGACATTAATGAACTAAGCCCCACTCAACCTTTAAGGTAGGTATTATTATCCCTTTTTAAAAATGAGGGAAATAAAATGCACAGAGATTAAGTGACTTTTCCAGGTTTTCACGGAAGGTCAATGGGTGTGTTAGTATACAGCCCTGCTACAGTGACCCTAATCTTTGTCACTAACCACAAGGCCTTCCTTCCTTCGTCTAAGTTACTTCTCAGTATATTCCATTTTCATATGTGATTAAAAGAGACTGCTTCCTTGCATTTACCATTGTTTCTTGTTTACATTCGAAATTCAAATCCTGCTGAGTATGTGTGGCTGAGTTTTTTTCCATTGTTATTAGCATATTTAGATATTAGAATTACTAGAATATTTTTAGTTAAGATCATTACCCAGCTTATGTGAGGTCCAATTTTTCTTGGTTTTGTGGAAACTATGTGGTATATTTTAATCAGCCCAGTGATCTGTGGGCAACACAATATGCATCTGATCTGCAGAACCAATTTGTTACTCATTCCATCAGTATTTAGTACCCCTGGCTGCCTCAAAAATTTTCATGTTTAGTTACGAAGGAGAGACACAAAGTTTGCTTCAGTCTGTAGTGACACTTGCTGGCCATTCCCCAGCAGCATTAAGTGAGCTTCCAAGTGTAGCCTAACCTGGGCTCCTGTCTAGAAGGGGAAAGAGTGAATTCATGTTGCTCAGCTGTAAAGGGGGCAGTGTGAGTCTCTTACCCCTGATTTGTTTTCTTCTGTTGCAAGACAAAAAAACCCCATGAATCTAGACTAAAAAAATCAAGAGATTTACTTAAAATTAATGAGATCTTCATAACTACAAACATACATTTATTTTATTTATTCATCCTTTTTATTTCTGTTCTGCGTTTTGAGTCCCTCGAGTTCATATTTTCTAGCTTTTCACAAAAACAATAAGGACCAGGGCTAGAAACATACTTTTTAAATTAAATACAAGATTCTCAGGTAAGCACATAATTCTAGCAGCTGAGGGACCTGATGTCATGGGACTAATAATAGGCACAACTGATTTCGTAACCCAAAGATGTATGGCAATTTTGTGGATTAGGAGAGATTTGGAGGAGGGAAGAACAAGGGGCAATAATAAAAAGAATTCGCATTCTTTCATGAAAGTTTTAGTAAATTTCAGTTGAATAAGGTTTAGCCAGAAATTTGTGTGCTTTTTGGCTTGTAAGTAGAAGCATTCTGCCACATTTGCTTTTATGTGTCTGGGACTTCAGAAAGCAAGCTTTTTTCTCAGCAAAATGCCCTACGAAAGACTGGAAGGGAGCCTAAATAATTAGTTATATATTTCTGTCACTTGCAATAAAACTTATGACTTTTTGTTCAATATTGAGAAATGACCCAACAGCATCAAAAAAGGTGTTAATTATGGCTTTGGCTCACAGACCACTTACTCAAGATCAAGCTTAGACTTTTAAGTATCTGTTCATCTCAGAATCCCTTCTCAATCGTGTAGAAGTGGGACCACCTCCATTGCTTTCGGTAGCAAGATATAAAGATCTTCTCCTTCCCCTTCAAACTTGGAGAGGGAATAGGATTTTCCTGTACAGAATAGGATTTTAGCAGAGTTTTTCTGCTAAATGGAGCTCTTTGGCAACAAAGAAATGGCATTTCACATACTTCTTCTGATCTGTTTTTATATGAAGCAATAAGCAACATGTACCTGTTTCCTCAATCTGTGTATGGGCCTTTAAAACAGAGAGACCTGAATTTCAGCAGTACTGAAAGCTTGTGGTTGTCATTGACTTCAGTCAGTGTATTCATTAAAGAAATCAGACTGCTTGTTTGCACCAAGAAATATTGAAAATATTTTCTCATTTAATATCTCTGAAAGTCAATGGTCTATTGAATTCCATAGCTAGTAGTATTTGTAGCCATTTGTTTGCCTTGTAAACAATATAAATTATCTGATGCTTGTAACTATTTCTAATGACTAGACTCAGAACTGTGTGCTTTCATCTTCCACTAAATTTATGACTGAGCCTACTAGATGATGCAATGTCATTAAAAAAAAGTCTTTTTCATCTCTAATTTCTCCAACAGCCAAAGCAACCGAATTTTCTGATTAAGCCATGTAGGTTGCATTGGTAATTAATAATCAATCAGTTTATCAGTGCTTCTTATAATGCTTTTCATTTTAACTGAAAAGTTTGCATAAGAGTCAGCATTGTACATCTTGCAAACAATTCAGTTAAACTTAATTTTATCAAATAAAACAAGATCCGTTTGGGAGCATATAAGATTATAGCCAAACTGAAATCAAAGAAAAGTGTTAATTTTGAGTAACGGTTTGGAGACTTATAGATTTGAGAAAAGTTCTGGCTGTTCCTACAGGTGCCAGGAATCGCTTTCACTACTGCATTTTGGATCCTTTACAATTTTTGGAATGATGTTCATGGCAGAGCCGCAATCAAAGAATTACAGGAAGTCAATATGCATGTAACAAAAGTATGCAAAACAGTTTCCAATAGGAAGTTCAAAAGAACTCAAGCAGGTTTTAATCCTTTTATACCTCTAGGGTTATAAAGAAAAAAGTAATCATTTTAAGAAATTTCTCAAAAAGAGAGAGCCCTAAATTTTTTCACAGATGAAGAAATGTTTACCCAATTTTTGTTTGGATTAAATTTTAACAAACAGGAAGACATACAGTATTAACTCTTATGAAAAAAGAGGTAGGATTCCAAAGTCAAATGTAGCCTGATGCCACTTACAATGGTTTGAAGAAAACACAGACTGAATTTGCATGACTCACCAACCTAAAGCAGTGGTTCTGTAGGCCGCTTAAATAAGAAGCCACCTCTTTACCAGCTCTGCATACTTTTTTTTTCAAAAATATGAGGGTTTGGCCCTAGTACAATATATGGTTTTATAGCTCTAATTTGATTTTAATATACTCAAATATCAATGCTCAGTACTCCATATACACACACAGAAATAGTACTCAAATACTTAATATACTCAAATGTATTTCAAATTTTAATTTAATATGCTTATTGCTTACTGAAAGAAAGTTCAGTTTGTGTTTCAATAAGCTCCCTCTATTTAAGGCAGCACTAATAATATTTATCATTCACATTTAGGACTAAATATCCCATCTGAGATAGCAGCTTTCATTCCATCATCCCATTTGGACTGTGAAGCTTGAACTATGGATTCTCTGAGGTTTTTTTACATTGATGCTTAGTTTTTAATTAATCAAAATCTCAAAATTAATCATAAACACTGTCTGGTTGTCTAAAACCATTTTGCCCCACAAGTGCTCCCTTTGCTGAGGGAAAGAAAGAGTCACAAGATTTAGCCACCAGGAATGGTTAGATCTGACATGCTGCAGAGTTCCACAGAGGTATCATAAACTTCCTGCATGCATTCCTGATTCAGCAGTGGCAATGGGCTCCTGGACTAAGGCTGGGGTTTGGTGTGGTGGTTACTGTAGTCACCAGATGAGCCTTTTGTTCAGCAGAGCTCAGATGCAGCAGTACACTGTACACCATCTTTTGGTGGAGAATAGACTACTAGCTATTTTTAGGCTGCTAATTCATATTTTGCTTCATTCCTAGTTCTGTTTTATGTACTGTCTCCTTATTTCTGGTGTACCGAGATGATGCATACACCACAGTCATATGGTACAGGTATGTTAAAACAGGCTAGCTTCAGGTGCCCATAGTGCGAGATCTTGTCTGAGCTTCTTTTACAGTAACTGGGAGGGGGAGAGGAATGGAGAGGAGGGAGGGCACTTTGGTGATTGTCATGGTTTAAGCTCAGTCAGACAGTACCTCAGAAAAAAACACGCAGTCTCTCTCTCACTCCCCCCCTTTCCTCACCCCTCGCTCCCAGAGGGATGGGGAGGAGAATCAAAAGAATGTGACTCCCATGTGTTGAGATAAGAACAGTCCAGTAACTAAGGTATAACACAAACCACTGGTGCTACCACCAATAATAATAATGACAAGGGAAATAACAAGGGAAGAGAATACAACCACTCACCACCCGCTGACCAATACCCAGCCCAACCGAGCAGTGATCTAACCCTTCTGGGTAACTGCCCCCAGTTTATATGGTGGGCATGACGCGCTGCGGTATGGAATACCTCTTTGGCTAGTTTGGGTCAGGTGTCCTGTCTCTATTTCCTCCTGGCTTCCCCTCCTCCCTGGCAGAGCATGAGACTCAGAAAGTCCTTGGTCAGACTAAACATTACTTAGCAACAATTAAAAATGTCGGTGTTATCAGCGCTGTTCCCAGGCTGAAAGTCAAAACCACAGCACTGCACCAGCTACGAAGAAGGAGAAAAATGACTGCTATTGCTGAACCCAGGACAGTACCCACCCTTTATTCCATACCATTCATGTCATGCTCAGATCTCACATTTTCAATATACCATCATTCTTATCTCATATATATACATCTATATACATCCAGAGAGAGAGAGAGAGAGAGATCATTCCTTAGTGCATGGGCCAATCCCTATAAAGCTGCTGAGTCCATCTGGTCCATGATGTCGGGCTCCATCTCTTGTAACAGTCTTCCACAGCAGGAGAGGCCATGTGCAGTGTTGGATCGTTGCCTGTTCATTCTTTGCTGGGATGATGGTCAGAGGGAAGTCATGGCTGGTGACCTGAAGACATCTAGCTGGTGGGCTATAAAAGTGCTACATAGCAGGCAACAGCATACAATTGAGTTCATTGGCTGTTTTCCCCTAAAATCAAATCCCTTTGAGGTATACATTAGACTTCCCCATCTTCCCGCGTTACTCACCAAGTATATCCAGGTCCCTGAGCAAAAGCAATCCCACGAGTGGGTTTGCCTTTACCTGAAGCAGGAATAACCCAGACTGTCTTCCCCAGCAAATTCTTTATGTGCAACACAGGAACTTTGTCCCCTTCTACAGTGTGTAAAAGTTCTGACTGGGCTGGGCCAGCCCTCTTGGCAGATCCTCTGGTGTTGACCAACCAGGCCAGGTGGCCTTTGGAAATGTGTATCCCAATGTTTGAAAGTCTCACCACCCATTGCTCTCAGTGTAGTTTTTAACATCCCATTGTACTGTTTGATTTTCCCAGAGGTTGGTGCATGGTAGGGGATGTGATATACCCACTCAATGTCATGCTCTTTGGCCAAAGCGTCTATAAGACTGTTCCGGAAATGAGTCGCATTGTCTGACTCAGTTCTCTCTGGGGTGCCATGTCGCCACAAAATGTGTTTCTCAAGGCCCAGGATAGTGTTCCGGGCAGTGGTGTGGGGCACAGAGCATGTTTCCAGCCTTCCAGTGGTTGCTTCCACCATGGTAAGTACATGGCACTTGCCTTGGCGGGTTGGTGGGAGTGTGATATAATCAATTTGCCAGGCCTCCCCATATTTGTACTTCAGCCATCGTCCTCCATACCAAAGAGGCTTTAATCATTTAGCTTGCATAATTGCAGCATATGTTTCTCACTCATGAATAATCTGGACAATAGTGTCCATTGTTAAGTCCACCCCTTGATCACGAGCCCATCTGTATGTTGCATCTGTGCCCTGATGGCCTGAAGTGTCATGGGCCCACCTGGCCAGAAATAATTCACCCTTATGTTGCCAATCTAAGTCCATCTGAGCCACTTCAATCTTAGCAGCTTTATCCACCTGTTGGTTGCTCTGGTGTTCCTCAGTGGCCCAACTCTTGGGTACACGAGCATGTACATGGCATACCTTCACCACCACGTTCTGCACCTGGGCAGCGATATCTTGCCACAGTGCAGCAGCCCAGATGGGTTTACCTCTGCGTTGCCAGTTACTCTACTTCCATTGCTGCAACCACCCCCACAGGGCATTTGCCACCATCCATGAGTCAGTATAGAGATAAAGTACTGGCCACTTTTCTCGTTCAGCAGCATCCAGGGCCAGCTGGATGGCTTTCACCTCAGCAAACTGACTCAATTCACCCTCTCCTTCAGCAGTTTCTGCAACTTATTGTTGAGGACTCCATACAGCTGCTTTCCATCTCCAGTGCTTTCCCAGAATGCGACAGGACCCATCAGTAAACAAGGCATACTGCCTTTCACTTTCTGACAGTTCATTATATGGTGGGGCCTCTTCAGCTCGCATCACCTCCTCCTCTGGTGACATTCCAAAATCTTTGCCCTCTGGCCAGTCCATGATGGCTTCTAGAATTCCTGGACTACTGGGATTTCCTGTTCAAGCTCATTGTGTAATTAGTGCAGCCCACTTTCTCCATGTAGCATCAGTTGCAGGATGTGTAGAGGAGACCCTGCCTTTGAACATCCAGCCCAGCACTGGCAACCGGGGTGCTAGAAGGAGCTGTGTTTCAGTGCCAATCACTTCCAAAGCACCTCAAACCCCTTCATAGGCTGCCAGTATCTCTTTTTCAGTTAGGGTATAGCTAGCCTCAGATCCTCTGTATCCCTGACTCCAAAAGCCGAGGGGTCGACCTCGAGTCTCCCCTGAAGCTTTCTGCCAGAGGCTCCAGGTAGGACCATTCTGCCCGGCTGCGGTGTAGAGTACATCTTTTACATCTGGCCCGGTCCAGACTGGTCCAAGGGCTACTGCAAGAACTTTCTCTCATTTGATTGCTCAAAGGCTTGTTGCTCAGGGCCCCATTTAAAATCGTTTTTCTTCCTGGTCACATGATAGAGAGGGCTTTCAATCAAACTGTAATTCAGGATGTGCATCCTCCAGAACCCCACAGCACCCAAGAAAGCTTGTGTTTCTTTCTTATTAGTTGGTAGCGAGATTGCTGTTATCTTGTTGATCACATCTGTGGGGATCTGGCGATGTCCATCTTGCCATTTTATTCCCAAAAATTGAACCTCCTGTGCAGGTCCCTTGACCTTACTCCGTTTTATGGCAAATCCGGCTTTCAGCACGATTTGGATCATTTTCCTCCCTTTCTCAAAGACTTCTTCCGCTGTATCGCCTCACACGATAATGTCATCAATGTATTGTAGATGTTCTGGAGCTTGCCCCTGTTCCAGTGCAGTCTGGATCAGTCCATGGCAGATGGTCGGGCTGTGTTTCCACCCCTGGGGCAGTCGGTTCCAAGTGTACTGGACACCCCTCCAAGTAAAAGCGAACTGTGGCCTGCACTCTGCTGCCAAAGGAATTGAGAAAAATGCATTGGCAATATCAATCGTGGCATACCTCTTGGCTGCCTTTGACTCCAGTTCATACTGAAGTTCTAACATGTCCGGTACAGCAGCACTCAAGGGTGGTGTGACTTCGGTCAGGCCACAATAGTCTACCGTTAGTCTCCACTCTCCATTAGACTTTCGCACTGGCCATATGGGGCTGTGAAAGGGTGAGTGAGTCCTACTGATCACTCCTTGACTCTCCAGTCCACGGATCAGCTTACGGATGGGAATCAGGGAGTCTCGGTTGATGCAATATTGCCACCGGTGCGCTGTTGTGGTTGCGATTGGCACTTGTTCTTTGACCTTCAGCAACCCCACAACAGAAGGATCCTCTGAGAGATCAGGCAAAGTGGACAGCTGCTTAATTTCCTCTGTCTCCAAAGCAGCAATACCAAAAGCCCATCAGTACCCTTTTGGGTCTTTGAAGTACCCTCTCCTGAGGTAGTCTATGCTGAGGATGCATGGAGCCTCTGGACCAGTCGCAATGGGGTGCTTTTGCCATTCCCTCCCAGTCAGGCTGATTTCAGCCTCCAGTACAGTCAACTCTTGGGATCCTTCTGTCACTCCAGAAACATAAATGGGTTCCAGCCCTTGACAGCTTGATGGCATCAGGGTACACTGTGCACCGATATCTACTAGAGCCTTATACTTCTGTGGGACTGATGTGCCAGGCTACCTGATCCACGCAGTCCAATAAATCCGATTGTCCCCTACCTCCACCTGGCTGGAGGCGGGGCCCCTCTAATAGTCATCAGATTGGTCACTTATATCTTGTTGACAGGGATTAGTCTTTATCACAGGAGCTGGAGTAAAATCAGCTCTTCCACTCCATCTAGGATCCTGCTCACCAGAGACTGAAGCCACAGCTTTCGTAGGATGATCATCATGACCTTTGTTCTCCTCTTCAATTCACGCACCTGTTCCTCCAAAACTAAAGTAGATTTTCCATCCCACTTCGTCATGCCTTCTCTGTGATCCCACAGGTGAAACCATAGGGTGGCCCATGGTGTATACCTTCTATATCTTCTCTCTCGAGCAGTAGGATGCCTTTTGTTAGTAGCTGAGACAAGGGTTGGTACACCTGAGGAGCTGGATAGATCGTCTCTCAATTGTTTGAGCTCCTGGGAGTTTTTCCACAGCTAAAATGATGGAAGGGGTGAGATTGTCTTCGAACTCTCAGAGTTTAAGAATCATTTCATCCACTGTTAGTGGTACTACATCATTCCAGGTTACTGTTGCCAATGAATGGGCATATGATGACTGTGCATTCCGTGTAAATTTCCACCACACGGGTCGTGTACATTCGACTTCATATGGATCTATGGATACATCCCTGTTATTCAGCTTGATGTGGTAGATCATCTCTACAATGGCTGATTCCCTCAGAGACTGGATGCCTTTCTCTAAAGTAGTCCTCTTGGCTGAATGACTCCTAACATCGTCCTTGTATGGAAACCTTTCTTTCACAGCTGCCAAGAGCTGCTTCCAAAGGCTGAGGGACTTTTTCTCTCTTGCAATTGCGTTCTCAATTCCCCCTTCCCTAGCAAGTGATCCCAGCTGCTTGGCTTCCCTACCTTCCAGTTTGTGACCATCGACTCCATTGTCCCAGCATTGGAGCAACCAGGTGATGATGTGCTCCCCTGGTTGAAGGGTAAAATCTTTTCACATATTCCATAGCTTGGTTGAGATCTGAGGTCGAGAAGTCATCTCTTCTTCTTCTTCTGATTCATATGATGATGACTTCTGATCAGATGCTGTCCTGGGTAGTAAGTGCATTGCCATTGCTTCTTCATCTTGTTCCTTCATCTTTCTTGTCTTTGTTTTGCTTTTCCCCTTGTGTACAGAGGCAACCGATATTGGTACGAGTTGGTCCTCTGGTTTAGCTGCAGTGATTATCACTGTGGTTTGGGTAGCTGCTGTATTTGTCACTGGGGTTTGAGTAGCTGCTGTGCTTGTTGCTGGGGGTGGTGTAGCTGCTGTGCTTGGAGCTGGAGTTGCTGCTCTGTCTGTTGCTTTGCCCTCAGATCCAGAGACATTTTTTTCCTTTTGAAGGTGCTGGATGGTGTTGGACAGGGCTCTTTAAGCATAGGCCAAGCCCCAGCACGTTGCTATGATTTGTCCCTCTCTGGTACAACCAGAATGACAACACACCTCATCTAAGTGTTTTACTAATTTTTCTGGATTTTGCACTTGTTCGGTGGTGAACTTCCAAAGCACTGGAGGGGCCCACTGGCCTAGATACTTGCCCATACTGTCCCACACACCCTGCCACTCATGACTGTCCAGCCTCAGGGAAAATCTCTTGGTCCTCCTGTATCGTCATCTAACCCCAGACAAGGCCCAAACCTGACTCTGCTTAACTCTCGAGATCAGACAAAATGGTCATGGGTAAAACACACTCTGTATGCTTGCCAACATGGTGATCCCCATCACAATCAGCAGACAGGTCTCAAGGGTACCTAGAGGCCATTCAAAACCTTCAGAACTCTCAAACGCTGCTGTAAATGGTCTGATGGGGGGTTGGGAGCATAAGGGAATGTCTCCTTCACGGGTTGACCACCCGAGGAGGGGAAAAAAGATGCGTAATTGCTCAGCACTTCTATTATATACCTCCCAAAGTATAGAGGTGGTGACCACACTGGGAACACAAGCTAGATCAGTTTTACGATCAATGATTCTTATTGTATTACAAGTCATTACCATAAAGTACAATGAGACAAGAACCTTAGCCCACAGCTGCCAGCTGATGAACACTAACACAGGAAATACCGGCTGTAAGGTACGACATGCAGAAACTGTGAGATCAAGAGCAACAACTTTGAGAGCCAATAAATCAGCATTGACTATTAATCCAAAACAATGAATGCTTATCACAAATACGATTAGACACCCTCTGGTCAGATCTGTCATTATCTCAACCCTTCGTGCCCCACGTTGGGAGCCAAAAACAACTGTTGTGGTTTAAGCTCAGTCAGACAGTAACTCAGAAAAAAACACGCTGTCTCTCTCTCACTCCCCCCCTTTCCTCACCCCTCGCTCCCAGAGGGATAAAGAGGAGAATCAAAAGAATGTAACTCCCATGTGTTGAGATAAGAACAGTCCAGTAACTAAGGTATAACACAAACCACTGGTGCTACCACCAATAATAATAATGACAAGGGAAATAACAAGGGAAGAGAATACAACCACTCACCACCCGCCGACCAATACCCAGCCCAACCGAGCAGTGATCTAACCCTTCTGGGTAACTGCCCCCAGTTTATATGGTGGGCATGACGTGCTACGGTATGGAATACCTCTTTGGCTAGTTTGGGTCAGGTGTCTTGTCTCTATTTCCTCCTGGCTTCCCCTCCTCCCTGGCAGAGCATGAGACTCAGAAAGTCCTTGGTCAGACTAAACATTACTTAGCAACAATTAAAAATGTCGGTGTTATCAGCGCTGTTCCCAGGCTGAAAGTCAAAACCACAGCACTGCACCAGCTACGAAGAAGGAGAAAAATGACTGCTACTGCTGAACTCAGGACAGTGATGCAATTAATCTGTCCTGTTTTAGGCATCTGAGGCATCCGGCTACAGAGAAGATTGCTGTATCTCAGAATACTTACTTCTAAATTACAAGCTCAGGCGTCAGGTTTTCCATTAGTTCAGATGAATCCCACCAAAGGAATCATCAGGAATGTCTTTGAGACTTGAGGGACTTGAAGTTGCGGCAACTGCAATCCCTGCTCAAAAAGATTTTCTGCTAATGTCTGTGAAGTTCTCCTACGCTAATTGCACACTAATTTCTTTCCCAGAAAAGTTGAGCCCAAGCTTTTCCTGTAGCCCTCCTGAGTGTGCAGTAGGGTGTTTATTTAAACCAGTTCCACTTTGTTAAGTGGAGCTGGTCTCACCAGTGGAGGCAATGAGGCTGTTTCTTGTCCCTGTCTTTCTTATTGTATTTAATTCTCGTATTATGAGTACATTTGTAAGACTTGATGTCTGACTCAAGCTGACTAACACAAAAGACTCCTTGCTTACAGAGAAAGCTGTCCCAGGCTGGGCATTGCAAAGTAAAAATTGCAATTTCATAGTGACAAACGGCTTACAGCTGCTTTCTCAAACCTTTTGCATCAATGACATCTGCAGACTTTGGGCTATATTTCACCTCTCAGTCACGGCCTCTAGACGAGTCAGATATGTAGAAGTGAAAATAGCTGACTTTGCTTCTTTTGAGAGAACATTCTCTGTTCCATCGCTTATTATTTTCATTATCATTGAAGATATAATTGATTTTCTTCTTTGGACCCACCTGAAAGACTCCTTGGAAATGTGACTGATAATTGTCCTGCTGTTGCCTTGAAGATCTATTTACTGCAAAACCAAAATCTTTTTTTTTCTGTTACTATCAACCTGGAAAAGGAAAATGAGAAGAACGGAAAAGATGACAAAAGAAAAAGAGAGGGAAATATTTCCCTTAAAAATAAGCCAAGATTGACTTGCACTAATTAACAGAGAGGGTTGGTACTTTGTTTGGCCTGTAAGATTTATTTCTTTTGCTAGGGATAGCTTATAGAGAAACAAGTACAGTGTGGACTACAAATATAACAGATTTAACAAAAATTCACTGTCCTGTCTCCATTAAGGTCTACTTTGTACTACTGCATGTGATTGTACAATTTACTTGATTGTCTATAACTGCCTCTTTGGAGCCATAGTATTGCATTTTCAGTTGCAAATCTCTCCAATATTAGTGGATTATTGATTGAATGGTGTTCTTTGGAGCCATTAAATCCTATTAAGAAGGTTTTTCTTTAATTGGTGGATCATTGGCCTAGTAAACCATTGCCTAATTTTGGTTTCCGTATTGGACAGGTTTCCCCAGTTTCATCTTTGCAAGTAAGTTAATAGATCATAGTCCCAATAGGGAATAATATTATGGACTGTATTAGTACCTTTACTCACACTAAAAATAATTTCATACTGCCAGGAAACCCATTGATTTTAGTAGAATTATTTGCAGGGTAAAGTATTATTCAGTATGAGGAAGAATATGTGTGTAAAAAGAGCAGGCCTTCAGTATACATTCTGAAGTGTTATTGCAATCCTTATCAGGTGTATTAGGTATCACAAGTATGAGATTGTCAGTCAGGAACGGGATTTACAGGCTGGCAACATATTGCTAGAGACAGCAGAGCAGCTTAGATTGTGCTTACTGCAGAAAGTCAATGAAAAAACCCCCAAAACGACATATGAAGGACTCCTGTCCTTTGCAGGAGGATTCCATTTCTGGTCTGTTAGGAGAGTGATGAATTTCCTCACCTCAGAATAAAACTGAAGGCCTGGCCTCTAATCTGGTGGGCTTTCTGTGCGTTTTGCCAGTGGCTGATGATGCAAGGTCATTTGTAGTGCACCACCTCTCTTTTTATCACAGTGATGCTTATTTTCATGTTTTAGGCACAATTAGAGGAACCTCAGTATATTAGTTAGTCTAAGCTTTAGTGAAGGAAAGACAGCCTGTTTCATGCCCTCTTTGCTTTCATCCTACCTAGGCTTCTTACCCCAATCCTGTTATCCAGGCAGTGGAAGAAAGACAGTTGAAAGTGTGATAATATGAGTGATGCTGAGCCTCTAAGACCATTATACACAGACACCTCAGCCAGACACTGGGCTTTTGACAGCCTTTAGCTTTTTGACTGTTGTTCACAGTTCATCTTGACTACATCACCTGCTTCTGTCCTCACTCTAATTCCAGCCTTCTCATAGCCCTGGGACTAAACTGTGCATGTCAAAGGCATGTCTGCCTAACCTGTACAGGAGGCAAGTTAATGTTAATTTAAAATTTAACTTACTTATGCAAACATTTGACTAAAACTTATTTATGCAAGTAAGATACTGAGGCAGGATAGCCTGCTTTAGATATGAGTGAACCTATCTCATCACACTGCTGGCTGGCTCTGGTTGATTCTGCTGCAAGTAACTTCCCTTGTTGAGGACTTTTAGTTGAACTGAAAACAAAAAAACTGTGTGTCTGTGCATATATTTATGATTAAGATATGGCAAAACAAAGAAAATAATGATTTTATATTTTAATGACATATCCATTCTCAGGATGTGTTGGGGTTTTGAAATAAGATGAGGAAAACCATTTATAGAAAAGCCGGCTTGTTGTCCTTGTGCTTATACAGATACACATGAAAGCATCATAATATATTTTCCTCTGTTTAGCCCGGAGCAGCTCAAGCTGTACATTTTTGATCCAGGCCAAATTTGCTTCAGTGACACAAGAAAAAAGCCAAAGCGAATCTCTTTTTCCTTACTCATTAGATGTGTTTATTTTCTCTTTCCTATCACTTTGCCTGTTCTTAAGACTCAAAAAGATTAGTCTAATTTCTATTATGCTAGCTGCTTTCCCATAAAAGGTAATACTAATGCACTGCTGGATGTCTTTTTTCCTGTAATTCAGAATAGAGTAAACTCTCACTACATTTTGGAATATACCAGGCCCATTGCACAGGGACAGCAAAAATGCATGTCTACCATCTGTGGGAGAATTAGATTAAGAAAGGGAGTAAATACAATATTAACATCTGAATCTCAGCCTGAGGGCTACAGGTATTGACGTACATCCATGCAAGGAAGTTCTTCCTTTAAATATTCTTAAAGATTAATTGTTCATTAAAGATGGCTGAAATTCTGGTACCTAAAGTGTTTAGGCAACTGAAAGGTTTTTTTTACCATCTAGTGTGTGATGTATGTTGAGAAACATTTTTATTTCTTTCAAGTTGTAGTTCTGAGTGAATTCTCAACAACTGGAAGTAAAGTTGAACCTCACTTATGTCTTACTTGATTTTGTAAAGTTTCCACCTGTACCTTAATTTAATCTCTTGAATTTCCACACACATTCATTCGAAATTCTGCCCAGTGTGGTGTTTTGGCAAAAAATTCAACTGTGTAATGTCAACTACAGGCAAATGAGTTTTTTTTGTAGTGTGGTTCAGGATTTGTTACAAAAGCACAACAGTACTGATATTTATCCTACTTTTCTGATTCCTTACTTTTATTTTAGCATTTTCTGGGGGAAAAAAAGAAACCTTAGCAAATTGTGTCTCTTCTTTCAGTATTTTTCCTCTGGATCTTATTCATTGGAAAGAGAGCTTCTCAAACTGAATGAAAAGAAGGCACAAACCAAAGGCACTTCTAAACACAAACAGTGCCAGACCAGAAAAATGAATCCTACTGCTATCATGTCTGGCTCTTCTGTCTGAATGACTTGGCTTATGCCCTGGAACCAAGTTAACCCCAACTTTGCTATGTGTAGTAGATAGCTCTAAAATATTTCATTGTGAAAATGAATGTAATTAATCCTCTGTATGTAATGCAAGAAAAATAAGGCTTGGAAAAGCTATGAGGTATTTCAGTAGGGAAGATGCATTTACAGCTTTTCTTTTATTTTAAAAGTTACCTTCCTGTAATTGCGCACTAGTTTAGAGCTAAGATAGGCACATCTTAACAATAATGGGCACTTTTTTAACAGATTATTGCCAAAAATGCATTCTTTATTCCAGGGAGACACTGTAATAGATACCAGTGCTTTAGTAATGATACAAGCAATCTGTAAGCTATTATAGTTTCTTTTATAGTAACTTAATCTTCATATTGTTTTATACGTCTAGAATTTTAATAGTGTTTTTAATTTATAAAGAGAAGTATATTACATATTACTAGTTACATGGGAATATGAGCTAAATAACAGACCGTTGAACTATATTCTTCCAACCAAATATTTTGAAGTACTTAAACGAGCATAAGGAATAGAACAAAGGAATTAGAGAATGTCGTACAGATACAGTAACAGCTTTTATGGAATGAGCCCACAAGTATCTATTCTGGATTGTTACTGGTTTTAATGCATATATTGTACTTCTAGAGGAAAATGGAAAAGAACAAGGGCACTTTTAGGATGCTATCTTAAAATAAATATTTAATTTTAAATAAATATATTTACCTTATTAATAAATTTATTTGCATTATTGATTGTAAATATACACAAATTCCCACAATTTTTTTAATGCTACTGAAATGAATGAATTAATATAAGCACTTGTTTATATGTAGAATGTAAGTGCCTACATAGATTTTTGGAACCAGTGCAAAAATTAAATATTTTTTCCTATTTGTTCATTGTTATTTTTAAAATGTGTAGAAACAGACACAGTTCACAAGGAATATAGTGTAAGAGAGATATTGTAACACTGCTAAGCAATGAGATACAGAGAGATATGATCAACGTAGCAATTTAGTGGTTGTAATGCTATTGAAAATAGTGCTTTTAAATAAAAAGAACCAGTTCACTGTTTTGAAAGAAGTCATATTCTACTTTAAACTGTCATTCTGTATTTCTGCCTTGCAATTAGATGATATTTCTAAAATGTCAGTCCCAGATTCTGTTGCGACCATCATCGTAATAAAATGTGACAGCAAAGATATTATATCAATACTTTTCCATAATTAACATTAAAGATGTCTCAAGGGTTAAGTACAAAGGTTTTCCACTGAATGGTCTGCAAGCCTTGTGCCTTTAAAATCTTTTAATATAGCCAAGACTGGTGACAACCAGGAGACAAATCTATGAACAAACCCGTTTGGAGAGAATAGTTTTGTGGTATGTGATGTATGTTACGTAAATGAGCTTATTAGGACTCTCATCTATTTTATTATTGGTGCCCAATTTAATAGAGGCATTTAAAAAACAATATTTCTGCCTGACTCCTTGAAATGAAGAAGATACATTGATATAATTGAGAGCAAATGATTGCATGTTGTGCCATTTAATCATGTCATTTTTCAATTGCTGTTTTTTGCACTTCACTGCATACTTATAGAATATTTAGCTTCAGTATAGATTAAGTCCCACAGTAGGCAACTGAGGAGGGTTCCCATATTAGGTGACATTTTCTTTTAACCTTGAAATCAGCAAAAGCACACAGGTTTGGCAGTATTTTTCTAAAAGATGACAAGTCATCATTCATTTCCTATCTTTGTCATTTAGCTTTTTTATTTTGAGAAATTACTTTCTTACTAACATTTTTGCAGGAATTACTGGGTTTCTTTGTCATTCAGAAGCAGAAATTCTTATTTTCACCTGTAAGAATGTCCTGTCAGAATGGAATTTGAAATATAGGGATGCATCACCCAGACAAGAGAATTTCCAGCAGGTATTGCCATTTCATACAAAACACTGAAAACTACATTCTACCCAACATTTGTGAGAATATTGTTTCCTGTTTTCCCTTCATTGATGAGTTAATGCTGTTAGCCATGATACTTTAAAGTTTTGCATTAGCACTTTAGAAAACCAAAGTGCTTCACTAGCCAGAAATCAGAAGGCAAATTACAGTTTTTTAAGAGTTGCAATTTGATTGTTGTACTCATAAGGGTAGCTTCCATTCTGAGATTTTGCCTTAATTTCTGCGTATGGTTGTTCTACTAAATAACAACGGTTCCACCTGCATTTTGTCTTCCATCAAACACCATCTATTGCAAGGGAGGAAAGGGTATCATTTCCTCCCTCACATACCCACATCTCCCCACATACCCACATGCTGTAACAAGGAGAAAAAGTAAGCCTTTAACGGACCAAGGTTAGACAGAAACTTCCTTTTAGATCTGTTTATTCAGGAGTTATATGAAGTCAATCTTATTTCATTTTCCTAAAAGCACCCAGTATTGCCCATACAGAGAAACACAAAATAAGCCTAGAAATAGCATTTGTCTCAGTGTACCTTGATATTTCTTCTGAACCTGAAAGTTCAAAGAAAATCCATCTGTATAAGTCACTATTTTCCATCTTCCAACTATTTTCAAAGCTTTATTTTCAAAGCATTTCTACATGGGCCTTTATTGCTCCTAATTGTAAAGTGAAAGCAAGAAAGATGGAAATGCTTGAAATACCTTCAGAACCCATAAAAATTAATTCCACAAACAGTACGCAATAAATGATGCTACATAAATCATATCTCAACATTTCATGTAGTGATTATATGTGGTTTATGTGGATTTAAATGAACTAAACTAATCTTAAACTGACTTTTAACTATTTTTAAGCACAAGTAGTGCTACTTAAGTTGCTGAGAACCTTAGTACTTTTAAATGGTTAATATTATACACCTGTTCAAGAACCTCAATGGAGCTGTGCTACAGTAGCCAACACATATTATTGCTTGGGAAAGCCAATTTCCCATCCATGTTCTTCAGCCTCACAGAGCAGGTGGTACGTCACAGCTCGGGCTCTGATACACTGCAGGAAGTATCAGGTAGGGATAGAGGAGGTTTTGGGGCTGGAGGGGTCTAGTATTCCTCAACTTCCCATCTTTCGATGCCTCCCATATGCTCTGGCTCTGCCTGAAGCTGCACATGTGTTTCTGGTCATATGCCACTCACTTAGGAGTCACACAGCTATGCAGAGCACTTTCTGTTCCGATCATGGCTATGTCCATTCCTATAGATAGTGTCATTAGCCCATGGCTCTGAAAGACTGTTTGATGTCATGCGGCTCAGCAGGAGCTTTTCCAGATGATTTAAGGCATGGTGTTAACAAGCTGTGAAAGTAGTTTCAGCTAACCCTTTTTAGCTATGCAGGTGATAACTTCAAAGCACTGAAAATATGAGTAGGCAGAGGGAAGAAAAATCTTCCAAGTTTCTAGCACTGTGGACAGGAATTCTCAGCATGGGAAACTGTGACTCGTAATAACATTATAACAAATAACACCTCAATGTTATCAGGGTATCTGTTGCGAAGCAAAGGACTCTGACACAAAGTCAAGTTCAGCAGCTGCGGTTACTGTGTATGCTCTTAGCCTGCAGCAAAAACATCAAGTATATTAATTTGAGTCTCACTGTAAATGATTTAAGTGAAAGTGTTTCTCTCATGTTTGCAAAGGCTTGAATTGTATTTACAGTTACAGTTCAACAGACACATGATATTGTGAAGGCCCACAATCAAAAGTGTCTGATCTCTTAATCTGTATTTCAGCAAACCTTCTGCACACACAGGAGACTAAGTGAGCCTAGGTGATGCTCCTCAGTCTACTGTTAGATCGTATCCTAATTTTCTGAACTGTCAAGTACCCAGTAACTTATTATAGCAGATGTAGACCATCAGGCCCAAGCCTCAGTATATATACTCATAATTTATCTTTTTTTTTAATTAATCATGAATGATAGCTGTTAATTCACAATGTGCAATGCACCTTGCGAATAATTAAAGTAACCATGGTCCTGGAAGCATAGTTTGCATGTACAATTGACATATTGAAAGGTCTATATACAAGCGTGCCATTTTAACAATAACAGAATATGGGTGGATATACAACACTGTGAGATATCATGTCATAGGATACAGCAATTATGGTGTTCCTTCATGACACTGTATACCAGACCCTAATACTTCTTAATTTCGTAATTATTAGTGCTATTATACAGGGCTTAAAGATACCTTTACATGATTAAGTTCCCTGGCTTTTAAAGTATTGTTGCTATAGCCAACTCTTTCAACAGAGTTAGATACAAGCACTTCATACTTATCCAGTTTAATATTAACCATAATATCATGTAATGAAATTGAAATGGAAGTGTCATAGGCCTAACTGTACTGTCACAGCCATGTAAATCAGAAATAGCTTCAGTAAAGCTACTGTTATTATGCTGGTGTAATACTGATGTAAATTAGAAATGAATTGGATACTGCAACTCTGCTTTCAAGGTAAAATAATGTAAAGGCCTCACTTATAAAGGTTTATGAATGAAATACTCCTTACCTCATCATATTATATGGTATTGCATCAAAAAAGAGCAATATTTATAAAAGATGACATAATCAGATAGTTCAAGGTAAGTTAATGTTGCGGGCCAGATTCTGTATTGACTTCCATGAATTATTGCATATCTGCATAGATTTGACTGCCATCAGTGTATAACTTACTTCCATAAAACTGAATTGCTTAGCTGTTATAAAGTGTAAAATAAGAACCCTGGCTTTATCTTTGGGTAGATATTTTGGTTTGGCTTGGTTTTTTTGTGACATTAGTCTAATGAACAGCGTCAGAAAGGAAATGTGCCAGACATGGTGGTTACATCAAGAACTATGAAGGAAACTAGTAATGAACTCTAGGAAAATAAATAAGGGCAAGTTCAGGAAACGTAAGTGAAAATGCAGCTCTGGTATAAATTGAATAATAAAATTCCTGGTCATATTTTGCCATAAATAGTGGTTTGGGAATTTGTCATTCACCTTATTTAAAATTCAGAAATATTAAAGGTATGGGGTTCTCTCATTATAGAAGTAATAGAATTCTAGCTATTACAGAGTTAGGGTAATTTAAATAGCTATAGAATGCAGTATATCAATAAGTGGAACATCTGTATGAAATGTCCACCTGCTAATATACTACTCAGTGTACTTTACAATGAAATGTACTTAATCATTTTAAGACATCTTCTAATGAAGCCTTATCGGGATTAACATTTTGAACACTAATACTTTTAGGCATTAAAACTTCTGCTTTAAATGAGATTGCATTGTCTTGTTTACCCTTGTTGATTAATAGGCAATCTGTTAACTGTTAGAATGGCCCAATTGTGCCAGTGAAAGTAAATTAGTAATTCAGCTGTGTTTGTGGGTTTAATCATCATTTCTCTTGAAGGCTTTGAATAAAAAAAATTGCTTGCACACTATCCATAGGAAAATTAAAGATGTATTTTTAGATGTGTATACTGATGTTTTGCTTCAGACTTTCAGCTTCGTATTATTGATCAAGCACATCTAACATCAAAATACTTTTTTGAGGTACAATATTTCTAAGTATAAATGCCAAAATTTAAAGAAAAAGTGATATTAAAATCTGGAACTTGAATTCACTTTCTATAGAATGCTATTGATTAGCTAATAACATTCAGGAGGGCAGGTCCTGATTTTTTATCAGTTAACACTTGTGAGCAGCTTTTAGAGGTGTGATGGCTTTCTTTGTTTTCTTGTTATGACTAACTGGAAGCTTAAAAGCAAATACCCAGTCTTCGAAAAAAAAAAGAAAAGATTGAAAGATAGTTCAG
Organism: Ara ararauna; assembly: GCA_028858755.1. NCBI lineage: Eukaryota > Metazoa > Chordata > Aves > Psittaciformes > Psittacidae > Ara > Ara ararauna. The sequence goes on from CM054380.1 coordinate 51,989,985, forward strand.
ATTTTCTCATGGGGTCATGCACTTTCATCTGTAGCATCCCACAGTGGAAACAGATGTTGGCAAGTTACAGTTTAAATTATCTGGAAAGCTCCCACGTGTGGAGCACAGTCGTGTTAAATTCAGGAGTAGCACAGGCCTGTGATAGTAGTTGAAATCTTGAACCATGCAATGCTGTAGAAGTATAGGGCTCTGAAGGTGGGCCGAAGCAGTCATCTTCACATGCGTTTGTACCACTGATTCATAGATATTATTATTATTAAAATACATTATGAGTTAATAAAATCCATATTTGATGTTGAATGGTAGTAGAGTGTGACTCTGGATAAAACCATGCTCAAAAGCACCCCATATCATTAACTCCTTCCAGGTGGCAGATCTCTCTTTAGTTTTGTCATGTAGGGTGCATTTATACTGCTGTTCAATAAGATTCTCAGTGTAGTTACTTGGGTTTCTGGCATAGAACCAACATAATTTGGCTCCCATCAATATCCAGCAGTATTAGTGCTTAGCTATTGTCTCCCATCATGCAGTTCAAGTCAGACTGCATTCTTGGTAGCAGTATGATGAAATAAATGCAGTGAATTAATAATACGTAAGAAGGACACAGTTATCATAGTATTGCTACATTTAATTGAATATAGAACTACCCCGGAAATACTTTATGAAAACAAAAAACATCTGTAAGAACTTTATACTGAATCTTATCCTTCCTTAAGGCTTCTTCTCTGAAAGGGTATATATGACCCATAATTTCTATTGTTTTTTCTAAAAATATGTATATTCTTGTTGCATGACTACATTTCACACACACATCCCGGATTTTTCCTAAGGAATTTCTGAATCCTATTAATGTCTGGATAACTCATTTCAGATGTGTCCCAGTTCAATGCAAAAAAGAATAAACCAGTCTACACCATAAAACTTTCAATGTTATTAAGACTGTTAGATATGTATCGCATTTGTTTGAAGGAGACTGAAAGTAGATTTTCTTGTGTAGTATTAAGATTATGACTGTTTATCTGAAGATTAAACTCTAAGCTTTGCCACTAAATATGGGAATTTCAGGAAGAGCTGAAAAAAGTTATTGTAAAACAGAGATTGGGCACCATTAAATATCAGATAATAGTAAATGTTTTAATCTGCAGAGTATTCCACACTGACATCTATTGTTTGTCAATCCTGCAGTCTTTATGCTGTGAGATCAAACAGAGACGTCGTGGGGTGGCCTCTGTGCTGCGATTATGCCAGCACCTACTGGATGAGCAGGAGACCTGTAACCTAAATGCAGATCATCAGTCTATGCAGCTGATAATCGTAAACCTTGAGAGGAGGTGGGAAGCCATTGTCATGCAAGCTGTCCAGTGGCAGACTAGGCTACAGAAGAGATTGGAAAAAGACTCGGTGAGTGATACTTGCTTTAAAAAGATCTCATGTGGTTTCATTCTTCACAAGACAAACTTTTCCAGTGTGTTTTTTGCTAACTGAAGATGCTATTCCTAGTCTTTACTGCCAACAATTGAAGCTTCAGTTTTTCACAAAGCATCATATCCTATGGACATGACTGATTATTATGATAGAATCATAGAATAGTTAGGATTGGAAAGGACCTCAAGATCATCTAGTTCCAACCACCCTGCCATGGGCAGGGACACCTCTCACTAAACCATGTCACCTAAGGCTCTGTCCAACCTGGCCTTGAACACCGCCGCAGATGGAGCATTCACAACTTCCCTGAGCAACCCATTCCAGTGCCTCACCACCCTCACAGTAAAGAACTTCTTGTATCCAATCTAAACTTCCCCTGTTTAAGTTTGAACCCATTACCCCTTGTCCTCTCACTACAGTTCCTCATAAAGAGTCCCTCCCCAGCATTCCTATAGGCCCCCTTCAGATACTGGAAGGCTGCTATGAGATCTCCACGCAGCCTTCTCTTCTCCAGGCTGAACAGCCCCAACTTGCTCATCCTATCTTCATACAGAAGGTGCTCCAGTCCCCTGATCATACTCGTGGCCCTCCTCTGGACTTTTTCCAACAGTTCCATGTCCTTTTTATGTTGAGGACACCAGAATTGCACACAATACTCCAAGTGAGGTCTCATGAGAGCAGAGTAGAGGGGCAGGATCACCTCCCTTGACCTGCTGGTCACTCTCCTTCAGATGCAGCCCAGGATACGGTTGGCTTTCTGGGCTGCAAGCGCACCCTGAAGCCGGCTCATGTTCATTTTCTCATTGACCAACACCCCCAAGTCCTTCTCTGCAGGGCTGCTCTGAATCTCTTCTCTGCCCAACCTGGAGCTGTGCCTGGCATTGCTCTGACCCAGGTGTAGGACCTTGCACTTGTCATGGTTAAACTTCATCAGGTTGTCATCAGCCTACCTCACAGGTATGTCAAGGTCCCTCTGGATGGCATCCCTTCCCTCCAGCCTATCAACCGAACCACCCAGCTTGGTGTCATCGGAAACTTGCTGAGGGCGCACTCAATCCCACTGTCCATGTCACCGACAAAGATGTTGAACAAGACAGGTCCCAACACCAATCCCCGAGGGACACCACTCGTTACTGGTCTCCAGCTGGACATTGAGCCATTGTGCGCTACTCTTTGCGTGTGGCCATCCAGCCAGTTCTTTTTCCACCGAGTGGTCCACCTATCAAATTGATGTCTCTCCAACTTAGAGACAAGGATGTCGTGTAGGACAGTGTCTGACACTTTGCACAAGTCCAGGTAGATGACATCAACTGCTCTACCCCTGTCCATCAGTCCCGTAGCCCCATCATAGAAGGCCACCAGATTGGTCGGGCAGGATTTCCCCTTAGTGAAGCCATGCTGGCTGTCACCAAGTACCTTGTTATTTTTCATGTGCCTTAGTATGCCTTCCAGGAGAATCTGCTCCAAGATTTTGCCAGGCACGGAGATGAAGCTGACTGGTCTGTAGTTCCCCAGCTCATCCATTTTCCCCTTCTTGAAAATGGGAGTTATATTTCCCTTTTTCCAGTCTTTGGGAACTTCACCTGACTGCCATGATTTTTCCAATATGATGGACAGTGGCTTAGCAACTTCATTTGCCAGCTCCTTCAGGACCTGCGGATGGATTTCATCAGGTCCCATGGACTTGTGAATGTTCAGGTTCTTAAGATGGTCTCGAACCAGATCCTCTCCTACAGTGGTCCCAGGGTCTTCATTCTCACAGTCCCTGCATCTGCCTTCCAAGGCTTGGGTGGTGTGGTTGGAGCATTTGCCAGTGAAGACTGAGGCAAAGAATTCCTTAAGAACCTCAGCCTTCTCCAAATCCAGGGTAGCCAGTTCTTCCGATAGCTTCCCGAAGGGGCCCACATTGTCCCTGCTCTGTCTTTTATTTGCAATGTACCTGTGGAATCCCTTCCTGTTATCTTTAACATCCCTAGCCAAGTTTAATTCTAAGTGGGCCTTAGGTTTCCTAATGTGGTCCCTAGCTTCCCGAGCAACATCCCTGTATTCTTCCCAGGCTGCCTGTCCTAGCTTCCACCTTTTATAAGCCTCTTTTTTCCTTCAAATTTTCCTCAGCAGGTCCTCATCCATCCATGGAGGTCTCCTGGCCGTCCTGCTGCACTTCATTCTAGTTGGGATGTACCGCTCCTGGGCTTGCAGTATACACTCACAATATACATTTTCTGTTTGTTTGATATTTAATCTCATTACATCTGATCTTGTCAAATAATGAAAACAATCCGTTGTTGCCAAGTTGCTCAGTACCTAACAAAACTGGGCCCAGAGACATATTTCACTGATTGTAAATGTATTTCAGAAAAATCATTTTCTGTGTAAGTAAGACTGGTTTTAATTAGCATTCCAGCAGTAGAAGTGTATTTCACATAGAATGCCATAGGTATGTGATTAATATACAATTCTGTGTTATTTGAATATAAGTAAAATGCATTAATTTGCTTTTATCTCAGGGAAATGATTCCTACAAGGCAAAATAGCGCTGTGCTTAAACCATCCATTAAGTGGCATAAATCAGACAGATTTTCTACAGCATAAAACTCCATTACAAAGCAATATCTGCATTTAAACAATAAACCATAGGGGGAATAAAATAATCTCTACTGTAAGACCATTGACTGCAATGGATGAATTCGCTCCGTGTGTGTTGTGCTGCTATCATAATGCCGAAGTCTGTATACTGCAGCTGCATTGACAGCAATGATAACTCTATGTAGTTCATATACTGAAGAACCTAGATGAAATCTGAGAATGTGGCATATTTAGCTAACATAATTTTTTTGGTTTATATCAGGCAAATAAACGGAAAATAATGGTTGACACATATATGCTTCCTAAAATTATCTAACAGTGAAATACTACTTTTAACTTCATTTTGCTAGATTTCCTTTACAAAAATAACAGAAGCTGTATTTCTCCAGTGCCGTTAGGGTAGTGTGGTATGAAGATATACAAGACATTGCTCAGAAATACTGTCTGTTCCTAAGTGAAAATACTATTAGTCTAAATAAGCCGAGAAATGGTGAGTTAGTGAGAAGGATGCTGTGGATGAATGAACTGTCTGAAGATAGAAGCAATCTGTTGCTGTCCTGCCTTTACCAAATGTTATAAAGTGAGAGTGTCCCTTGCCTGTTTGTTTTATTGGCTGCTTTGCTTCAGGTATTGAGATAGAAATGGAACTTGAAGACAGAATGGGTTTGAACAAACTGTCAGGACGGGTCAAACAAAGTGTTTCGTATGAGGTAACACAGAAAGAAGACATCATAGAAAAGTAGATGGAGTGTCAATGTTGGTTTTGTAAGCATAGGAGTTGTTTATTGATAAAAGATTATTTTTCAGCTTTTCCTCATACATCTATATGTAGAGAGGGAAATGATTAATCAGGAATGCTGTTGGAAACAACCAAGGAAACCAGCTAAGAACTTTTACTATACAACAAGCAGAAAAACATCAAATCTTAATGATGCTAATGATTCCTATCGTAGAGGTAGTGAGAGCTGTAGATGGCGCAACTGATGCAGATTACCAGAAGGAGAACAGTCATACTAACAGGTCATGAAGAGAAGTGGATGTATGAGGAGGACAGGGCAAAAGTTCCATTTTGTCTGTATTTATTTCATGTAAATAGACTCTAAGAAGGAGATGTTTAAAAGACAGGCAGAAGAGCAGCTTTAGATGCAATGGAGTTTACTTCAGCCTCAGTCCAGACACTGGACCTGCAGGTATCTGAATTTATCTTATCATCTGTCTACAAAGGACGAATGGAAGCAGGTAAGGAAAAAGACTTGTTCATGTCTAGTGAAAAGCATAGAAATGGTGTAAATATGAGACAGAGGAATCGAAAAAATCCATAAAGAAACTGTAACAGCAAAGCTTTTTAATTCTTTTGAGAAATGCTGGTTATATTTTTGTGATAGGTCCATCTTCAAAACACTTTTAGTCACGTTACTAATATATTACATCAATAGCTCTAGCAAACTGTTGGTTGGTGATATACAAAATGTTTAATAAGCTGACCAGTGGTTATAAACACAATTGAGTTTTGGAGCTCCAAAACCAAGTGTGTGCAATATTAAACAACCAAACTAAATATTTATTCTCAGAATCCTGAATTTTAGTTGCTAGAGTCTAAGTATCTGTGGGATCTATAACTGCCCAACAGAGATTGAACTGAGTTTCTACTGTGTTTCTCTAAAAGGTAAAGTACCACAAAGATGATGAACTGCCTTTTTCATTTACAAAACTTATAATGTTGTTGTGGTACATACATCTCTTCTACTGAACTTGGAACAGAAACAAGTTGTATTTGCAATAGCTTAGAGAGTGCTCAACAGAGGTTTAAGTTACTGTAGTTAGTGCATGTAATCTCCATTTCATGTGGGCAGCTGCCGAGTGAAAGCTGTTTGCGGTTTGTACCTGCAGTTACTCTAAATAAACTGCTATGAGCTAATAAGAGCATGGTGCTGCTCTTGAAACAGAAATAAATGTTGTGTTTCTGTTTGGGACTGCAATTGATCAGGAGTTGAGGCATGGTGAGGGTATGGCCCCTTGCTTGATATCTGGATGTTTGGAACTTTACAAGGTGCATGCTGCTTTGTTCCCACTTTGCTTAAGGTGGTCTGGAGTTATTTGCTGGGCTTAGTTGACTTTCACCAGGCAGGGGATGTATCATTCTGCTGAGAAATGGCAGCCATTTAGAGCTACCATGGTGCTCATCTAAATTTCACTGTGGGCTGTTTTGTTTTGGAACCTCTCAGCCTAAGCTTGTTTATAATAATGAGATCCTATAAAGTATGTCAGCATCTATAAGTTTCTCATGTTGATAAAGCTATCTGTATTCTCAACATTTAAAGATGTCCCAGCCACTACAGGATTCAGGTTTCTTTGTCTTCCCTGGCCTGAGTTGGCATGTCCTAAACTCCTTTTCACTCAGTTCCTGTGTAGTCATTTCTTGGGTATGTACCAGAACTGTTTCTTCTGCTTCCCTGTCTCTTTGTATTTGATGGTGTGCCAGTCCTGGCACACAAACAGTATCCCTTGGTAACAAGTCTTTATTTGTAGTTGCCCACAGAATACTGTAATTTATGAAAACAAATGAGATGGTTTTATACCCTGATGGCATCTGACTCATTCATGGCATCTGACTTGATGACAGCAAATAAGATAGCCCAAATGATTATATTGCCTCATATACGACAAGAGTCACTTTCGTCTTCTAATGTCTTCTTAATTTGTGTACTGGGATCTTCCTTTGTCCTGTTTCTGCCCTTTTTATATTCAGTCACTTATCTGGGCACTTATAGCATTACAAAGCTATGCTGGAATTAGCCACAAAAGGCTTTTATGTTTCTTTTGAATTGTTTGTCTTCATTGATGGTTTTCAACATTTAATTTTGCTCAACTTTTGCAATAGTGGGCACCATAAGTTTACGAATAACAAGAAGATATTAACATATACAAGCACCTAAATTCTGGCAAAATATGTCCTTCTCATAAACTGAAAGTTATATCTAGCGTGTAAAATTATCAATAAGAATCACTCCAGAAGGCTGAAATGTGGTTAGATTCAGTAGGTTAATCTAGCTATAAAGCATGAAATATTCATACAATGGAAAAAACAATGACATTAAAAAAAACAGTAGGACACTTTGTTACTGGAAGCAGTCCTAATCTGTTTTCGCAAAAGAGGTTTTTATTTCCTCCATCTGTTTTTTGTGGTAAATTCTTTTCCCCCAGATTTATCATTCCATAGTTTGCTGATATAATGTTATATGTCACCTAAATTTTAACTTCAGAATTACACAGATGCCTTATAGTTTGCCTAACAAGACTCTTCTAGCAATCATCTTAAAAGAAAAAGAAGCCTGTCTGGCAATTGCAACAGCAATAGCAACAGTCCTTAGTCAACTAAATCCAAAATTGCCATCTAAAATTCCTGCTCAACAGCTGGAGAAGCTTTAACTCACTATGCACTTTCCGTTAGAGGGTCTATTCTACTTGGCAGACTGAACACATAAAAAAAGATTTGAGGCAGACTCAGTCATGGTCATGGCCATAAGTTTACAGCAGTTAAAGTGGGAATATATTCAATTGTTTCATGCAATTTTTTAATCTTTTGCTCTGCCAGTGGTATAACCAGGGTAAGTTGTGCTTAGCCTCACTGGATTATTCCAGCTGCTAGAGATGTTCACAGTTTGCGGATGTGCTGTCCAAATCAGATATGCCTCTTTTGAAAGCTACAATGAGGTGACTGTGGCAATTCACTATTCTGGGACTGTTTTACCAATACCATAGTATATAGAAGTGTTGTACAGCTGTGGCTAGGAGAGAGACAAAAGTGTGGTTTCTAATGGATTTTATGTCTTCAGTTGCAGTTCAATATTCCTGCCTTTTTGGTGGCTGGAGAAACCGCTTTTTCTCCAGACTGCTCATTCACTGAATGAGAAGCATATCTGTTTTATGGAGCAGTCTCTTTTCTTATTCAACAGAGAGGGCTAATTATTGAAGGGACAGTATTAATCATGCTTTTAAAATGGAGATTTTGAGCTAAGGAGATTTGGGTTAAAGTGCTGTAATTCTCACTTTGTCCTGAAAATATCTGAAATATTCATTTGCCTGATCAGTAAGTTCATTACTATGCTTATGAAAAAAAAAGTATCTTTATTTCTCTTGTTCTCCTGAGTCACACCATGTGTCCGCTGAGCTGTATGTCCAGCAAAACCCCCATTTGTATCAGCTTGAAAGCATGCTGTACATCCAGTCACATAATTGAAAATAATAAGGCCACAATAAATGGGATGGCCTTGGGGTATAACACCCAAGGGATTCAATTGGTGTCGCTTTGCATCAATGTCCATGCATCATGGTAATTGAGGTAACATAACCAATTACCACATTTTAATTAGAGTTGTAAGGACTTGGGAAAATCTGCAATGGTGAGACAGCTCACTTCAAAAAAAAAAAAAAAGGCACCTCTCTCTTTTCTACAAGCTTGATTCTGAGGGCTTGAAGAGCCTGCTTAAATCTCTGTTTAGGATTTTTTCCAGCTTCCTCTGTGTTTCATTCTTTATAATGCACTTTGAAAAAACAAGTTGTTTAAAAATACTATGCTGCTTCTGATCTGGTATCTTTGTCCTTTTTCTCTATTTCTCTTGTTTCTATGATGCTCTCTGTAAAAGAAAACAGTTTTTAATAATGCTAGTCGTGGTGTCTCCTCTTCACTTCTCTATATTTAATTCACTGGCAATATTTTTTCAAGCTATGTGTGGTGGGTTGACCATGGCTGGATGCCAGGTGCCCACCAAAGCTGCTCTATCGCTACCCTTCCTCAGCTGGACGGGGAAGAAAAAATATACTGAAAGACTCTCTGGGTTGAGATAAGGACAGGGAGATCACTCAGCAATTACTGTCACAGGCAAAACAGACATGACTTGAAGAAATCAGTTTAATTTATTGCAATCAAATCAGAGTAGGGTAATGAGAAATAAAACTAACTCTTAAAAACACCTTTTCCCCACTCCTCCTTTCTTCCTGGGCTAAAGTTATCTCCTGATTTTAGTTCCTTCTCCCATCCAGCGGTGCAGGGGGATGGGGAATGGGGATTGTGATCAATTCATCTCTGCTGCTACTTCCTCCTCAGTGGAAGGACTCTTCACACTCTTCCTCTGCTCCAGCATGGGATTCCTCCTGCAGGAGGCAGTCCTCCAGTGTGAGTCCTTCCCATGCTTCAGTGTGAGTCCTGATGGGGTCACAAGTCCTGCAGCAAACATGCTCCAGTGTGGGCTCCTTTCTCCATGGGGTGACAGGTCCTCTTGGACACAGAGGAGGCTTCTAAGCAACTTCTCACAGAAGCCAGCCTGGTAGCCTCCCCTGCTACCTAAACCTTGCAATGTAAGCCCAATACATCATGCAATGGCACTTGTTCTGGGCTTCAAGCAAAAAAAAGAGCACAAACCCCTTACTTCAGAGGTAAAAAAAGAAGTTGTCCTTACTTTTTAGATAGCTCCACTAAACAAAGCATTAGTTTCTAAAGTATTTTTATTTTATCACAAGCCATTATTTTGTAAGGTGAGATCTAGCTAAGAATCTTGCATAAAATTTAGAAGTTCATCAGAAGTACCTAACACAGAAAAGTACTGACTGATGATTAACTTAATTGGCTGAGGAGGGCACACTACATGTTGTAAAGTGCTGAACACCTATTACATGATCTAGCCCTCAAGAATAAATTATTTAATGACTCATGTTTGAACCTTTGCAAATTGTTTTTTCATTATCTATCACAGGCAATTTTTGCTTTGGTATCAGACCTCTTCATATAGCATATGACAGTACAATTGTTTCTGTCATCTTGTTTTACTTATATTTCAATACTGAAGACTGCTCACTGGTTCTTCCTTAAAATACATATTTTTAAAGTGAATGGATATTTAATTGTCGAGTCTGTGATGTGATGCACTATTCTCCTACTTGAGATGTGCATGTTTTTGAGCTTCTGAGTTTCACTGCATGCCTGATTTGTGACATGGAGTAATTATCTGTAGGATTTAAGATGAAGCTACATAAATGGCAAACACAGGCCTAGATTTTTGTCGGACTTTAACTGAAGATAGGAGACATGCCCCACATTCTTGCAAGAAATTCTGTATTTCTCATCATTTTCTGGAGGACCAGCAATAGTTATGAAGGCAGCCACCATGGCAGTATGCAGAGTGTGGATGATGTGGCAAAACTGAAGCTGATAAAATCCTTCATGTTGTGCATATCTTGTTAAAAAAATTGTAGGCCCATTGGAGTTCAATCAAAATTATAAAAATTCAGGTAAATGTTGTGTTATATTCCTGAGGATATCTCCTAAGTGATCTCTGCAGTGGTAGGGTTTTAGAGTAAATAGAAAGAACAAGGTAATACATTTAATACAGAAGGCTCTTCTTCTCCATCCTCAGAGACTTCAAGGCTTTCTGTCACAACTAACAGTATAAGATAACAATCCAAAGGTGAAATACTCCATGCAATGTTCCCGATCTGCTAAATTATTCAACTGTTTCACTCACTCTGGCAGATGTAATGTCTTAGCATGACTTTTTAAAAATGATAGGAAGCCCCAGGTTTATATTCAAACTCGTAAACCCAGCCAAAACAGAGCAAATTCCAGTCCTCTGTAATAGCAAACACTCAGAAGTGGTCATGTGGGTTCACTGCCACCAAGTCAGACTTTTAGCTGTTGCTCTAATTTTAATCATGTTGTTGACTATTAGTTATTGATTGGATTAGGCTAATGGTTAATCCAGACTCCAGAGACTATTTCATTATTTCCTCATTTCTGTTACACTGTGGGAAGCCTAAACTCTTCCCATGAAGGGGTTGTAAAGGTACTTAATCCTAACTTTCTCTAGAGTCCCAGAAGATGACTTGGGAGTAGGCTGAACTGTTTAGGTTGGGAGAGCAAATGTACTCACTAATTCTACTTTGTTGCTTCTGTGATCTTTGTTATTTTCTGTTGATGAAAAAGGAGCACTGAATAGAAAGTCTTCATGTGCAACGCAGTTTCAGTGTGGACAATGTTAAGAACAGGCTTTGCTGTAGAGCCTCTTCCAGTGCAGTTCAGCTTTGCTCCATAAGGTGAACCACCTAGAGCAGAAAGAGTAGTTCAGCTTTCTCACTTTTTCAGTCCTTTTCTCTGCATTGAAATTTCTAGACATACATTTCCTGCTAATGCTGGTGGGCTTGATTACATATGAAATTTTAGTTTGGAAGATAATGAAACCTACAAGAATATTTCTTGTAGCTTGTTCTACCACAATCCTACAATAACAAGTTTCAATCACCATCAACCTCAGCTGGACTCATATACTTCTTTGAGATGCACATTTCTCTTCTGTCACTCCTTGCTGATTCTGCAGGCACATTCAGTGTCTTTGCCTTCTCCAGAGTACCCAGCAAACTTTGTAACATGAGGGGTAAGAGTTACTTTTTTGTTGTTGGTATGAACACAGGAAGATAAATGAAATTACTTTAAGAGTAAAGAGTTATTTTAATGATAAAATCAATTGCTGCAATACTTAATTACTCCAAGCCCCCCTTGATTTTAATTTTCTTTTTCTTGATGAAGCTAACAACATTCTTTGCAGTATTTGAAATTCACTTGCTTTTTTAGAAGACAGGTTTCTTTATGAAACTGGGAGTACATCATAATGGCTGATAATGGTTTTAAACAAAAAAGCTAAGAAAGCAAAATAAATTAAGCATAAATGAAGTTTCCCAGTAGTATTTTAAAACTAAACATGGTTGCTTGATCATGTATAAGTACTGCCTACAGGTCATACTACAGTGAAAAACCCACTTCAGATATTCAAGGTAGAAAATATCATGATCACAGTGTTACAAGACCTGGGTTCCTGGTGCTATAATTAGCTCAAAGCATAGTGTCTGAACTGGGTGTAAAATACCACATCTGTAATAATGTTTTTTAGTAGCACCTTGTGAGCAGTCTGTTTCAGTGACTGGCAAGTCTTTAAGTCACAGATACTTTGAATTTTTTCTCTATTATGCTCTATTATATTCGAGGAAGAATTACATAAACTTGCTAGCTCATTGCCACAAGGTTTTGTAGATGCATCTATGTATATATATTTATATTTTATAAGGATTATAAATTCTTTGGATTTCTTCTCTATTCCTTTCCTGACTAATTCAGATTTTTATCTGTTCAAATATATAAATACAGAGAGAGTGAAAAATTATGTATTTTAAAGTTGCTTTAACGCTTTAAACTGTTCTATCTCAGCAACTATCAAGGCTGGTCAGTGGTGCTGTGTTGCCCAGTGAGAAGCTGGAAATCTTTTGGTTTAGGGTTATAAAAAGCTGCTGCATTTATCCATGCAGCTCGCAGATATTTCTGCTCCTCAGCTATCTAGTGTCAACTGTGTTTCAGACTGGAGCTGGTTTGGAGTTGGATGAGAAAATCTCATAGCTGGTAGAAAGTTGCTACTACTTCTCTGCTGATCTGCTTTTTTAAGTGGGCGATGTTCACAAATCCTCAAGAGATTTCAACGCCAGTGAGACCTTCAAAAGTGCCAGTTTACCACATGGCTTTGTAATTAAACATACTGTCATGAAAACACCGTCATATCTCTCATAGGTAATAGCATTTGACCCTCATTGGTGGTGTATCTAATATTGTTAATTTCTTCGCGTTTATGGCTAACTACAATGTTAGTAAACCAACTTAACCACAATATTTTAAAAAATGCAAATATTCCCCAAGTAATTAGAAAAATTCAGGTTTTGAGACAGGAGAATTCAATCCTATGGAATCTGTAAATGTGGGCTTTAGAACTTTATAATGGGAAAAGTCAACATCACAGTAACAGGTTTAGGGCTTTATAGCATGGTGGCAAAAATTCTACCAACAGTCTCTCAATCTATTCTTTTTTTCCATGCTACAAATTAATAGTGGTTGGAAGAGTGTGGGTAAAGCACTTTCCAAAGCTTTGATAAAAACACATTCCCTGTGCCTGAAACATTCATTAAAACTGTAAGATGTGTAAAATATTCAAGCAAAATCTTAGGAATAATCAATTACAGTAGAAAAACATGTAATATTTAGGAATTGGAAATCTGGTATTTCCAATGCATGCTGATGCTGAAAGAACTGTCAAACACCATTTATATGGGCGGAAAAAAAACACGCAAAAGAAAAAATATGGCTAGGTTTTTATTTTTAAGAACAGAGGTCTTATTTCAAAAGAACTCACTTCCTATTTAGGCACTTAAATATGGGGCCAGATATTTAAAAGTGCTTAGCTGATACTGACTTTCATTGCCATGCATTGTGTTCAGATTACAGGATGTAGTCAGTGTTTAATTTGGATGCCTAATATCCACTAATCATAAGATCATGACCGAGGTCAGCATTGTTTAAAAGATTAGAGTTAAGGGAAATGCAAAAGTCACAAACTTGTGATTTTTTAATTAGTTTAAAGACTGTTGTACTGTATCTCTAATGACCCCAGCTCTGCAAGGAATGGTGAGTGTAATTGAAGCTAATTTTCTGATGTTCTGTTTCAAGAATTATCAAACAAAATAGTTTTTAGAAAGAGAGGAAGGAACCTTATTTTCTGACAGGTTGTACAGCAGTTATTTCCATCTTACATGGCTGTACCATACTGGAAGATAAGGCCCCAATCCTCCAGCCATTATGGAAATGTATTTGCAGGATCTTCAGTAAGTATATGCATAATCAGTGTTTCATTGTTCAATATTACAGGATGTTCAAGGAGCTGCATCCGCTGTAAGCAGACAGGAATACAGCAAAAAACTATTTTAAAAATGCATGAAAATAAATAAGGTACAATTATTCACTCTTTTTCATGACACACAAAGTAAAAGGTACCCAATGAAATTATAAGGCAGGAGATTTAAAATAATCAAAAGGGAATATTATTTTCAAGCAGTGTATAATAAAAATAAAACTTGTTCCTACAGCATGTTGTGGACAGCAAAAATACAAATTAGTTCAGTAAGTGATTAGGCAAACTGATAAAGGTGACATCAATTAATGTATATTGAATTCCAACTTCAGAAGTCCCCACAGGGTGACTTGTCAAATTTCGGATGGCAACTTCTATGCCATTCTGTGTGTTTGAGGTTTTTTAACTTTTCCATAAGCATTCACTACTGGCCACTGCAGGAGATGGACTCAGCTGACTGGACTGCTGATCTCACCCAAAATTACAGATTCTTTTTGATAGCACATGAGCTTGCAGATTTGGAGGCCTACCTATACTTTATTTTTATGTACAGCAAAGAAATTTTAAGGAATGCCTAAAGGGTTTTCGTTGTATTTGGTTAGGGTTTTTTCTATTTTCAAAGACCAGGATGTGGCCATTTAGGTAATCTGTTTTCACCAGAAGAAAACTTTGAAAAATGTACACATTTAACAGTTTTTCAAGATATTTCTAGTACCTTTTTCTGTAAAATATACCAAAAAATATATAACACATGCATTCACTTATTTTTTAAATATGTACATACATTTATGTCAGAGATACTATAATATACATTAAATAACAAAATGTAAATTGTTAGCAACAATGATCTGAATTTCATTTCTCCTTACATGTAAGACATTTGTGTTATCGTTGTAGCTCTAATCCTTATTCAGGTCTTCATGTTTGCTGTGCAGTAATATGTAAATTACCTATCCAGCTGCATTAAGCAGTGTTTGTTTATTCTATTTCTTTTGGCATAGCATATAACTGAATTTCTGCCAAAAATGTGGCTGCTTCAGGGAACACTGTTTGGGTAGAAGGAAGTTTTGAAAGGAAGCACACATCATAAGTCTACTCTGTGAAGCAGTAAAATCAAAACAAACTTTCTGTTCATAAAAATATCTGTATTAATGTAAAATAATGGGCTTGTAAAATGCAGGGAGCAAGATGAATCTTTTTAGAATGCTCTGTGTACATTGGCTTTGTAAACAAGAATACAATATTAAGAGGCAGTGATTTTTTCATACATGGGAAGAGTGACTAAAACTGGTGAAATGTGAAAATGGAAAGTTTAACAGAAATTTTTTTAAAATGGCATATTAATCTCCCCTAACACATAGCATTTAAATGCATTTAAATTTAGAAAAGCAGTGAAGTTTAAGTGTTAAAATAATTGCATTAATGATGCGTAGAGCTATCTACTTATTCTTGCAGTCCTTTCAGTCTTCCAGTCTGACACTTCCTTTTTTATCCAGCCAGCTAATTTCCCCTCTTTTGTGAGGAGTAACTGTTTTCACACAAGTGCTTACCCAGCAAGCCTCCTTATTGTTTCATGGTTAATTATCTTCTTGAGCTTCACCTTCTGGAGTGAGGGGAGAAAGACTGGGCCTCCCCACAGCTCTAATGAAAGCTAAGTTTTAGAGATGCACTGTGTGAGTAAATGTGGTGTCTGATCTACCAACATAATAAATGAGTTCTTAAACTTTATGGAGTCACAGCTCATCCAGCAGGTTTACTGAACAATGCAGGAAGATGCTTTATTTTAAAAAGCCTTTTTTTATTTTTAAAAGGGGGAAGGAATATTGCTTCACTGTGAAACCAAATACCATAAACTGTTCCAAAATCTCTGCACATTACACAAAAGGTGCATGTCAAACATTCAGATTCAGTACAAACCTGTGCTGCTGCATGCAAGTCTTTGGGCTTTATACTTTAAAGTTGTATCTTAACTACACTTATACTAATAACACTAATACTAGTAGCCCTGTGCCCCTCAGATATTATACCACTTTGTAAGCTCTTAATACTCGTTGGACTGTTTGTGCCTCACCAGCACTGAAAAGTCATTATGGATAGACTTAAATCTTCAGTTTATGTTCCAATTTTAACCCAAGTTTAAACTGTGTAACATTTAAAATAAACTCTTCTGTAATAGAAGAAAATTGAACAATAGCTTTGGTGGGTTTCTAATAATGAGGTACTCCCCATTTGTACTCAGCCAAACTAAGGTAGTCAAATATAAGCCTTTCACCAGAAGATATAACTGGCCTTTACTTTGTCTACTTCTAAGAGAATTTCTACGAAGTATGTTTGTATTATGTAATTTTTCAAGTGAACTAACCAAAATGTGTGTTTAATACTTGAGACATTGCACAGGTTCTATTCGATATACTAGATTAATCCTTTTTTTCCAGGCAACTCCAAGGCTGTATTGGCATGCATTATGTACAGAGAAACTAAACCACTGTCGCTTATCAGTGCTGAGGACAAGAAAAAATAAGGAAGTTCAAGGATGTGATGATCTTAGTGAAAGAGCTCTGCCTAGTGACTTCTTATACTTGGAGATAAGGCCGATGTTTCTATTTTGCACATTTAAAAAGCAACTCTTTTTAGATATAGGTTGTGTAATGGCAAGGAGCAGTTGTATTGTTGTAGCCTCAAGGTTCTTACCATTGTAATTTTTATTCCTTGCTAGGACAACTCTGCCACTTACTGACAACTGTGGTGTTTAACTTCACACTTGGAAATTGGTAGGTTGGCAGACTCTGCAAGTACTATAAGTATGCAGTATTCTTTTAGCCTTTGACTTCACAATACTTGCTTATTGACTCCCCCCGGTCAATATCCCAAATTTTCAGATGGTGAATCTCAATGACGTCAGGAAGCGCCTCATCTAAGTACAAAGGAATTGTGTTGAAAATTTAAACAGGGAGAAAGAAAAGGTCTGTTCTCTTGGATAACATGAATTAAGCTAAATTTGGTAGTCTCTCAACTGCTTCATGAGAAGAAACTGACGATAGAGCCAGATATTTTTCATGCAGTCCTGTTCTTCATAAATCATAAAGTCTCCCTTTCCAGTATACAGGAAGAATTTCTATTTAGAAATTTAAGCTTCTCTCATCCAGATTTCAGTGAGAAAACTTTCTAGATTTCTTCTAAGGTCAAGCTCCCAAGGGCTGATGTCCTATTCTTTCGTACCTTGCATCTATCTGTTTCTATGGTGATTCTCACTCTTTAGTGTTTCTCACAAGCACTTATTTCTGCTGAAACAAAGCTCTTAAAAACTCTGTGATTCCAGGTGTCCTGATATGCCTGTTATAGGCTGGAGATGGCTATTGTGTCTACTGAGTCTATTCACAGTGTCCACTGAGTTGTTCTGATTTAACTGAGAATACACCAGGAAAGGAGTACCAGTTACAATGTAAATTATACTAAATTGAAAGTATTCTTACCCAGTAAGCAATCCTCTTAACTTGTACAAAGACAAAACAATAGTGAAAAGATATGAAAACAATTATGCCACTGTAGCTTTGCTAGTACAACTTTGTTCATAAGCATTTGAATGCAGAATGCAAATGATTTTCCATCAATACAGACATACAAGTGAAAAATTATGCTGAAGTTCTGCATTGTAGACAAGCAGTAGTTAAATCTGTTTAAGCATGCTTGGTTCCACAGATTTCCTGGGTTTAGTGGATTTTTTTGTCTTAACCAAAAAGACTGATCTTTGATTGAGTCAAATTCTGAGATTTGGCATGGATGAACTCCCGCCAACTTACATGGGCATGTATCTGAGGTACAGTGCCAGGATTTGCTCTTTTTTGGACAAGGTGTTCATGGCAACATTTGCGTTTAGATAAAGCTAGGAATGTTTTTCTAAGTTTCATGAAGGGCTTGTGTTGGATTCTTGCACAAAGAAAATCAGATATATTCCTCTGAAGTAAAGGTGAGACTGAAATGACATTCAAGGGTGACAAATCCTGTCATGTAACCTCTTGACAGAATATAAGAAAACTACAAAGCAGCAAAACCAACAGCCAGTAAAATATGCCATGTAGTCAGGTTTTCTCATCACAAAAAGGAAAAAAAAAAAACCAAAACAAAAACCAAACCCAAACACACAACTTGGAATATAGGTCTGGGATTGTAATCCTATTTGGATGACAACATGATTTGATATAAAAATGTTATAGATGTTCTTCTGCTCTCTGGTAACATTTAAAGGGCTTATTCAGTAAATGAGAACCAGAGATGTTAGAAAGCCACATGAGGATATGGTGGCAAGAAAGCTGAGGCTAGAAAACATATAACGGGTAGTGTGTTAGCAGTGATTCTGTGGGCATGGCACAGGTGCTAAACTTCTTGAGCCCCTGCTTTTGCCATGATCTGTGATATTTCCTGAAGTTAGTTCCTGCAAGCCTTCTTCTAACACAGCTTACCTTCTGTTCCAGCCGGGGTTGTCTGCACCAGCTGGCGAGTGGTGGAAAGGCTGGAGGTTTTCACTCTTTCTTTTGGTCATCTGATACTGTGGGCAGTTTAGCAAGAAAGTTAAAGATCCTCACAGAACCCATGTGCAGGCACAACTGACCCCAGTGTGTTACCTATCGTCATCAAGTGGTATCTAAATAGCAAAAGAATGGTTAGAGAGTAGCCAATTTCTCTGACTTTTTAAAACTCTTCTACTTCACTAGTAGTAGGGAACAATACTTTTCCTCTTAAAATGTCACTGCAATTGTTTCATCTGTTGCTTAGAAGATGTGCCACAATACCTTTATCACGATAAAGAAAATTTTCAGTTTTAAAACCTGGATATGACAATCTCCTATCCTCTAGTCTTTAATTTCTGAGTATTATCAAAGAACTTCAAACATCATCATAAAGACAGGGGGTTGAGCAATGGTAAAACCTCAGTTGTTCCTGTAAGACCCAGCCTGCATTGAGGCCCTTGCAGGTGACATCTGAGACTACGGAGAGCAGAGATGACATCACTGTCCTTCTTTCAGTATAGAAATCTCTACATACAACCACCCATGTAGGACTCTGGCAATACCTGCAGGCATCCATAACGCCTAACAGAAAAGCACAAGTTCTGCATGAGCAAGATAGAGCATATTTTTTCATATATTTCAATATATTCATATATGTTTTGTGTTATATATATGTGTTATATATTCATATATATTGTAGTATATTCATATATTTTATATGAATAATGTATATTCATATATTTCAATATTATTTAATTGAGGGAAGCAATAATAGTTGCAAAATAAAGCGAGAGAAAGTATGAACCATAATTCTGGATCTTATTTTCTCAGGAAATAAACATGTGCTGCCTTCTTTTAACTTCAATTATCTCAAATATGCATGTTCATGATAGTTTCGTTAGTGATCTGTGATAAAGCATACTGCTTCCGTATATTTTGAGGCTGTGTTGTAATGTGCAAGTATGATGCATATGGGATATTATGCATATGCTTACATATATTAAAACACTGCTGTTTGGAAATGGGGACATCTTGTTAGCTACAGTACAGGGAACCCCATTTAGAAGATAAACTTAAGTGAAGCAGAGGTGAAATGAGTACTGTACACATGAGCATTTCCGTCAGCAGAAGTACTTGGCATGCTTGCATTTTTCAAAAGACAAAATCATGTTTGTCTTTCTTGAATGTGCACACATTCCTGGAGATGGGGGATGGTTTTCTTCCTTTTCCTTTCTTTTTCTCCTGGCCCCTAAGTGCATTTGAGTTTGGATAATTTGTCCACAGCAACTGAAGGATATGTTGCAGAGGAGGGAGGAACAGAGTTTTTATTTATTATTGTAATGGCTCTTTTTTTCATGTTAATTCCTTTAAAAAAATATAATGGTACGTAGGGGTTACATTACAGGCCTGTTTCACCAACACAAAGTATCTGTACTGGAGTAGCACATGCAAATGAAGCCGAAACAGAGAATCATTGTTTAATATAATTTGCTTCAGAAAAAGAAAAACTATCCTTTTTCTTAGTAAAGGAAACAAATTAAAAAATATATTTTTAAGACTTTTCTTTGAAGATGCATTGGGGTTGAGGAAATGTCTTTATTTGGCTTAATAATCTTCTTTCCTGCCATTAACATTTTCAGCAGATTAACTGTTTAACTATTAACACCAGCCCTGCAAGCATTTAAGTGCACACCTAACTTTGCTACATTAGTTATACCATGGAAACACGAATACTGTGCTGAGCAAAATAGTTCAGGTTTAAATTAGGAATAGCAAAACTCCTTAAAGCAGCACTTTCAAATACTTTGGAATTAATTCAGTCTTTCACTCTTCTGAGTCTGTAATTGAATTGCTTCTTGGCTTAATTATATTTAAGACTTTTAATGCAATGGTAAATGCTTCCTAAGTCTTGTTTACCTAGTGATAATATTTAAAAATAGGATTATGCATAATGTTGTGCATCTTTTGTTCATATTGCATTGTTTTTTTTACTTGCTTGGTCAAAACTATTTCCCTTCTTTTACTGTGAACCATGTGACTTTCAAGATCTGCTCTAGATGTAGCAGCATTTAGTGACTATAATGATAAAGTCACTCTGACCTACTTTAAAGATACCCACTTTGAAAGATGACATATGCGCGCACATGCACACATGTATATATGTGTGTGTGTGTTTATACAGCCTCACTCTTGCACATATAAAAAAGAAGTTTCTAAATTCTGGGAAATTCAGTGCAGTCAGTTACACCAGCTGGTATACAAAGAGTTTTTGCAAGACAGAATGGTACCATGTTTTGTCACAGGCTGCAGCAAAGCCAGAACTTATGAGTGAACATCGAGGGCTCACTCTCTTCAAATCCGAAGCTCTGTATCACACTCAAAGCTTCTCTTTAATTGTAGTCTGTCTTAAATGTGGAGATCAGCATGCTTGTCTGTGACAGACCTCTTTCTTATTGGAGCAATACCTTGAACCAGGCCAGGTAGAACATTGTTTGCAGTGTGTAAGGCTCTATAAGAAATCCACATTCATCATTAACTAAAAGGGGATAAAAAACGTGGTACAGCTCTCATGTGAATAAAGTTTTCCCAATTGGAAATAGCAATAGAAGATTTGTCTGCTTTGTGTAAATGATGCATTGTGTAATACGATACAGTTCTTTGGATAAAAAAAGTCAGGCAGAAGAAACAACAGCATTTTTATTCCCGGTAAACTGAACAATCAAAATTTAGTTCCGACACCAGCTGACACAGTGGTATACCTCCCATCCTCTGTAAAACACCGAGTAAAGGATCAGTCTGGGGAATTTGAAACGTTATGTTGGCAAGACCTAATAATCTATTACTGTCCTGCTGATCCTAATCCTCCAGCAACCTACCTATGCATTGTCCAGCCTGGTAAGGAGACCTCTAACATGTTAAAAATAGTTCTGAGATTCCTGTTTTTTACCTTGCTATTGCTGTCAGTGCAAACAGGCTGGAGTTATGCTGCCTTGTTGTGGAATGGTTGATAGAAAGTGGACACAATAAGATCATAGGCCAATGGATGGCAGAAGCCCAACAGTAGTGAACCAAAGGCTCTGAGGCCTTGGCTGAAGGTTACTAGAGAACGCGTACGTGAGAGAGTTTGAGGGAGTTGGCAGAAGAGCCTGAGAAGTCAGGATATATAGGGAGGAACTGATAACTGTAACCTTGAAGCATAGCTGCAAGCTGGAAACCACCTTGAACATAACCAAAAGGAGAACCGCAAGGGGAGTGGGATGCGAATGTAACTTTTGAGCTGTAACCAATTACATATTGACTAGTAAGCATAAGTAGCCAATCATATATTAGCAAGTGTACCTGCATAGAGTATATAACTGGAACCCTCAGATGAAATAAACTGAGTCTGATGAGCGATCATATTGATTGTCTTCATTCTCCCACCAGGGGTGCAGGCAAGAGGGGCCTGCGGCAGGCAATAAGGACCTGTGGTCCTCACATACCGCACAGGCAGAGGAGCCTGTGGTTCCCGCTCCCCGCACTGCCTTCCATTTTTGACTCCAGAGATTTATTCAGGAGTCTGTATGGTGCTGCTCTCTCCAGCAACTACCTCAATGTCTAAAGTCTCTTTCTTGTTTGAGCAGCTTGCTAAATTTGTAATAAGGGAAAATATATATATCCGTACTAAAAATGCCAAATACAAAATGTTTGTGACTTAAGCTGAGTGGTTTGTTTCAAAGTTAAAACTTGGTCTGTACTTAGGAACAGCTGCCAATGTAGCCGATAATCACTGAAGTTGTACTTCAAGGAAGATGATGTTTATAAAGAAAAAGAAAAAGTAGTAATTCACTAATATTAATTCAGTCAATTCCGTGGACAGAGAAAGCTATGCTGGTAAAATAACCATATCCACATAAGAGCCTTTGCAAGTATAGTTGTGACAATCACAAGAGTAAAAAAAAAAATAAAATCAAATCCTGAAATCCATCATAGCTTTGCCTGCAAAATTTCTGAGTATATTCCAGGCCTCGGAAAAGCATGTGCATTTGAAGAACAAAAAATAGGCTTTGAAGTGAGGAGCACTCAGTGAAGATGAATGGGCTGAGGTCACAGCTCTACATGTTTTATTGTTTTAGTCCATCTGACTTGCAGAACAAACAAGGCAGCCAAGTACTGATTTACAGGGGGAAGGTTATCTTACTGACCAATAAGGACCAAATGTTTTGCATTTGAGAAACAAAATCAGATTCTATGGAACATAAAATCCTTGGAACCTGCTGCTGATTTCCTGCCTTCAGGAATTTCTTTTTGCAGCTGGCAGCAACTTAGAAGAATAAAAAAGTGCAGTTTAGGAAGCTTTTCACAGTTATGTCTTCCTAATGCTAAGCATGACAGAGTTGTAAAACATGCCACAAAAAAAAAAAAAATTGTAGCTGATTTCTTGTTTCATCTAACAGGTTTTCAAGCTAAATTATTGTCATTCTCTTGCATTTTTCTTGTAGGATAGTTAAGGGTCAGCTACAGGTAGGTAACTGGATGATGGTTGGACTTGATCTTGAAGGTCTTTTCTAACCTAGTTGATTCTATGGCTCTATGAGCTAAGTACCAGCTAAGTACCAACCAGGAGTCATTATAATATATGGTAAACTGGAAAATCTAAATATAGATTTCTGAACTCTGCAATGCACAGAACTGCTCTGATAGCTGTACTTGTCTGGTATTTTCATGGGAAATTAGCATTTAAGCTATCACTAGACAATATCCCTCAGGGAAAAAAAAAAAAAAAGAAAAAGACTAAAAAAAAGAAAAAGACTCCAATAAATTTACTCCATAAAGCTTTGGGGTGGGTAGATCCACAAACACACTCTAGCTTTCAACATTAGAGTTCACAGATTCTCAAAATCCCAAAATCCTCCTAACCTTCCAGGGAAGAAAAGATTCTTTGGCACCCATATTTCTGCCCATGATTATGTGCAATATCTCAACACAGCTGCAGTACTCAGGGACCTATCTTACATCTTACTATCTTACAAGCCAAATGAAGCATGAGGACACAGATTTTTCTTACGTGGAGAGTGTCTTGGTTTGTCAAATATATTAATAATCATATCACCCTGCTATGTGGTGGATAGCTACTCTGCCCAGTTTGGAGACAATAAGTCAGATGAGTGCTTTAGCCATTGGTCTACTGGACATAAAGGGATGAGATAGCCTTGTGTTTTGCACAGAAGTAGTGTACCTATATCCATAATTAGACACTGGAGCAGGGATTTGGGCCTATTTATTCCTCTTGCCAGTCAAATGTGCTCAACAGTACGCTGTAGGATAAAATTCTCCTTGTCTCTCTCTGACACCATTAATATTTAATTGTTTAATGCAAAATGAAACAGGAGATGCAGGCTTCTTTTCAGACCAGCATGTAGGTAGGGCTTCTCCTGAGAGAATGAGAACCTGGTTCATGTCAGGAGTCCAGTCCCCCACGCCAAAAAATCAGTCCTCTAACTGTTGAGCTGACCACGAACATCCCATGATTTCTCACAAAACGGCTGAGCAGCTTTAGTTCCTACTTCAAAGAGAGAGTTCCTAGCTCAGAGTCAGCGATATATCCCTGCCTCTGCACAATTAACCTTGGCCGGGTCTTGACGAATCTAAGTCAGGAACTAAGCTGTGTACAACTTCCCTTCTTTGGACTGCAGCCTCATTTTATCTGCTTGTATTTCAGTAACTTTTTAAGATTGTTGTGATTTAGATTCCTGTTTGGCATGTGATCAGTGCTGTATTTGAAAAACAAAACTTGTTCCAAGAAAGCTCAAGAGAGTGAGAGATCACAGTTGAAAGGTTTTTTTGGGAAAAAGTTCTTGTTTTTCTGGATACAGTGATCATTGTTCAGCCGTTAAGATTATTTATACTAAACAATTCTACGTTAGTTAACAGTTCTATTACAAGACTTATTGTATAAGCAAAGTCTTCCCTAAAATGGAGGCCTTTCAATAAATAGAATAATAAAGTAAAATTAATTTGTGCTCAGAGAACCAGCCCCAAAATCAGTGACCACTTTTGTCTTATTTTGAGTAGTTTAAGGTGAGTCAGTACTCTTGGCCACTTGACACATCACATTTGACTGAGTAAAGTTATCAAGGTGTTCTTCCTTTCCCATGTGTGTTTCTAGAAGGATTAATTCTTGGTACAGTATGTTCTGAATCATAATAGCAATTATTACTGGAAAATTACAAAAGTCTTAAAAAAACCCAAACTAATTTCAGCTCAATTATTATTTATCAGTTTACCAAGCTGTGTGGTTCGATTGATACACTGGAGGGAAGGAATGCTATCCAGAGGGACCTTGACATACCTGTGAGGTGGGCTGATGCCAACCTGATGAAGTTTAACCATGACAAGTGCAAGGTCCTACACCCGTGTCAGAGCAATCCCAGGCACAGCTCCAGGTTGGGCAGAGAAGAGATTCAGAGCAGTCCTGCGGAGAAGGACTTAGGGGTGTTGGTAGATGAGAAAATTAGCATGAGCCAACTTCAGTGTGCACTCGCAGCCCAGAAAGCCAACTGCATCCTGGACTGCATCAAAAGGAGCGTGACCAGCAGGTCAAGGGAGGTGATCCTGCCCCTCTACTCTGCTCTCATAAGACCTCACTTGGAGTATTGTGTGCAGTTCTGGTGTTCTCAACATAAAAAGGTCATGGAACTGTTGGAACAAGTCCAGAGGAGGGCACGAGGATGATCAGGGGACTGGAGCACCTCCTGTATGAAGACAGGCTGAGAAAGTTGGGGCTGTTCAGCCTGGAGAAGAGAAGGCTGCGTGGAGACCTCATAGCAGCTTCCAGTATCTGAAGGGGGCCTATAGGGATGGTGGGGAGGGACTCTTTATGAGGAACTGTAGTGAGAGGACAAGGGGTAATGGGTTCAAATTTAAACGGGGGAAGTTTAGATTGGATACAAGAAGTTCTTTACTGTGAGGGTAGTGAGGCACTGGAATGGGTTGCTCAGGGAAGTTGTGAATGCTCCATCTGCGGCGGTGTTCAAGGCCAGGTTGGACAGAGCCTTGGGTGGCATGGTTTAGTGTGAGGTGTCCCTGCCCCTGGCAGGGGGGTTGGAACTAGATGATCTTCAGGTCCTTTCCAACCCTAACTATTCTATGATTCCATGATTCTTTGATCAGTTCTTCCCCAGAAAAAGGTGTCAGCACAGACAGTATTTGAAATTCATGTAGTATTTGATTAGACTGATTGATTGTTCTGATTGATTATTTTAATTTTATACAAGACATAACAAAATGAAAAGCCTATTAGTGGCCATTGTTCCAAAAATGCACTTTACTCCATTAATGTACTAACATAATTTCAGTGGAAGCGCATTCAAAGTGCAGCTGTAAATATTTTTTAAATTTTTACTTTTTTTTTTTTTTTTTTTTACAGGAGCCTCTGAATGTTATTGATGCCAGTGTGATGGATCTGAATGGTTCAAGTGAAGATGCACTGGAATGGGATGAAACTGACATAAGCAATAAGCTGATCAGTATTCATGAAGACTTAAGTGATCCTGATCAGGAACTCAAGAAGGATGAGCTAAGACAGAAACCTTCTTCAGGAGAAAGTGGTTTTAATGATGCAAATGAAGATGAAAGTATTGGTGATCATGGAAGTCCTCTTTATTGCCCAAGCATTACTTCCCCTCCAAATCCTCACATCTATCAGGTCTATAGTCTTCATAATATCGAATTATCAGAAAAAAAGCACATGCCTTTTTTGAAAAAAACATCTAAACTCTCCAGTGTAACACAGTCTAACATTTTAAATAAAAGTCTTAGTAAAGACTCATCATTTTCATCTACCAAATCCCTGCCTGAGCTAATAGGGGGGAACACATCGGCAAAACCATATAGCTGTATGTATCAGAGTGGAAACATAAGCAGGCACTCTGAGAGTGAGAGTGGGATAGTGAGTGAATGTGATACAGAAACTACAAATGATTCAGAGATTTTTTTGCTAAATGATACTGAAAGCACTCAGAGTAATCCTGAAATTGGGCATGCAGAAACTCAAGTGGATGATACAGTTGATGTGATAAAACAAAAAATACAGCAAGATGAAGACCATGCTAGTCTCTCAAATGATTTCCAGTTGGCACCTTCTGCATGTTGTGGAAGTGAAAATGATGAGGATTTGGACAGCATTACTATGTGTAACCGTGTTTGTCTAGAAGAATTGCAAGGAAAGCATGACGTGTTTACTTTTTATGATTACTCATATCTTCAAGGCTCCAAATTCAACTTATCAGTGCTAATGAAACAATCACAAATTGAAAAAACACATACAGAGGGTAGTTTGTTTCACAGCTTTTGTTTTGATAAAATACCTGGTAAATCTGAACATAAGCCTGGAGAGTCTCAACCAGATGGGTTTATTCATGACCATACTCTGGCAAGTGTCCCTGGAGAATCAGATCCCAATTCCTGCAAATCTGGAGAAACTGTAAGAAAATTAACTGTTACAGAGAATACAAGACAGGTTTCAACTTTATCTCATAGTTCTTCATTAGAATCTCTGTCTGTAGTAGGTGATTTGTTTAGCTCAGGTATTTTTAAAAGTGGAGACGGTCTTCAGCGAAGCACCTCATTGGAGAGCTGGCTGACTTCCTACAGAAGCAATGAAGATCTTTTTAGTCATCATGGCTCAGGTGATGTAAGTGCAAGCAGTGACTCTGTTGGAGAGCTCAGCAAAAGGACATTGGATCTTTTGAATCGCTTAGAGAATATCCAGAGTCCTTTAGATCAAAAGATTAAGCGCAGCATCTCTGATATAACACTCCAAAGTGGCTCTCAAAAGATGTCTTTTACTGGACAGCTGTCTTTAGATATTGCATCCTCAATCAACGAAGACTCAGCAGCTTCTCTGACTGAACTCAGCAGCAGTGAGGATCTTTCTCTCTGCTCTGAAGACATTGTACTGCACAGAAATAAAATACCAGATTCAAATGCATCATTTAGAAAACATCTTAATAGATCTGTAGCTGATGAGAGCGATGTCAATGTCAGCATGATTGTTAATGTCTCCTGTACTTCTGCTTGTACTGATGATGAAGATGACAGTGATTTGCTTTCAAGTTCCACCCTTACCTTAACTGAGGAAGATCTAGGTATCAAAGATGAAGATGATGACTCTAGTATAGCAACTGATGAGGATATTTATGAAGAATGCAATTTAATTTCAGGACTTGATTATATAAAAAATGAACTCCAAACTTGGATTAGACCAAAATTTTCTTTGACAAGGGAGAAGAGAAAAAGTAACCTCAGTGATGAAATTCAGCGCAGTAAAGTTAGTAACGAGACATCAAAAGCCACAGATACATTAAGCATTGAAACACTATTGAATGGTTCAGTACAGAAAATATCAGAAAATAATGGCAATAGTAAGAATGTGCCACGTGATCATGAAAAAGGGACAAAGGGTCACCCGATGAAAGATATCTCTCAGGTTGTGAAGGATCAGCTTGTGGATGATATGGAAAATGGCAATGTTGAAAATACTCTTGGCAGTCAAAAGGAAAGTCTTGTTAGAACATCAGCAACTCCCAAAACTCATGCATCACTTGATGTCAGAGAAGCTGAAAATGAATGTTGTGTCTGTGAAGCTTTTACAGACAGTTCAGATGATTCACATATGGATGGAAAAGAGGCTGTATTGTCAGATGAATCCAGGAACCCTCTAAAAGAATGTCAAAGTCATCTTCAGTTGGATCATCACTCTGTTACTTCCTCTCCTGCTAAAAAGCTTTGTCTTGAATCTTCCTCAGAAATGAATTGTGGAGACGTAGAAGATACAGCTTTACAAATGTCCTTACCTAATGGTCAACAACAAAGTATAAACATTACTGAAAAATCTACTGATTGCTCTACAGCCTTGAAATCCATTGAAGAAGAATGTGACTCCTCAGCCAATGGTCTTGCTTCATGCTGTAACTGTGAATCTGCTGCTTTTGATAAAAGAAACATGGAAGATGGTTCAGTACACAATTTTGTGAGGGAGATAATAGACTTGGCCTCAACAGCTTTGAAAAGTAAGTCACAGCCAGAATGTGAGTCATCTGCTCCAGCTTCATTATCACAGATCAAGGAAAAAGTGTTAGAACACTCTCACAGACCCATTCAGTTAAGAAAAGGGGACTTCTATTCTTATCTTTCACTTTCTTCTCATGATAGTGACTGTGGAGAGGTAATCAAATACATAGAGGAAAAGAGCAGCACTCCTGTGCCATTGGATTTCCCAGATGAGAGAGAAAATATTGAGTGTTTTTTTGAAGCCTGTCCTGAGGAAGAACAGATTGAGCAGCAGCAATCCTTTTCTGATGGTACTCCTGAAGCACGAATTGAGCAGCAGCAGCAGCAGCGTATTTCGAAGACTATTTCTGAAACAACTCCAGAGTCAGTAGGTGAAGTGACTCAAGAATCATTAAGAGAAGCTAAAACTTCATCTGAAGGTAGGACTTTATCTTTCTTCTGTGATGATGACAATGGTATAAACGTCCCCAATCCTTACAAACAAAGTGCATCAAATAATTTGAAAAATGCTGATGATGATTTGTTGATTTCAGAGGGGCAAACTGAAGGTTTGAAAAAGAATTCTCCAGGTCTCAGCACTAAAAAGAGTACTACAGGAGAATCTCCTGGACCTGAAGATTCCAAAGGATGTGTTGCAGCTTCTGAGAAGGCTTCAGCTATAGAGTTTCAGTTAAAGCCTGGCCATTCACAGAAAAAGGATGTTTTGCATCAGAACAGTAAAACTCTTGCTTGTGAAGAGAATCTCCTAAATCTTCATAAGGAAAGACATATAAATATGCACAGATAGAATGTAACCCTCTCCAGGCATGTACATTATCCTAAAACCAGGTATGTACTCTACAAGTTGCAAATTATTTTTTTTTCTTTTTACACATTTTTTCCCTTTTTTTTTTTTTTTTTAATTTTTGTAAAAATGAAAGGAGATGAATCGCCATCCACCACCTAGGGCTTCTCTTTGATGATAGTGCTATATTATTTGTTTTGATTACACTGTAATCCAAATTTACATGCCACTGGTCAACAAATGCAGTAAATACTTACTGCTTCTTGCCCTTTGGCTTCACACTGACTGGAGCTGGTCCTTTCTGGAACAAATCTGCTATCTTACAGAACTTGGGAATTCTTCAGAAGTAGTATTTCTATATCAGCCTTCTCTTCCCTCCTCAACTGAGCTGTGGAACCAGGCACCAGCCCTACTCATTGATCTCCTTCTCCGCAGTCAGCTGGCCTTATGAGGTGTTCAAAAGCACTTGATGAAACTGAACTTCTGGTTTTACAAGAATTTTGTGTGACTAGTGAGTTGGAGTTCTACAGTATTTCCAGACAAGCCATGAAGAATGGCTAAGCAGATTGGAGAATAAGTAGTGAGATAATAAGTAATCTCTTGATATCAGTTTACCATGACTTAAGTTCAATAAGCCATTAATAAGAACAAAATTATTACAACACAGTGCTAGACCAAAAGTGGAGGTTACCAAAACAAGAAATCTTTGTAACATCATTAAAGATTATAATGTGAAGGTAATGTAGAATAAAGACCTGAATACCCAAGCAGGTGGAAACTGATAGCCAAACAGCAGTACTGGAAGCTTTGGTTTTATTTTGTAATGAGCATTTTGAAACATTAAGTAAGAAGGTGCAACCTAAAGTGGGAAAGTGTATCTAATCTCTTCCAAAGTCTGAAAGTGGTTCTGATCTGGAGTTTCTGACTTCACACAAATGTCCAACAATAATGGCATATTTAACAACAAAAGAAGATCTACGAAGCAACTTCTGGATAAGATCCTAACAAGTAGCACTGCTGCTTTGAGTCTCACTAGTTGTTTGGTGACCCAAAAGCCAGCATAGCTCTGTAGAATGCCATTAGTCTTTGGAAACACTCCTCCGGTAGACCAGAGAGAGCATGGCAACTCCAAATGCCACTCCAATTCCAAATGCTGCTGCTTGCCAGAAGCTATAGCAAGGAAATTTCCCATAAAAGACAAGGCTAAGCACAGGACCAGGTTTACCTGGGAGGTTCTGGAATCTCCATCCTTGGAGATTTTCAAAATTCAAGTGGACATGCCCTGAGTGATCTGATCTACCTTTGAAAATAGCCTTCCTTTGAACAGAAGGTTGGACCAGATGATGTTCAATTTCCTTCTAACCTAACTTCTGCTATGATTCCATGATGTTGCTAGTAGAAAAGACTGTTATTCATCACTGCCCATGAAAACCACTATTACTTTCCTATTGCAAACTATGTAGCTGTAGCAGAGGATCTGGGCCTATTTATGTGTAATAGAGTGCTTTCTTCTGCATTTCCTGATTTTGCTATATTATATTACTATGCTTTGGGCTTTTCTTTTGCACATATTGGTGGCTAACCCAGAATTCACACATTCACATTTGTATAAACATGTCTAGCAAAGTCTTTAGGTTATGACAGCAATAGTCTACAACTTCCCACTATCTCTTTGAACATGTATCTATTTGAATAATTCATTATCTTGGAACCATCATAGCAAAGAGGATATTTCTTGAATGGCTCTGAAATAGGCTGTCATGACCTGTTGATTACCAATTAGGTTAATACTTGGACACATCCAAACAACTGGAGTAGCCATGGAAATCAATTGGGAATTACAAAACTCATAGATGATATTATATGTTCTGGAATTACGTTACAAGGATAATTTGTATATGGAAGACTATTTGGAAATTGAGATGATGACAAAAGTTTGAGGTTGATAAGTGATCAATATGCAAACATAAGTTTTCCTTTAACTCCTGTTTTATTACTTTTCTCATTTTTTCCACTCATTTTTATGACATTAATTTGAGGAAGAATGCTTACTATAGAGACCGTGATTTTATTCTTGTTGTCATTCTTTCATTGATGAAGATAATAACATGTCTTTTCAATTCATTAGTACTTTTCCTCTGAGGATCTCAAAATACTGTATAAAATTTCACTCAGTCTTCAAAACTTCATAGTTTCTTACTAGTAGCCAGCTAGGTTTTTCATAAGACTGGGATATGACAATATGCAGTTGATGTAACTACTGAGATTGGACATAGAGGATGAAGATAGTAGTAAATGCCCCCTGATGGAATAGAATGTAACGCAGACTCTGTATGTAACAATTTAGTAGGTTTGTGTTATAGTGGTTTTTTTGCTCAGGGGCTGACAAAAAATTTTAAGGTAACAAAGCCCTTCAAACTACATCCCACTTTTTACATTTAGGAGGATATACTGGTTCTTAACTGATGCATATAGCATTGATTCCATGGAAATTATGTACTGTATTATTCCCAGTAGTAAAGCCCTAGGATACATGTAGTTTATCTCTGGCACATCAAAAAATGAAAATATGAGCTGTTACATTTGGTATCACTAAAGTCTGAGCTCCCTTCCCCCATTCACTAGCTTGGTGTTTTAACTTCATCTCTCATGCTATGGGGAATGAATTACAGAAGCAATCTATCCTAATTTGTTAACTTATTCAAATAACAGTTATTATACTTAACTATGCTAAAGATTATCTTTTTGGTGGCAGATTGTTTATTTTTTGATGAGGCTAATTACTGATTTTCCAAAGATAATTTACATTTATTACTAATACATCTTTTAAAATGTGACAGATAAATGTTGTTCCCATAAGTGTATTATGAAAAAAGTTACTATTTAAAAACACATTATTTAATTTGAAAGATAAATGGCAAACACCATTATTTTTCCTGTAGCACCTGTGCTGTAAGCTCATTTAAATGTGTAATTCCATGTGTAGCTGCAATACTTAGAGAAAAATAATCCATAGTATATGTGTACCTTAAAAGGGTACTGTGCATTCAAAGCCAAAAAAAGCATAATTTCAAATGTACTTTGATTTTTATACTGTTTTAGTATTTACCTTGGCTGTACAGAAGAATAAACTTAACAGGGAAGAAAATATTTTTGCCAAATGTTGCAATTCTTTTATTTAGCAGTGTGCTACAAAAAGTTACCATTATGGGAAAAGAGTAACAATTCTATAGGTAGGCTTAAAAATATCCCTGTCAGTATTAACTAGTCTCTGCTATGAGCCAACATTCAGTTCTTCAATAGAAGTTCTTGTAGTTCTCATAGAAGTTCTTCTCAGAAGTTCTAAGCTGATTTTGTTTCTCAAGTAGGGGGCAGCTTGAAAGAACTGTCTGTGTATGAGATCACTCAGTTTTCTGCTGTCACTGTGACCCATGAATCAGCAGTGGAATGGGAATTTTTAGTCCCATATTCAATATGCATAGAGATCAATACATTAAGAAGGTTTATGTGATGTGTCCAAAGACTTTTCTAGAGGATACATTAGAATTCTGTGTGTAATGTCAATTCTTACAAATGAGATCAAAAATTAGTTCCTTTTGTGAAGAATTTGTCATTTAAACTTAAGTTGAAACTTAATTTAGGGAAAAAAATATCGGACATTAGAAAGCTACATTGTTTCATCTGACAGTGCTGCAATGTTAGCCAGAATATCCTGCCACTTACTATAATCAGGAGAAACACAGGACTGGTACTCAGAAAGCCTGACTGTTATTTCCTCCTCAGCAATAGAATTTTTTATGACTTATTCCTTCTTTTCCTTAGTTTCTTTAACAAAGAATAATGATAATAATGACCAATGAGACCTGTGAAGCATGACTTATTCACTGAAAAGTGTTTTGAGATCCACAGCTAAAAGATGATACATAAATGCAAAGGACTGTTAGTTAATTATTAATTACAGGAAAAATAATATACAGGTTTACACAACAATTTACTTTTAGCAACTGAAACTACAAGAATAATCTCTTTGCTTACCCTTTCTTTTCCTAGAGGTTTTTATAGGGCAATAAGTGCTGTAATGTTTCTTGGTAGAGTTTAAAACAGTCTTTTTAGCTCCTTACAGTAGCTGACTTTAAAAAAATTAAATAGAATAAGCAGCTAATCTTGTATTGCCTGTGAATTACATAATTTTTGAAAAACTTGATATAATCCATCAGTGAGACTTTTCTTATTATAGATATGTGAAACTCATGCCACAGTTGTAGACACCTTTTGATACAATCTTCCCATTTACTCTGGTCAGTTCTTCATTAATTTCTGAACAAACTGTTAAGCTTTTCACTATTTTCATGTAAGTATATTTCTTCTATAAATGGGGGACAGGGTCAGTTTCAGCAAATAAGATCAAAGCAGAAGGTAACTGGATAGATCCAGATATTCCTGCTTAATTTGGAAGGCACATAATGCTTGTCTAGAGTGCCTCCTAGGAAATGCCTAAGAGGTGTACTTTGCACTAATCTTTGAGCTGTATTCTGACAGTTATTTCTTCATAATCCCCATCATAAGCCTGTGCTCTTTGATGAATAGTTTAACCCTAAATTCTGAGCTGGGTAATTCTACAGTATGAAAATTTAACTCATTGATGGTACTACAAGTCTTTCAATAACTATTTACAATTTTAAAATACAATGATGACACTGACAATCCTATTCATGGAACAATTCTGTGACAGTCCTTTCTTCCTCTCCACTGAAATCTCATTCTGTATGTTTACATAAATATTAAAATAAGTGATGGGTAGATCTTTTTGTTGCTTGGCTTTTGAAAATTCCTATGTTTTCATAGATCAGTGCACTTCTGAGTGTGCTGAAGGTAAGTTTGCAGGTAAGGGTGAGGATAGCATCCAGGGAAAAGGTCAGATTTGATGAATTCTCTTGTTTCTTTAGAAATTAAGTCTTTACAAAAATCAATGAGCTTTCTTCATCAATACAATTTTTTACACTAACTTGTACCTCAGGCTGTTAAAAGTCATTGTTTGCCTACTGTATGCTTCTGCATTAAAGGCTCTGGCATGTGATCATTTAATGAGTATCTATGGTTGTTCTGCAAGAGCTATGTTTTGCAAATAAAACTTCATTTTCTGTAACCTACTATTACTTTTTTGTTTCCTTTTAGAATCTTGGCCGCAATTCAGGTGCAGGTTCATCCTGTAAACCCTGGGATGACCTCCAATTCCATTGTATCACTGCCTTTCATTGCACTGATTCCCAAGATAGATTTTCTTTCCAAATGTGATTTGTCCATGTTGGCTTTGTGGTCAGGCTGCATATGCTAGTCCTGTTTCAGTGATCATTTTGTATTGTAGCAAGGCCATTTGCTTTCATGTGGATTCCTCTCCCAAGCTACCTCTAATGACCTCCCCTTCCTAAATTGGTTGCCTCTGTACTACTTATCACTGATTCTGTTCTTTAAAGTTTTGAAGATCTACAGAATTCATGATTAGTCTGGTTCATCTTTTCACAGCTGTACCTGCCAGTACTCTTCTATTTTATGTATCTAATTTAATATTTATGTGTATAATGCATAAGTTTATTGAAACTATTTTACTTTTAAAGTGACAATTTTGTTGGATTGCAGCAAAAAGAAGTCATTAGCCCTCCTGATTCAATACATCTAAAAATTAGGTAATTAAAATAAATGGTGTTTTATTTATTTAATTTTAAAATTTAATCTATGCAACACTTCAAGAAACAACTACATGGTGTTGTGTATTAGGAACTGTTGACATTCTACTGAATTAAGTACAACATTTTGGTTTTTTATGCTTCTTGAGGTGGTAATGAGAAAAAAAGTTTTTAAAAAATGTGTGCCTTGCTGTATTTCTTATACCATTTATTAAAAAGCTGCTTTCACAGTAAAATTATGTTGGTTTGAAAGGAGGAAATAGCAAGGTTAAGATGTGTGAATAATTTCTGTATATATGTATAACCAAGTGCAAACATTGATGTATAATGACAGTATAAAATGCTTTCATGTTTGTGATGTCCAGTGATGTGGAAAATATAAGCCTTAAAACCATTAGATTGCATGGTAATTAGAATTGGCATAATAAACATAGTTCATTGGGGAAAAAAAAAAAAGAACTGGTGATCTGTTTTGCCTGCGTACCAAGAACAGAATGCTTTATCAAAGTACAGAAGAATATGTTTTTATTTGCAAATATTCCCTAGATATGTATGATTCCATAGCTAGTGAAGATTTGTATTACCTGGCTCATAGGTAAAGAACTTACTCATTAAAGTTTCTGCAGGTCTTCTGGGCCAAAGAGACACAAGTATTTAGTAGTTTAGTACACTGCCAATTGTAGTGGTGGCGCACTTTTATAGCAGATCTTGGTTTTTTTCAGTAAGAGTTTGTTGTCTGATTCTTAAAATTTAATTCATTTACATAATTATATTGAGTAAGCTTTATATATATTAATGTAGATACTTTAATGGTTGGCCGTTTCAATGGCTTTGACTGTGCATTTTGAATGCTTTTGTCTTGTCCTAAAACTATATAGGGTTGCCAAAACAAACCCAACGCCTTTATAACCTGTCTCTGCAAACACTGCATTCATCACCTAAAAACACTATTGGGAACAGATGTCAGGAAAGTTAAAAGGCAAGGAATGCTCTCCCATGCCACCTTTAATCATTATTTTCACAATTATATGAGTGTTTTTACAAAAAGCTTCAACATTCTACTTCCTTTAAAAAATGTGCAACTGTTTGAGGAATGATACTGACCAGATAATATATTCATTCAACATGGAAGGAACAGATATTAAAAAACCCCTCATGTTTTCCATATTAAAAGCTTCTTATTACTACAAGAGACAAATTATCTCTCAATTTAAGTTGCCACTGCATAGCCTGGGGTAGGCTATGATGTGGGTAGGGCAACAGAAAAAACTCTTAGCTTAAAGAAAAGTGTAAGTAAGAAGCAGCAATAATTAAGAGAGCCTTTTGAATCTATAAAGTTCTGCTTTCGCGTGTTATCATGTACACATCTAATGGAGTAACCTGTAGTTGCATAAAAAGTGTAACTATATAGCCAAAGATCACTTTAATGTATCTTAAATATTTTTAAAGATATATAAAATAATTTGGAATATAAATCCTAATTTTAATAAGTTATTTGCAGTGAAAATTATGCTAATTTATGAATTATTTGAACATGATTTTTTAAATTGTCTTGATGTAGGAATTGAATTTAGAATCATTCTTTCTTTCCCCCTAGCTTTTTCTAGTTTATGTTGTATTTTTTAAAACTTACTTTGAGTATAGTCATACCTTACACTATGACGACAGGAAAACTAATAAGTCAAAGGCTTTGCAGATCTGTCACTTCACCCAACAGACTGTGCAGAACTCCATCAATTACTTGTACCATTCTATTAGGCTATTTGCCACAAATTCACTTTTTTTCCTGGGGGAAAATAATAGTACTTGTCAAATCAATAAACCACATATTCGTCATACACTATCTGGAATATTATATGGTCACAACTCAAATTTCTATGGTTCCTTCCTAATAGATGCTCAACATTTTAATTTAACTAGTATTCCCAAATCTATACTATTTGGTCTCATGAAATAAAGTCATCATGACTGTGATGCAAGACCCATTATCAGCTATTCCTTTTCTTTGCACAGTCAGAAGCTTTACCCCCTTTAATTTTTCTTCTTAGAATATACTTTAGTTTATTGTCAATAAAAGTTGATTTCTAAAGGAAATCTCTGATATATACTTACAGGATTTGTTAGTGTTTTAGTGTAAGTCATACGCTCATGCCCAAATTTTGCCTAGAATTTGCAATAAGTCCTAGTGCTAACTCCCTAAGAAAATTGTTGGCAAAGTATAAAATTAACATTGATGTACCAATATTACTCTAAGATCAGCCCATACATAGATTCCTGTATAGATCCTGTTCCCTGCTGATGAAATTCTCTTGCAGTGTAGGAGCATGCTGCAAGCTTTCTGCAGCATTTATTCCCACCTAAAGTTCCGTAGGCTGCTTTTTATTCCACACACTCCCTAGCTCATGCTTGAACAACATCTGCAATGCGTGAGGTGGCCATTTGACAGCAATGACCCTGACATGTGGATCTCCCTTTCCTGCCTGCTTCACATTCCTTCCACAGAAAGCCAGAGCTCTCCAGCTGTAAGCGAAGGGAATGTACGCTAATATTGGTGGTAAAACACATGCCTAGGACTACGATTTAAAAGGTGTTTTGTGATCAGCGTAGTTTTATATATGGATAGTCTTGTAAACCACGTCCCTAGTATTTCTCAATGGTTTGTCTTTTTCCCAAGGTAAGTTGAAGGCTTTAAATGGAACAGTGGCTCTGCGCCTTTGTTACAGTAAGAGAAATGCAGGTTCCTGTTAGTTTCACAGTAAACTCAAATAAATATGGCTTTAAACTAAAAGAGGGGAAATTCAGGCTGGATGTGAGCAAAAAATTTTTACAGGGAGTGTGGTAAATTACTGACACAGGTTGCCCAGAGAGGTGGTAGATGCACCATCCCTGGAGACATTTAAGGCCGAGCTGGACATGGTTCTGGGCAACTTGACCTAGATGATGTCCCTGCTCATTTCAGGGAGATGTACTAGATCACCTTTGATGATACCTTCCAATCCATACTGTTCTGTGATTCTATGAAAGAATCACTGTCAGACAGCATCCCAACCTTCCGCCTTGGTGACAGGGTCCACAAATGACATAGCCTCCCACATCACATAATTTAGAATTTTGTTTCAATTTTCCCTGTGTTGAGAAAACAACTTGTTTTGACTATAACATACCTGGTAAAAGGGCTGCTTTGGGGGAGGGGGGGAGGGGCCTTGAAGACACTAGTAACAATGTAAAGATTCCTGCGCTGCAGTGCACAGAAAAGGGGTTATTAATGTTTAGGCCAGACCATACTAATACGTGGCTCAAGAGGATTAACAGGGATGTCAAGTTCTTAGCCAAGTCAGTCTCCTTCACTGACAAGTTTCTACAAACTTATTCCTAATATTAGCATCATTTTGAGGGGGATTTTGGCCAACAGATGACATCTGATCTATTGCCTTCAGTGCTGTACTTCTAATTTTTCAGACTCACCCTGTCTCTTACACCTTTTCTACAACCTGAATCACTTTTATTTTTCATGTAACTATTGTTTGCCCAGTAAATACATGCTCATCACTGATTTTTGAAATGTTTCTAAGGACTAGACTGTAAATGATCTTGGCAGCACATAATTCTGTGCGCTGGATGAATTCTAAGTGCCTCAGTGCTGTAAAAAATTGAATTTCCTGAGTGGTATCAAGTAGTATTACTTTATTTCTGGGAAGGGGGGAAATAGCTAAGTTAAAAGTGAAGTTAGAATTGTATAACTCAGTAATGTAGGGTACAAATATTACTGTGATATTGTAGTTCTTGTCAAATTAATTCTTAAAAATAACAAGAAGTACAGCATTACGTCATGCATACAATGAAGTGATATGGTATTACAAGACTGGACAAGTAAACATTTTCACCTCTCCTTATGTTGAGCTCACGTCTCTGTGACTCTCTGGGTTTTCAAATGGAAGTGAAAATAATTTTAAAAATGCATGCAATTTTTTAAAGACTTTTCTCTTGAAATTACTGTGAGGATGTTTTAAGTGCAGCAAGGATCCAGTTGTAGCATTTTATAAAGGAACATTACGAGAGTGACAGGGAAAGGGAAGCATATTTGACAAGATTTCAAGCAATAGTAGAAAAACACGAGCCATTCTTGATGCACTTCATTTACAGAATGAAAAATTCAGACTCTGCAAGAACAGATGCTGAGAATCAACTACCTACCCCAAATCTATCCCTTTTTTCCAGGAGGAGATAAATGCTATAGGAAATTACACGCCCTCAGGCAAGAGGGCACAGCAGTTTCTTATGCAGGCTAATGTGCATGTATACCTGAATTTCTGATCTGTAGCTCATGAATCCAAACCTGATCACAGAATTATCTTTAGAGGGCATGGGTTTTGTTGCTTCTTCATAAGGAACAGGACCAAATTTGGTGTAAAACATTTGCTTCTAACAAGCTTGAAAATGAAGTTGTAGCAAGCAGATGTTAAATAATATACAATGGTAGGGGAAAAAACCCCAAAACAACCAAAAAAAGGAGAAGAAAACAAAAAAGCAATCTTTCTGTAAGCCCTGGTGGTACCTGTCAGTATTTTAATTAAGAATACTCTAAACTGTGTGGTATTACGGGTTATGTTGACTGATCATTATTTATCCTGACATACTAATGCCAGACGGAACTATGCCTCTCTATAGTTTTTGCTTTACTTACCTCTAAATAAGGCTTTTCAAAGTGCTGAAAAGATTATGCAAATATCTTTTCAATGGTTAAAATTGTGGCATGAATAAAAAAAAAAAAACCCACTGCAACCCAACAGCTCTGCTGGGTTGCTGAGCATCTGTGCCAGCCCAGCTCACCAGTGATGCTTTTAGCCATATTTTGTGGGGGCAAAGTCCTTCAAAATCTTTTCATGCATTTAGACCTCTATTTTGTGCTATTGTTATGACTACTAAGGAAAGCTTCCTCTGTAAGGGGAGTTTGCTTTAAACGAGAATATAAATGTTTCTCGAACCAGTTACTCTTCATTTTACATATTTCTTCATCTCATCCTCTGGTCTTCCGAGCTGCAGTTCTCCACTTGTACTTTTTCTTCTTGCACAGTTCAGCAATGGATTGAAGGGTTTGCAACTTATGTTTGTAACACGTAATTTACAGGTAACATTTTGAAAGGTGGGCAAGCAGAACAGTAGGAGCTTGGAGTAAAGAAAAGGTGGCTGGTAACACTGCATAAAGGTGCAACATGAAGCTGCAGCTGTGCCAGCTAAGCAGGAGGGCAGGTTCAGATCTACAAATGGCATGCTGGCTGATAACTGAAAAAGAAGAGAGAAGCAGAGGAGGAGATGGCGCTTCAAGGATGGATGATGGGATCTAGCTGTGGTTAAAACATTTGTGGAATGATGGGAGCATAAACTGTATTGAAACAGATCTATCTCTATTGCTAGACTTGTTATTGCAAAGTGTAAAGTGATGATATTCATGAATACTCATTTTTCCGAATCTGCTGTTCACTATGCCAAGCATATCAATCAGATGTACCATTGTCAGTTAATTAACATCTGATTGCATTAAACATAGGGTGTTGAAGAGGAGGTTTCTTCTTGGAGGGGGAGGGGTATCTATGTGTGAGTTCTTTGGAGGGGGAGGGATGTGTTCTTAATAATTATCATCAATTGTGAATAAAGTCAAATTTTAATCTGTGTGTACATATTTCTGTGCCACTCACAACTCTTATAGCCACAGTAAAAGGGGAAGACAAATGCAGTAACTGTGTCAGCACCTTAGCCACATATCCTGCACACTGGACTTTCATAAGTAGAACAACATCCAGAAATGTAAAGGTCATAATATTAGACAAGTGTAGAAGTAAGATATGTGCGACAGAGAAAACAGAATAAAAGAGAAAAAGAGAGAAAAAGAGAAGAAGAAATAAAAAAGGGGGGTAAAAAAAAAGAGAGGACAAAACAAAGATGGAAAAAATGGGAAAAGGAAGAGGAAAGGAAAGGAAAGGAAAGGAAAGGAAAGGAAAGGAAAGGAAAGGAAAGGAAAGGAAAGGAAAGGAAAGGAAAGGAAAGGAAAGGAAAGGAAAGGAAAGGAAAGGAAAGGAAAAGAAAAGAAAGGAAAGGAAAGGAAATGTCATGGTTTAAGCTTCTATAACTCACGCAGTCACTCTCTCACTCACTCCCCTCTCTTTCTTACCGCTGCTTCCAGAGGGATGGGAAGGAGAATTGAAAGAATGCAACTCCCACAGGTTGAGATAAGAACAGTTTAGTAACTAAGGTATAACACAAACCGCTGCTGCTACCACCAGTAATAATAATGACAAGGCAAATACAAGGAAAGAATACAATCGCTCACCAGCTGTACCCAGCCCGACCAAGCAGTGCACCCCCCGTCTTCCGGGTCTCTGCTCTCCATTTTACATCAATTCCCCTCCTCCCTGGCAGAGCATGAGACTCAGAAAGTCCTTGGTCAGACCAAAACACTACCAAGCAGTAACTGAAAACACTGGTGTTATCAGCGTTGTTCCCAGGCCCAAAATCAAAAACACAGCGCTGCACCAGCTACCAAGAAGGACAAAAATGACTGCTGCTGCTGAACCCATGACAGGAAAAGAAAAAGGAAAGAGGAAAACAAAAAAGGAAAGGAAAAGGGGGAAGGAAAATGGGGAAGGGAGGAAGGAACTGAGGAAGGAATGCAGGGAGGGGGAGGGGTAAAGTTGAGTTATGCCAGGAGCATATATCTATAACTGATGGCATTTTGTAATAAAACAGACATGATAGTATTCAAAATAATGAATGGTTTGGTTAAGACAAATCTGCCTTTCTTCTTCTCCCAGACACATAATACCAAGTCACTCATGGAAATAGATTTGTAGTGAATTTAGACATGATGGAAGGAGATACTGTACTCCTTTCCATGATATATCATTAATCTGTGGAATTTCATTTCTACAAGAAATTACTGAGTCAAATTGCTTAGTGAGATTGTAAAGAGGTCTAAATATGGAATAGTCAGCTATGCTAAGATAGCAGGTTAGTTCAAACTAATGACAGTGGAGAGCAAACCATTCTCCATGGTGAAAGCTTTGTGCACTGAAAAAACAGGCGAAATTTCCCAAAGCTGATGAAAAATGGCCAATGCAAGATGGAAGATTTCTGCCTTTCTCTGAGGCAATCAAAAATGGGCCACCGAAAGACATGAGGCACATGCAAAAAGCATTGAAAATGCCCATGTTTCTTTTCTTTCCTCTTCATTCTCCTGTTGAGAATGAAGATATGGTGTCAGAAACAAATTATTTCAACTACTTGACAAGCTATTGTGCTGCAGCATAAGAAATTATCTTAAATATGATTTTATGGATAACTAACCAGCTTTCCATATGCCATAAGTAACATATACATGGTTGCCTAGAAGAAGTTAGCTGTGATAAATTATATTTTGATAAAGAAAACACGCATATTTCAGGCCAGTTGGGTAACAATATTTCAGAAGAATAACCCTTCTTTAATCATATACTTTGATGGAGGAATGCTGATAAGCACATCAGCACAAGTCAATTCTTTCTGCGAGGACTGACATCTTAAACTGCTCTACACAATGAATCACCTTGTCAAATAAAGTGCAAAATGGAAAACCTGTTTTCAAACTCATCTGATATAATGACATTTACAACAACGTTTGAGGTGATAAACTGACAATAATAATTATATTTCTCTTAGACTTTCATTGTACTTTAAAAGTTTTATGCAATCATATGTTTGTTTTTTTTTTCTTCAAGAAGATTTTATACCAGGACTTTTACTTTATGGGTCTTTTGAAACAAGTGAGGAAGGAAACCATATTTTGCATACCACTGGAATTCTTAATTTTAGCATTTTCTTAGAAAAAAACTGTATAGTTTCAATTACAAGACAACTTATATATCCTCATACAAAGATTCAGGTGGTTCTTTTAGAATGTGATATACATTAAAATTATTTTATTAAGTTTTTCAATGTGATGAATAATATTTATCTTTCCTGATCTTTATCATGACAGTAAACACTCTAATGAAGTACCTCTGACTACATGTCTTAAGCTTAATCAAATAAAAAAGATGACATGAAGAAAGTTCCTGTTGATCTTAGAAATGTACTTTCTAAAAATAATTTTTCATCATATGCTTATGAAGTTTGTGGAAGGCTATAAGAGAAAGCAGCTCCAGGAACAGCCTTCCAGTCACTCTTGCCACTACCAGATCAATGTTCTTGGCTTGCCCTGTCTCACCTACTAAAGCTGGCATCTCTGAACAGGGGCTGAGATTTCATCAGAAAAGGTCTGCAGCTGAACCCTGGCATCTGTGAACAGGGGCTGAGATTTCATCCAGCTCTCCTAAAAAGAAGGTTTGACATGACATTTTTAGAGGTATTAGAACTGCAGTTATTTAGTATCTGCAACAAACACATATAGATCTGGTGCCGTAGAAAAATGGGCCTCTGGAGAAAAGCTTGACTTTCAGCACTGAATATACGTGTTGAGCTGGAAAAAAAAGGCTTAAGAATGTGGGATAAACTTCTCAGACACTCTGGTGAACAGCAGCTGACAGACTTTAATAGGAAAGAATGAAAAGACAGATCAGGTGCTCAGAAAGCAGAATCTGGTAAGTGATGCATATGAGCCAGCACATGGAGAAAAAAGGATTTGATGAGGCTTCTTCACAACTGAGAAAAACATTTTTCCAGGTAGGTGTGGGCTACCAACAGGATTAGCATAATGGCTATGGTTATATACTTGAATCTCAAACGCACCAAGTAAATATATCATCTTTACAACATTATTTGCAGAAACATCAATTTGGATAAAAATGTCCTTTTCTTATGTTTAATTACCAATGGGACCTCATAAGAAAATGTTCAAGTGAACATCTCATTTAAGTTATTTTCCCCAATGCTGCTTC
The DNA here is from genome assembly GCA_028858755.1 of Ara ararauna. Classification (NCBI taxonomy): domain Eukaryota; kingdom Metazoa; phylum Chordata; class Aves; order Psittaciformes; family Psittacidae; genus Ara; species Ara ararauna. The sequence continues at coordinate 52,033,653 of CM054380.1, forward strand.
TTTTGTTATTTTTGCCTTGCACTAAAGGTAACAATAGAGTAGGTTTTGGAAGAGTATTGTTTGTTATTAAAAGGAGAGCACAAGCAGCAATCCACCAACACTTCCTCTCTACTCCTACTCACAAATAGACACATGAAACAGCTCTCATTAGCCAAATTTAAAAAAGCAAACTTTCATAGTATACATAATATATAGTAGTATATTATATAATAATATATAATACATATGTAATAGTATGTATTATAGTTCTTCCATTTATGCCCATCCACATAAAAAAAGGTCTGAAGTCCTTAAACTTAAATTTCACTGTGACGTTAGTGAGCAGAAACCAAGCTGTTCCTACACAGGGATCCATAAATAGCGGTTCTCAAAAAAGAGCTCTTGCTGTTTCATTTACTAGTAATGCCTATGCCATAAAATGGGCTACAGATTCTCATTGTCTGTTTTGCTTATCAGGAAATTCTGTTCTCAGCACAGAGGAAGAGATCAGAATGAAAGGGGGAAAAGATCCCTGAGTATTTCTTCCTTTGCAGTGTTGGATAGTGGAGTTAGATAGTTTGCCTAGTATTCACCAGGGCAAAGCAGTGTCTAAATCAAAAAGTAAGCGGTGATACAAATGTGGGAAACTAGATGAGACTAGGAAGTAGTCACTTAAAAAGGCAATATTGTGTGTAAAAAAATGCCACAGTGGTCCCATAAATAGCAGTCTTTATGCAAGTTAATTTTCCATGATACAGATGGAAACCAGAAGTAACTAATATGAACTCATTAAAGTGCTAATAGTGCTCATTAAAGTGGGATGAATCTGCGTATACAATCAGAGGCTCAGCACCTGTTTGAAGTGTCACAAATGATCGAAAAAAGTTATAACACCTTTCCTTAGCCCAAATCCATAAATGTTTATACACTGTATGCTCAAAACAGGCATAGTGAATTTTTTGTGCCACAGTAGTTTCATCCAGACTGTATTTCATCACATGCACATACTTTTGGTTAACTAACAATCTGGCATTTTAAGCATGGTAAATTTGCTATTGTACTGCATATTACTTAATATTTCTATCCTGGGCTGAATTTTTTCATGATCTTATTCTGGGTATAAAAATCTGTTACAAGGTCCAGTCAGAAGTAGAAGGTATTAAACATAATTTATTTCATAATCAAATCTTTATATTTTACAGTTGTAAATATCTTTGGAAAAAGTAAATAATATTTCTTTTGAATTTGGGTATTGGATTCGATGACAAAATGCACACTTAAATGGAAATACAAATGCCCCTGTTCTACGGAAATTCTACCAGTTTAATAGTACGTTGACTAGCTATATTTTAAAAATTGCATTGCAATTTGTGATTATTGCTGCCAGCACAAGATATTGCGGAACTTATATCCTTTTCACAATTAAAGTTGCTAAGTGCACAGTGTCATAGCATATGACAACTTGTCCTTTAGCTCTGGCTGGTGACAGAGACTTGCTTATTTGCAGCATACCATGTGTATTAGAATATAAACATCAAAAAAAGTAAGCAATGACAGGAAAAGACCTTTAAATGGAACATTCAGATAAGTCTCCTAGATTAAGTGATGGAACGTTGCCTGGGTTTGAATTCCTGGCCACTTCTGTGAGACTAAGTTTTTAATATTTTTAAGACAAAAATGGAATAGGTATTGCACTATTAATTTATTTTACAGCCTATGAGTTTTACATAAAGCTTAGTTTTTATTAGTGTAAAAACAAAAGCTTCAATGCTTTTATATGTTTAATCTTCTGCCTTTCTAATGCTTGTATATGATCTCTGGGCAGAGGAATAATTTAGTTATTCCAAAACCAGTGCACTTACTTTTCCTGTCCAAACCAGTACCGGGCTCTTTGCTCTCACCATGGCTAGGCAAACCATACTTTTGCACAGAAGAGAAAACTCTTATGCCCCTCCCTTTTTAAGGTCACAGAAAGCTGATCACAAACACACTGGAGAAAGTGTAAAGAAAATTGTGTCTCAAAAACGGTACTAGTATGGGGGCTCCACAGCAATAGAAGAGCGGCTCTCTTTGCTCAGACTGAAACAAACTTGAATTTTCTTAAAATCAAGTCCAATAAGGCCAATATCCAAGTTCTGAGACTGCCCAGAGGAAAAGGTTTGCCAGACTATAATCTTTGTGGAAAAGTTGTTCCTTGACCTTTTTTGCCACTGTATATCTACTGCAGCACAGGGAGGTCAAAAGTGCACTAGTTGTTAGCACCAAAGGTGAAGCTTAGCCAGACACAGAGAGCAATGATTGTCAAACGGCTCCATTTGCAAGACAAGAAGTGTATCCTTAGCAAAGCAAGGGAGATGAAAGAGATTATTTTCTAAGGGTCACATTTGTTCTTCTTTTCTGACCTCTCTCAAGATTGCAAAAGAAACGGCAAGTTTTCTACAGGAAAGACGTGTTACAAAGAAAATGGGACTGTGCTTTCTTCCCCTCTCTCTGCTAGTCTTCCTGGAGCAGTTAAACTCTGTTCTGCCTTTCTTTCTCTTTCTCTTTCTCTTTCATAAAAGCCTAGTGAAAGCATTATAATTGAATAAAGAAATTAAAAGGACAGTTTCAAGTTCCCATAATTTTACATTTTATAGCCCTTCCTAGAACCTAGAAATGAGTTTGAGTGATTGTTTAAAGCTTTTGTTTCTTGTCCTCCTTCCCCCTGTTTCTGTCATTAGCATCTATATGGCGGCAGCACCTAGAGCCTTAGCCATGGGTCTGTGAGGTACTGGAAGTAAATGAGCTGTTCCTGTTTTGCATTTCCAGCATTCCTCTGTTTTTTACTGGCCATAGCTAGAAATGAACTTATCTGATATTCCATTCAATTTGTTGGAATGTTTCAGGGAACACGTGGATTGCAAAGCCATCCTTATTCCATCCTTTGGTTGACAGGCCCAACTCCAAGGTACAAATATGAAATCTTGCATGAAGAGAGACTCTTAATAGGTACTCAAAGTTTTTAAGATACTGCAGTGATAGTATAGCAATTTATGTAAATATATCACCTGATTTTAAACTACTTTGATTCACTTAGAAGTGTTAAAGACACCCTGAGCCAATTAAGGGTGACAATATAAAATTTTATTGTGAGCAAGCGGTAAGCAGACAAAACAGCGCTGGGTGCGTGGGGAGTCTCTGCTCCGCCAACACGCACACCAATTCGCTCTCTTTGTTCTTTTATACAGTTTAGTTTCGTTCTCCAGGTAGTCCACTCCTCTTCTCGCAAAGTCCATCCCCCATTGATTTCGTAACTTGAGCATGCGTGATTTCATCCTCTTGAGGGTCTTGAGGGTCGTGAAGATGAAGCTAGTAGTCTTCCTCGATGACCCTTAACCTACTTTTGAGATTGAACTCTTTCTCCTCTCTATCTCATGCATGCGTATCAGTAAACACCCGTATTGTCTTCCTTATCTGGGAGTTGCAGAAAAGCTTAACCTGTTAACTTGTGGGTTTACATTGTGGTTTAACATTTGCACACATATCACACATGTCTTGCTTAACTTAGCAAACTACTTACAGAGTTTTATCACAGCCACACCATCTTATTTGATGAACAAAATCTCCACATATTACAGAAGCAGGCAAAACACTTCCAAAAGCCATTCTATCTCTAGCATGTTGAGGTTTTGAACTTGAAATAAAAAACAAATTTTTGAATATCACTGGAGTTTTTAGCTTATCCTATGTTGATGAGACGATTTATTTGTCACTCAAAATGATGGGCCTTTTTCTTGTAAGTAGTGAATATGGAACTCATCACTTCCCAACTCTTTGATAAAAGATCAGGATGGTGGATAAATGAAAATGTTATTATAAGGCACAGTGTGAAGTAGTTACTGATTTTTGTACTTCTCTACTGTGACCAAACAGTCACGTTTGACCTAATTTTTCAAGATCAAGGAGGGGGGAAAAAGAGAACTCTATGCAGAGGTAGCTTGGAAATATGTTTCAAAGCAATTGACTGAAATTGTGGGATAAAACCCCCTAAGTTGCCACCAAAAAATAGCTATTGATCACACATTTTTGAATATCTTTACCTTGACAGAGTAATTAACAGCTCAGATGTCACTTGATAAGCACCCCCATAGTGGGAATCTCAAATGTTATGCAAAAATTTTTACAAGTAAAGTAAGGCAGAAGGATATAAGGGTAAGAGAAAAAAATCTGACAGTAACAGGGTACATTGTTTAGATTCAAATGGGATTTCATGTACCTTTGCGAAGCTCTCTATCTAGTGATGTATTCTGTGATTATTTTTCTTATGACTTTATGTTTTAATGTCAGTCATCAATGTTTGTTTAACATGTGGAAAAGTTCCATTCAAACATTCCTTCAAGCTACTTGGCTAAACTTGCTATCCATTGGGTGCCTCCGAGGATAAATTATTGAAATCTAAGCAGATTAATACTTCATGCTTATTCCCATAGCTAATGCAAAATTTTGCAGTTGGAATGAGTTTTAAGCCAAAATTTAAAGTGATGGAAAATTTTGCCTGCCTATAAAGTAAATGGATTTAAGTTGCCTGTTCAGTTTGAGAGGAGCCCTTAATGTGGGAGGGATGGGCCCCTTGAGCACCTTTTCAGTAACTAAAACTCAAGCAGGCAACTCCCTAGTGCTGGTTTTAGCTGGGATAGAGTTAATGGTAGCTGTTACGAGGCTGTGTTTTGGATTCGTGCTGGAAACAGTGTTGATAATTCAGGGATATTTTAGTTACTGCTGAACAGGACCTTTTCTGCTCCTCACACCACCCTGTCAGTGGGTAGGCTCGGGGTGCACAAAGAGTTGTGAGGGGACACAGCCAGGACAGCTGACCACAGCTGACCAAAGGGATATTCCATACCATATGGTGTCCTGCTCAGCATGTAAATCTGGGGGAAGAAGGAGAGAAAGAGGCATGGGGGGATGTTCAGAGTGATGATGTTTGTCTTCCCAAGTAACATTATGCATGATGGAGCCCTGCTACCTGGAGATTGCTGAACACCTGCCTGCTGATGGGAAGTAGTGAATTAATTCTTGGTTTTACTTGCTTGCGTGTGTGTGGCTTTTGCTTCATTTATTAAACTGTCTTTATCTCAACCTATGAGTTTTCTCACTTTTACCCCCCTTCTGATTCTCTCCCCAATCCCACTGGGGGGAAGTGAGCCACTGGGTGTGTGGTGTTTAGCTGCCGGCTGGGGTTAAACCACAACACATAGGAATGACGAAGACCTTTAAAGAGATTTCATCTTGATCTTGAATATCTTCATATCAGGTAATGATCTTCTGAAGCGAAAAAAAACATCTTTGATGGAAGAAAACTGTCACTACTTTATTCCAATGTCTGGGCTGCTTTTGGAAACTTTATTCTAATTTATTTTCTATGAACAAGACTCTTTATCAAAAAGACACTGATGACAGTTATTACATATAAAATATTTTATAGCTAAGAAACAACATCTTTCTGTCTAGTTTAATCAAAGATACTAAGTGGATGTTAAATGTCTTCAGTCCTGTAGGTGCCACATTTCCTTGATTCTCTTAACCCTTGCTCTCTCTAACAATTATGCCCTACTTCTTTCTAGCAGCAGAAGCTATTTGTTTCACTGCTTATGATTCATATTAAAACCTCTTAATTTATGGCATTTTATACTAAAGCTGATAACAGAACACACCTTTTTCCCCCTTGCCCTAGATAGGTATCTTCTGAAAAGTTTTAGATTTTCACAGTACACCCCAGATGACTTAAGAGCCCCTTACATATATTCTTTCCTTGCACTTCAAGGAAACAAAGGGGAAAATAACAAACTAATCCATTCTTACAAAACTGAGATCTGCGTAGAAAAATACCTCTGCAGTACTGTCATAGGCACTGTTGGTTCCCTCCCCACCCACTGCAGCCCTAAAAGCGAAAAAGAACATTGTGATCCAGTGCAAATCATTTAATGTAGGTCCCAAAATTTAGGGATCTCAATTCATATCTGAATCCTGAAACAAAAGAGTTGTTTTTAGGAAATTCTTATTAGTCCCTGTTTAAAACACAGCTTTCAAATTAGGCCATGTAGATTGAATTTGGGCTTGTAAACCTGAAATACCTAATTTAGGTGCCTGAAGTCATTAAATCTGGTGATCTGAAAGCTTTCTAAATCACAAAAACTTTTAATTATCAAGGGCAATATTAAATATAGCTTCCCACAGAAAAAATGGTTCGTAGCCCTGTCTCTCCTGCTCTCTCTCTTTCCACACTTTTTAACTCAAAGATCATCCTTTAATTTAGAAATGGAGTATTAAGCAAAATTCAACATGTAGCGCAACACTACTGTAATATAAAGTGGCTCTTGTGATATGAACTGTGCTTCCAGCAATAAGCACAAAATACTGTACTTAGTTCTTTTTTTTTTTTTTGTCCCTCCTCTCTTAAATCTTCTGCAAAACACATTTTATAGAGCAGGCATGACCTGGCTCATTGTGCTTAGCATCTTTCATAAACTCAGCCAAACTGCAGAGAACAAGTGCAAAAAACCATGCTTCTGCCTTGATGTATCAGAAAGAAACAACCATACCACAGTGTTTGACCTGAGCATTATGAATATATGTTATGGACCAGAGCCAGGCTGTGTGTTAGGTTAATTACCTCAGAAATAGTTGAGTGACAAATAGCAATGATTAATGTAATACAAAAAGTTATGCAAAATGTATCAAATCTAATGAAGATCCTACTGCATTTATTTCCTCGTGCTTGCTAAATCTTTCAAGATCCAGATGCTTTCCCAATAATTAATTGGACAACTTACCACACTTGTCTGATTTAACTTTTAATCATTTGCTTTGGAGAAAGGAAATACTCCAGTTTGTTTGGGTTTTGAAGTGCAACAGTAGTTTTTCAAATACAGAGGTTACAACTTACAGTATCTTTTAATTCTACATGACTTTATAGAAAGTAATTAATTCCACAAAACTTAATATAACAGGCCATTCTGCACCAAGGAGGGCTACTGATGGAATGATGGCATGCAATAGGCTAGAACTGAAGTATTTGCCCAAGTAATATAGACTTCATGCGAAGAATCAGTGATCTGGTTGGTATCTATTATGACAACATACCCCTACAGAAATAAATGAATAATATGATACTAGGAGTGAAACTCATAAGGTCTGCTCGTTATGAACGATAATAATAGTAAGTGACTTTGATACAATATATAATGTCCTGACTACACATAATCAAACTGTGATTATAACCATTTACATATGGCCTATACTTACAGGAAAGGATAAGAAAACAGAAAGAACATGCATTGTCTTCATAGGTACAGGTGTCATTCAAATTTCTGCGTCACCACTTGATACCGGGTGATGACGTTGTAGTTAAAACAAGCTCAGAGCTAACTTAAATACTCCAGGTGTTTTTGTTTCAAATTCAGTAGCGGATGAAAGTTCAGCTTTAAAATCCAGCAAAAATGTCTTCTTGCATTGCATTCCTAATGCAAAAGGCTGAGGTTGTAAAACCAGGTCTTTTGTACTGCATCCCCATACAGCTCAGTAAGCATCTTAACTGATGTAGGGTTATGCTCACAGTCTTTGTCCTTGTGAATATTTAATAATTCAACAGGCAGGAGTAGCAAGGATTTCCCTTCCAAAAGCCTTGCAGATTTCTGGCTATAACACTAAACCAACAGTTAAAAATTAAGGTTGAAATCTCCCGAAGCAGAATAATTTGGACTGTCTCCCATATTTGGGGAATGCTCTTATGACAAAAATATTGAAGATAGGATGTTATTTTCTGTTGAAGAAAGACCTATCACCACAATGGTTGTTGAGTCTTCAGGGAAAAAAGTGATTTCCCAACATTTCATAAAGCATCTTCAGATTGGCAGGATAATGTATAAAAATCTCTCCCTTATTTTAGGAAGACTTTATTTGAAAGGTATTTCCTCAGTTCTATGGCCAGGTTATTAGCTGATACATTGCTGACTTTTTCCTCGAAATTCTGAACGTGTTGCCTGTCACTGTGATTATTCTTTCACTGTAACTTTACCAAAATTGATGCCTACATATTGTATCCATATGAACTGAACTATTTTGGGTGGACAAGTGAAACAAATAACTGTTTCCTTTTCTAGTAAAGTGGCAGTGAGATTTGTTTTGGGTTGTTTGTTTTGGTGTGGTGGTGGTGATTTTCTTAAATTAATTACTTGTTCTGACAAGTGCTAAGAGAATGGAATCTATCTGTTTGGAATATTCAGGAAACACTATGTAAAAGATTTTTAGATTGTTTTGAAATTCCTATCCAGAGCACAAGCTCATATGCAGTGGTACAGTATCACAGTGTCCAAAAAAGCAACTGTACATGGAAAGATCTTGCAGCTTAAAGAAACCATCAGAAGTTAATAATTTGATTAAGCTGGTGGCCTGCCTAGATATGAAAGCTTCTCATGGAATCTCTATATAAATTCCATATTCCCAGTACCAGAAGAATAATATATATTTCACTGCAGTTAGGCCTCTTTAAATGAAGGGGAAATAAAGCACAAAAAAACTGGCATTGGGGAATGAACACATGAGCAGTTGCACTGAATCTATATGAGGTAAGCACTGACAGAACAGCTATAAACAACCTTCAGTAATAAGAAGAGAGTTTTACCTTAATGTTTCTTGGCCTGCTTTTGAGGAAGGTTATGTCAATGATCCTAATGGCAGATTTAGTCTCTGCTCTTGTAAATCACTCTGGGTGTAAATAAGAATCTGTCTATGTGGATGTCTTCTCTAGACTGAGACCACTAAGTGTTGCATTTTTGCTGGAAAGATTATGAGACACTTCAAACTGTAAATCTGAATATATTTGGATACCAATCAGGCAGTTCTACCACCAGCAAAACTCTCACCAACTTGAAGGGAGTTTTGTCTGTGTAGAGAACAGGATTAGCCACTCGCATAGTTATTTCCTCAGAGCAAATATTAGTGGAAAGAGGCATGTTGCATTTCTTCTGAATTTAACATTATTTGCTCAAATTAGTTTCTTCCTATTTGGCATTTTCACATACATATAAACTCTTTATGTTATCTCATGCACCGGAAGTCCATTGACTTGAGGATCTTCATTCTGCCTTTAAATCTATGTCATAAGAAGCAGAGGTTGGCTTCTGAACTATCTTGACACTATTTCACAGATTTTTTTATCATGCTGTTAATTTATCATTAATGACAATAACCCACATTAGAACAGTTTTGTGGCACAGCTACTTCTGAGAACTGCGTGCCAACAATACTTTTTGTTCAGTTGGTGGGAAGCTCCACAGATGCTGTAGAACTAGTATATTTACAAATGATAGCTGTAGCTCCACTTCCTAGCTGATGTATTACAAAAGGCAACGAAACAAATGAAAAGAACTAGTATCTTCCTTGGTAGTCTAAATCAACAGAGCCCTTTTTTAGATTGAGGAAATTAAAGCCGTGATAGAAAATATCTGATAAGACAGGTTAACAGCTACTGTATTTGAGTCTTGTGCAGATAGACATTCAGTGAACTGAACTAACACCATAGAAAAGAAGAGTTTTGAACTCCAGCAATAATATTCATTTCATAAATATATGAGGAACTTAGAGTTAATTCCATGGCTTTTATTCAAAACTAGAAAGGACAGAACAACCATTGCAGAGTTCTCCAATCTGAATGCTAGTTTTGCTCTTAAAACAGTCAATTTAGTCAGTGAATTGGACAAGTAGTAAGGGGTAAAATTAGACAATTGCCACTAATTCTGCTATGTAGATCAAGAGAGGATTTCAGCCTCCAAATTACCTTTCAAAACTACTACTTTAACATGCGAACAAAGGATTTGATTCATGCCATGCTTTGAGAAGAGTAGGTATTGGAAAAGCTGTAGAAATTAGGAAGCAAAATTTTTTAATGTCTTGAATATGCACTGGCTTTCCTACACTATGGCATATGTCCACATGCACCCTCAAAACATGACTGTCAAACTAAAAATTAAAAGAAAACTTAAATGAGTGGTTGATGTGCACCAGACTCCAATGCTGTAGTATTTATTCTTGCCTATCCACCAAACTCCCATGCTTAGCTTACTATATCAAAGATGTATGTAGAGCAAAATTAAGTGAAACTAAATGAAAATACTGCATTATGTGTATGGGATGAAGAATAACTTCCCTGTAAATCCCTCCCTTTTTAAGAGGTTTTTAAGTATCTGCCAGAAATGCCTATAACAAATCCGTGCTTGCTTCCTTTACAGGCTTTCTGAAAATCTCTAGTTGGAGGCCCTCTGATTTCACAGGAGAAAAGCTATTACTTTGTTCTCTGAGAGGAGGCCCAGAAAGAATATTCGAACTTCGCATCTTCTTGCTGCAGCGGATGCAACGTATATCATTGTGTAATGAGATTTACTCAGTTTCATAATTTCTTTTGTTTGTTTTGTAATACCATTAATTCTAGAGTCCTGTTCTTTTCTCCATGCAGAAAAAGAATAAAATTACATCATGCAAAAATTGTTCTTCTGGTGCTTGGCACTTTAAATTTCTGTTGGAATTTCAAGAGAAGCAGTGTAAACATCAGCCACAATTATTGGAAATATTTCCCTATGCTAAAATTACTTAAAATAGTCAGTTTTCAGATGCTTTGTACAACATTTAGACTAACTTGCATGAGATGCTTACCTTTGCATAGTCTAGCAGATGTTATTTGCTGAAGAGTTTTGTGAGAAAAGCAAGCTGTTGCTAAAAAAGTCAACACTGACTCTGATTTAAAATACATATGTTTGTTGATACCCTTTTGCTTGTGGCAAGACTATTGCACTCTTGACATCAAGAGACTAATAGGATCTGTGCAGCACATTCTCTCCTGTAATAATTTTTTATGGATGGGTATTAGGGCAACTATGTCCCCAAAAATTACTGGACCAATTCTCTATATAGACATGTAGGCTTATGTCAGCCTTTTGGTACTTCCCACCTTTCCAAAATCTAATCCAGCATGTTGTGAAGAGTATTTTGGTGTACGTGGGGCAACAGAGGAATTCTGAAAATAATATCATGTAAATGGAGACCTTTCTTCACCTGTTTCTCTCATAGATCAAAGAGAAATCTTTGTGTCCTCTACATGTAGCAGAGCCTTTGAAGTAAATGAGGTGGGAAAGTGAGGAAAGAGAGAGACATGGGGAAAAACACCAAGAGGTACAAAAGTTACAACTGGTCTGGAGCAATATACACGTTAGGACTTTACATTTACACGTTCCTCGGGCTTCATTTCCTTGGGGTCTCAGAGTCACTCCCTGAATTCAGATCCACAGGTGTTTTATTGCAGTAATCAGTACTGCTTCCTCATGAAAACATCAGCAAAAATTTCGTACAATACTCTTGATTGGCAATTTAGAAATTGAGACATACCATTCCATGTTCTAAACAGTTTTCTAATTAATTAAAGTGCTAGACTAGTTGGCGTTTCATCATACTATAGAAGGGAATCTAAATGGAATCTCAATTAAACCAATTTTACACCAAATCCATCAACTTCCACATTTCAAATAAAAGGAGAAATATATGACAAAGACAAAAAGGAGGGACTGGAAAGAATGCTAATACAGGGAATGTAAAAGGGGAGGTTGCAAAGGCATAAATAATTTTCTAAAATCACTCCCCTATGACAGACTCCTATTGACATTAAAAGACACCAAATCTGCATGTAATAGCGCTTCTGTTACGCTGAGCAGTATTTCAGAGACATGATTTTATGATTTCATCACTTAACAAAGAGTTTTCTTTTGTTATGTTTATCTTTATGGATACAAGTGAGGGACTAGTACCACAGTTTCCTATGCTCTTACTTACACATCTCCTGGAGAAAAATTAGCTGCCATATCTCTCTCAGTTGCTGAGCATATTCTTACAGAGGTTCCCCTACAACTTTTATAGCCTCCTTTGTTGCAGACCATTTATATTTAAAATTATTTATACCTATACTAGTATTTTAATTTGGATTCAAAGCATGCTTTTGAACAGTAGGTCACAATGATTTCCACTTACCATGCTTTGGCTCGCATTGCAGGTGGTGTGAAAGCATGCAATCTGGATTGCTTTCAGGTAGCACATTTTAAAAATTATGCCCAATGCTCTAATGTACAGGAGCTCTAATGCATAGCTCTGATGGAGAGGGCCAGAACAAAGCTAGTTTGAAAGAACCTTTTCCTACCCTCCAGGTGGGTCTACATTAGAAAATGTATGGTATGGATAGTGGACCCTTGGCACCAGCCGCTCTCCTCTAGAGATCTGACTTAGGCTGTGTTCATATGGTAAAGTGGTGCAGCCAAGAGAAGCAGGTTTGTAGAAGAAAACAGATCAAAACAGGGCAAAGAAACTTATGATTTGTAGGAGACTTTGGTGGATGATTTGACTTTTACTGAAATAGTGCCAGTCTCCCCACTGATTTGAGAGCTGATTCTCTGTGTCTAATGAGCTGTAATTAAAAATAACAAACACTCTCTTTCTACAAAAACATGCCTGTTGCTTGTTTAAAAGCTCGCTTTTCTCAATTTGGTAATTATCCCTACCATATTTCATGCTTACTTTTTTCCTGACAGGACCAGTGCCAAAAATTAGGAGCCTGTATCCGTCCCAGTGGCAAAGTATTCGAAGGCTGCTTGACCTGCTTTGTAATTTCTAGGAACAGTTGTCTTCACCTGCTCTGGCAGTCATACATAAGACTCATGAGATGAGTTTAATGTTTGAGATCTTCCCAACGGGACAAGAACTCAAGAACAGAGTCCTGCTTTTCCACACAGTAGTGTGTGACCATAAAGAAATCAGCTAGGAATGGTGTCCTGAGCAAAAGCATGTGTTGATGGTGGGGAGTCAGCCAAACTCCCTGTCAGAACATCATTTAGTTTTCTCACAGACTGAAAGTTATATTATTTGTGAAGAGAACTCACATTCTACAGTAGTTTGTTGACTAATGTTATTTTCCTAAAGGCTTATTATTTTAATGCATCATGTATATTCTTTTATGTCTCCTATGTTACAAGGAAAGAAAAGAACCACACTAGGAAGACTAGCCAACCAGTTACATCAGGGTGCAAGATTGCTTGCCAGCATAGGTAAAGTTTAGACACTTATTTGTGATCCCTGATTCCAGAGCTCAAGTTTAGTCACTCCGGAGGCTGCCCATGTAGATGGGGCTGATGTTTGTAAGTCAGCTTTTAACACTACAAGGAACCTTCTAGAAACAGATGGCTTGCAATCCTCTGTGGTTTTGCCTTCTTGTTTGTTTTGCAGATCCAAAATCAGTCTTTGCCATTTCTGTTTTGGTTTTTGGTTTGGTTTTTTTTTGTTTGTTTTTGTTTTTTTTCCTGAAAGTTATTCACCAAGGTTTCTTGAGTTTATTTCAGTTATTTCTTCAGCTAAGATACTAGGTGCCTTTTTTTCTTTATTTTTTAACAACAAAAAAGAGTCTATTTCTCCTCAGTGCAAGTGGGTTTCTTAATATTAGCGGGAGCTCAGTGTGTAAAATAAAAGAAGATTGAGTTATTCTGAGGAAAAAAAAAAAAACCAAACAAATAAACACAACTGAAAGCAGCTTTTTTTCTAATATAAAGCAAACATGGTGCAAAGACAGCCCCCACCTTCATCACTCAGATAAAATTTTGTAATGGAAAACCACCAAAGGGGACTGAAACTACAGTCTTGATTCAGAGAAAGTGCTCTTTGAATCCTGTGAAAATTTTAGCTGGGGAATCTAATGAGTAGGATCGAATGAGTAAGACGCAAAGGAAGACTTAGTGCTCATCAGTTAAGAAGCATACAATGCCAAAATGATACTTTTATCAAAATATACTAGTTCAATTGCTACTGAAAAAAAAAAAAGCAGCACATGAGGTTCAGAAGGAAGCCTTGTGGCTTCATGATGAATGATGGAATAAGACTTAAACAAGAATCACCGTGTTGCTGTGGAAGTTGCACAAAACAAAAAAAAAACCTAACCCAAAGCCTGGTTAAAGTTAGAAGGCAGAATGCATTTCACCTAAGTGATGTAATGCTAAGAAGTAGATCATCAAAAGAAAGTTGTCTCTAATACCAAGGGTCAAGTCAGTCTAACAGGTAAGGTCTATGCCATGTGTGCTCATCAAAAGTGTTTTCAGATGTGTTACAGCTCTGTTCTTGGGCTGTCTTTAAATGGAAAACAAGTTGAGTAGTGAGGTGATTCCTGGCTTGATCTCACTCTGGCACAGATGTGGGCTATGTACACAGTACATAGCGAGACTTGTAAGCTTGGTAGTATACCTTAGCCTTCCAAATATACCATTCACGGTCCTATTCTAGAAGAAGCTAGAAGGACTTAAGTGCTTAGTCATAAATTATAACAGAAATTAAAGTGATGCCTTAAACTTGTGTAAAATATAGTACCAAACAATTTAAAAATAATTCCTTCAAAGCAAGAAGAAGAAGATGTCAAAACTTATGATGAAAAATAAAGGCAGGCAGACTCAGTAAAATTTATATTGGGAAATACTGAAAAAAGAATACTTGAAATACATGAGCACATGCAAGTTGCCTATTTAAGATGACTGACACCCTAACAGTGCCAAATGAGTTAAACTGTGAACTTGTTGTACCACTGGCATATTTATCAATTTTAATTCCTGATAAAGACAGACATATGGGACTGCAAGAACTGGAAAAGAGGAGAGGAGAGGAGAGGAGAGGAGAGGAGAGGAGAGGAGAGGAGAGGAGAGGAGAGGAGAGGAGAGGAGAAAGGGGAACGAAAAGGGAAAAGAAATTAAAGGTTAAAGGAAAAAAATAGAAGATCCTGGGTGACTGTATAAAACGGGTGTTGGAAAACAGTATCACAGTCAATGGGAAAGAGAATCCAAGATTACCAAAGGAATTTGTATTTTACCAGGCCTTTTTTAACTTCATTAGTGATCCCAGAAAGGCAATAAACAGAGCTCCTAATTTTCATAAATGATATCGAATCGGGAGGATCAGCCATTACTTGTGAGGAACAAAGAAGTAATAGCAGAGGAAATCTAGAAAAATTAGATTTGTGAATAGAAAGTAATCAAATCATATTCAATTACAAAAGAAAAACAGTAATACAATTAGTACATTAATCCTAAATGCCCTAAAGCTAAGAAGGAAACCTAAAGCAGTTCTATGAATAAGATAGTAAGTTACGGTGAGAGTGAGCTCAATATGAAGATGCTGTTTGATAGAGTAGAGAAAAAAGAGCACTTTAAATATGGCCTCTTTGTGCGTGTCTACCGCATCAGGAAGCCAGGAGGCAACGTCCTTATAAAATAGCTGATTCAAAGCTCACTGAAGCAAATGGAAGGACTCCAGCCCCTGTCAATAGGCTTGGATCAGGCCCTAGGCATGTCTGTGTGAAGTCACTTGGAACATTGCATTCCCTTTTTAGGCACAACCATTACCACAAAGACACTGAGAAACTGAAAGAAGGCCAGAAATCTCTACTACCACAAGCATAGGAACTGGAAAGACTGAATTCAGGGTGGATTGATTTAAATGAGCACACAGGAAGCTTGGATTTGTACAATTAAATATTGTCTTATTGTGCATTTGTGCTTTATTTTCTTTAAAGAAAAGTTTATTCTTTCCAGTAAATGAGAAGTAAAACATGTTGATATATATTTTTTGCGATCCCTCAAATTTAAAAGCTTTTTTATTTTTTTAATTTATCTGACAATTAAATGTCTTTCTATATAAATATGGTTTTAATTTAAAACAGTTTTTACTGAAGACAGAAGGTAGAACTGATTCTTCCTGGCTACTGTGTCTAAGATTTTTTAAAATAATCTCATTCTTTTCCCCTAGTTGTTATTCACAGACTAGAAGAGGAAAAGAAATGTTCCTACATTTAAAAATTCAATCAGTTTTCCAGTTTTGAAAGATGAAGCTTATGAATGGAATCTGTTAGAGAAATGGAAATGGAGAAAATATTTGCTCTTGATCTATGGGCAGGAATGCCACCAGAAGACGGTTTAGCTACTAATAAACTCTGGCTTTAGGTATGTGGCTACTGACGCAGAAAGTTCAAAATGCTTTCTGTCTGTCTTTTGGACTTCCACAGCAGATACACCAGGCACAGCTACAGGTTGGGCAGAGAAGAGATTCAGAGCAGTCCTGCAGAGAAGGACTTGGGGGTTTTGGTTGATGAAAAAATGAACATGAGCCGGCTTCAGGGTGCGTTTGCAGCCCAGAAAGCCAACTGTGTCCTGGGCTGCATCAAAAGGAGCGTGACCAGCAGGTCAAAGGAAGTGATCCTGCCCCTCTACTCTGCTCTTGTGAGACCTCACTTGGAGTATTGTGTGCAGTTCTGGTGTCCTCAACATAAAAAGGACATAGAACTGTTGGAACAAGTCCAAAGGAGGGCCACGAGGATGATCAGGGGACTGGAGCACTTCCTGTATGAAGATAGGATGAGAAAGTTGGGGCTGTTCAGCCTGGAGAAGAGAAGGCTGAGTGGAGATCTCATAGCAGCCTTCCAGTATCTGAAGGGGACCTATAGGGATGCTGGGGAGGGACTCTTCATGAGGAACTGTAGTGAGAGGACAAGGGGTAACGGGTTCAAACTTAAACAGGGGAAGTTTAGATTGGATATGAGGAAGAAATTCTTTCCTGTGAGGGTGGTGAGGCACTGGAATGGGTTGCTCAGGGAAGTTGTGAATGCTCCATCGCTGGCGGTGTTCAAGACCGGGTTGGACATAGCCTTGGGTGGCATGGTTTAGTGGGAGGTGTCCCTGCCCCTGGCAGGGTGGTTGCAACTATATGATCTTAAGGTCCTTTCCAACCCTAACTATTCTATGGTTCTATGATTCTATACATACTGTGTTTTTAAAATTATAAATTCCTGAATCTTGATCTTGTGTCCATGTTTAGGCCACTAGCGGGCAAGTGAATTGTTAAACAGCTGTGTAGAAGCACATATGGGAATATCATAGACTTAGGAACAGATCTTCTCTACAGTGATGTGGACTGAACAGCACATCAGGAAAAGAAAGGAGACCTACCAGTGCAACTGTCCTTCAAAGTAGGCACTGTAACACTTTCAACCAAGCATTTATCCCAAGCAAACAGGAAGATTTGGATGATTCAATGTGTTTAGGTCAAAGAGTCTCAAAAGCAGTCATGGTTTTCGAGTACTTATCCTGTGACACCATGCAACTGGTTTGATGTAGGGATTTTATCACAGGCTGTTCACACTGACTTCAAACGAAGTCACAATGTTTCACAGCTTTGAGAAGTTGGCGCAAGTAATTTTAAATTGCACATGAAAAAAGTTAGCAAACACTATTAGGACATGCTGGTCCAGAGCATTTTTTTTTATTATTATTGTGCTATAGTCACACTTGTGAAAAGCGTGTTGTTTTAAAACATTTTGGCTTTAGTTTGTTTGGTAAACCTGATTGGGGGAGCAAAGCTATGGCAAAGAGGGCTAAAATAAATGAGAAGACAGATAAGGAGAAAAGAGCTATCATTAATTCTGGAGACACTTTTACAGACATAATTCCTGCTTTTTTCCCCCAAACCAGAAAAGACGTTGGAAATATTTGGAAGGACTCAGAAAACAAACTTTTTCCTGCTCCTACATATATATATCTATCTAATTTCATTTGACAAAATGATCAAATTTGAGTACCTATACAGGATGTCTGTAGCTAATCATAAGGATAAATTTACTCAAACAGACAAGGCATAAAATGAGCCATTGACTGAAAATTTCAACTAGAAAACTTCAAAATGGAAATAAGACACATTTTTTGACAGTAAGAAAGACACCTTACATCAGGAAGTGTTACATTTTTTTTAAAATTAAGGTGGAATCCCTGGATTTTTCTGGTTACCACAGAAATGGGGCAAGTAAAGACTTTTAACTCAATTGTTTCTGTGGTCTACTGCTTGCTTAAGGTGGCCTTCATCACACAACTTTAGGTGCCTAAGACTTTGGGATGTCTATCTTACATGTGGTTTCTATCCTCTAAACCAAGGTACATTAAGCCTTGATGCAAGATGGGATGTCTTTCTAAAATATATTTTCTAGCTCAGTTGAAATTTATTGTCTCTGTTTTGAAGGCATTAGCCCAGTTAGCCAGAACAGCTCCTTCTGATCCTGTAATTTCATTATGAAAAACACTGAATGGAATAAAATTTTGCTATTTAATTCCTTTCTTAAAATTAAAGAAAAATGAAAATAGGGAATAGTCTACAGTGCAAACACTGAAGGAAAAAAAAAAAATTACTCCCTCAATACTTGCTGTAAACCATGAATCAGGAAGAGAAAAATCTGTGGCATCACTTACCTCTGTGCTGAAAAAGAAAGATCAAGCAACTTGAGTGTATTGGCTGAAGTACTCCATCGCCTTTTTACTTCTCTCTGTGATGAGGGAGAGAACCGAAGAATCTGTGAAATGATAGATCATCTCTTAAAACTACTATTGCTCTGCCACCTGCTCTCAAGCAGTCATGCCATAAGTGTCTTCAAAGTGAGCCTCTGCAGCATTTAAAACATACACCCATCCCAGGAAAGCTTTCTTCAGTGCTGTCTGCATATTCAGGAGCTACTTACAAGCCATAACACTGCTGGTATTTCATTTGACAATAAAGGCAAACTTCTCCTGTTTTAGTCACAGGGTTTTTTTCAGACATTGTCCTGGATCCTCAAGAACGAGACGATAAATGTACCTTTTATCTACATAATTAGATTTTCATGAGGGTGTGAAATTTACTCACGAGCTGAGGACCTGAGCCAGGGTCTGTGAACCTGTTTGCTGTCTGATGAACTTCAAAAGAGAGATTAAAAGCTTTGGGTTTAATGGCTAGTGCCCTACTGTCTTTAGTAGTACTGGATGAAATTATATTACAGTAAGTCTTGTGCAGCATTTTATTGCCAGGGGAAACATCATGCAAGGTGACAGAGATAAAGAGATGATGTTGTGATTAAAAGTTTGTGTTGCTCTTGTTGAAAACATTACACTTAAGTGTCAACAGTCATATAAAAAGCGTTTTATCTCATATTGAACTTTTAAGATAGCTGGTTTCATCTTGGCCTCCAGGATATTTCATCAGAAGGGCATGTAACCACATAGGCTGTGGTCTTGTCCAAAATTACTCAACATTTGGATCTTTGTGTTTCAGAGTATTAACCAGATTACAGGCCATAATCTGTAAAAGCTCCCCTGCCACTGCTCTGTTTGACTCCATTCCAGATGAAATCTCTTCAAATAAATCCTGGATCACAGTGATACTGTTTTGTGTGTCTAGAGCCAAAAAGAAGAGACCAGAAAGAAGAGGAGGAAGGGGAAAAAATTGTACATGTTTACAGAGACAATTCCTTCAAGGGTAGAGACCTAAATTAATGAAGGTCTTCATTTATTATGTCTGGAATTCCAAAGTATTTGTTCTTGTAAGAGAAGCCAATTACAATACTTCGGGTAAAGTAATTTATCTAGTGATCTTTTCCATTTGAAACTTCATAATTTCTTACACAGTTTCTGTGGATTCACAATGTGAACATACCTAGGCATGCAGCTGTGAGTTATGGCAATTTAAGAGCAATTAATTAATTATGACATATGGTTTTGTATTACATTGTGGGTATTAGAACTGTTTTAGGATGAGAAAAGAAAGTCTAGATGCAGACAATACGCATGAAAGGAGTTAATTTAATTGGTGGCATCGCATTAGGTCATTTACTGTTTACCACTCAAGGCAGCTAAGGATCCAACTACCTAACAGTTGAGCAAATTAGTTTTTGCTCAACTGTTTCCACTTATGGCAAAGACAATACTGAGTGCACAAGACAGGGAAGACTACACTTGCACTCAGGGACGTAATTCAAGTAAAATGTATTTATGGGCTTCTTTATAGTATGACTCCCCACACTATGTGACCACTCCATACAGACTTATCCTTACACAAGGTGAAATTTAACATCAGTAGTTCCTTTACAAAACGAGCAAAGAAATACAGTGGAAAGAGGAAATAAACAGTTTCTTCATGATTACTCAAGAATTCTGTGGAACAAAGACGACCTGAGGTCTCTTCATCTTAAGCACTAGCCCACTGCATCTAAAAATCTAGTTGTTACCGTTCAAAGAAGTGGAACTAAAAAGAAAACAGTTGGCAATTTTATCCAGACTTACATGTAAAAGTAAGGGTTTAACACTAAATGCATTGCAAGGTTTGTAAATAGTAGAGTTGTTGGTTTTATGCTCAGAAATAGTGTTTCAATCCCACTGGTTTTCCTCCAGTGGCTTTTAAATGCTGAAGTAACTTTCGGGAAGCAAGACTTAAGAGCCGAAGTTCCCAGTAACCTTCAAAAAACTTAATGTATAGCAAGACAAAGAATAGCCAATTTGAAACTAAATGAACTTTTTGTTAGTCATTAAAGGATAAGTAATAGCTCTGATTGGATGTCATATTCACATGAATAGAAGTCCAGAATTTCTGATCTAATGCAGCAATGTCTCCACTATTGACTGAGTTTACTCTCAGTGTCTTCCACCATTTTACCTTATCAGATGTGGTAGCAGAAAGAACGCACCAGTATGACTAATAGTATACAAAGTATTTTATAGCATATCTTAGCAGTGTCTCAAACAGCAGATCTGGGTTTGTTTTCTTTGCTACACCCACAATATTAGAGGTTAGAGGTCTTAGAAAGGAAAGTTAAGCTTTCCTGGGTTTGCATCTGTGTGGTTTGCTGCTTCCCCTCCCCTGCCCGCCTTGTTTATATTTTGTTCAGGGATAAATTGTGCTCCATAGGAGCCACCATGCAGGGCAAGGAACAGCTGATTTCAAACTGGATTTCACAGATATTTTACAAATTCTCTTTATAGACTTGTGACAGTGGCATCTAGAAGTTCATTTTGAAAATCATTGATTCTAGTTACTGACTTAACATATTTATGCTGCAGTAAACCCTAGCTGTCCTATATGTAGAATGGGGATCTTCAACACCTTCTAGGAAACAAGTCCTGGGAGTCTGGAGAAACTTTGGTAAGGCAGCAGAACTTTGAGAAAAACATTGACTGCTGATAGCGTATACCAGAAAAAGTATTACTCTACGTGTGACTCTGATACTGTTTCTTCAGCATTCATTTTTGCAGTATCCAACTGCGTAGGTTTGCATACCAGAACTGCAAGTCTTAATCTTTGATGATAAAGTGGGTAGTAGCAGCAATAATAGTAGCAGTAGTAGTAATACCCAAGATAGCTTACTGTACAGGAGAAACATGCATATTGATGCTTCTTAAAATAAAATCAGTTTCTATACTATCTTATTGAATTTTTTTTCACACTTTATGTATGAAGAAAAGTCTTTATGGGAGATGCCATTACTCAGACTGCTAATGGGCTGGTATATTTATCATTGTCATGCAATGAACACTACAGAAGTTAACATTTCAAACACCCATTAGTCTGAGGGTCTCCTAAGAAAGTTACAATAGTATACATAAAGGATAAAGGAGGGTACTAAAAAGTCATTGATATTCTAACATGAGTTAGAATGAGGAAAAAAGAAAGAAGAAGATATTTGAGGTGGAAATTGGAATGACTGTGCCCATTGTTTGTAATAAACAATCACCCTAGGATGCTCAAAGGAAAAAACACACCAATTAGATAACCTGAAAACCCCAGACTTGTGAAGAAGTTTCCAGTTCTCCTGACTGGCACAGGCCATGGAAGGCCACCCACAAGGGTTCAGCTGCTTACCTTGTTAAACACTGCCTTGTGTCACCTGGCATGATCTATAAGGCTGTAAAGTAGTCACACTTCAACTGCCTTTCATGTGCGCTTCAAATTCTTTTTTCTTATGAGATATTCTTCACTAACAGGATTTTCCACTTTGAAAGAGAAGACTGTTTCAAAAGATGACAGAACCTCTCAAAACCACAGGAAAAATAAAAAAAAAAAAAAAAACAAACTAAAAAATCAGGTAAACCCAAACCAATGGTTTGGCATAGTTCTGAAAAGTAATGTTAGGTAGGAAGAGTTTTATTTTCACTTTTATTGAACAGGCTTGTTACCTGATATGATTTTTCACTTCAGAACTGTTTAAATGCATTTTTTTCCTGCAATTTATACTTACACAACAAATTACATGACAGACTAAATGTGTCTGAAAGAGTCCTTGCATCCTTCCCATTTGCATTTTGAACTGCCCATGTGGGTGTACACATATCATATGGCTTGTTGCCAAGGCATTCAGCTGCAACACAAAATGTTTCTAAGTTCAAAGCTTGTATCATTGTTCACCTCATTCTTATATTTTACCCTCACTTTTGTTATATCACTAAAAGATGTTTCTCTTGCATCAATAAAATCCTTAATTATTTGCTCATATTTAAAAGGTGCATGCCATGAATAAAATAATAATTAAAAAAAACCCCCAATACATAAAGATAAAAGACACCAGGTTTGTGCAGCTGCTTTATTCAGCTATTTTTAAACAGTCAGTGTATAAGGATCCAGAAAGTTCAATTAACCCATCCATAGAGATATTGTTGCTCTTTTAGCGACTTTGCCTCACATCCCAGAGAACATCTGTGGACCCTGTTGCCAGGAGGGTTCCACGCAGTCCTGAGACTTCAACTCCACTTGCAAGACCAGACCCTTTGTGCTGGCAGCCACCGACAGAATAAATATATATTTCAAAATATAGGTCAAGTTACCTGAGTATGCTCTACTTGCATATAGTATCAGTGGTCATCTTTCTTTTGTATGCTTCCTGGTATTAAATTATTCCCTTTCTCAGCAAAGTTTTTAAAAAATAAATAAATATATAAATAAAACATGATAGAGCTGCTTTTCCCCTCTCAACAGTCAGGTTTTCTCTCCTGAGTGGTAACTGGGGGAGGGGAGTACAAATCTTGCTTTCAATTTCTTGATCACATTTTTGTACTTGTTGCAGAGATTTTTCTTTACGTACACAGAGTAACAACAGAGATTGAGAATAAATTCTACTTGGAAAATACTTTTTAGGTGCCCTGAAAGTGTCTACAATTCAGGCTTATGATTGAGTCAAATATAAGAGCAGAAGATAAAATATCTCTATGGGACCTAGAAATTCTCTGGGGTTTCCAATCTTTATTTTGTCAGCAATATGCGCTGGACTTCATTGTAAGGTAGTAACCTGTGGCATCTACGATGATTTACAAAGGTTAAGGATTACATCTGCATACTCTCCATTCTCTTGTGTTGCACACCTTTTTCCTTTTTTATACTTCCACTCACTATTTTTCAAGAAGCACCTAGCTCACAGTCACTTCTACTAATAACAAATTGTTGGATCCATATGGTCAGAAAGATCACATTAGGATATCTGTTTCTCGCTGAGTATATTGTACCTCACTTGAAATGGTGACATGGCACAAATATAAATCAACAAAACCACACACAACAGTTTGTGTTATGCTTTAAGAACAGATTGCTGTGGTGATTTCAGGTATGCAGTCAAAAGACAAGCGCAGTCACAGGCTAAAGCATGTTATGATTAGACTTCAGTACTCAAACCTGTCCAGATTCTGTCTTGAATTTTTAAAATCCAAGCTATCTTATTAATTTGAGGTAAATTACTTGTATCACAGTGTGAGTCTTTCTGTAAAAGAAATAAATAAAGGTTTAACATGGGGAAATGGTGGAAAGAAATAATTTTCCATTGGGTGAAAGTCTACATTTCAGGAAGACCGTCTTCAACCACTCTGTTCATATTGCATGTACAATTTTACTTGCATATAATTTAATGTGTTTATCTAAAAGGAAAAGAAATTCTTCTACAGCTACTCCAAACACAAGGAAAGAGCAGAGTATGTGACATTATAAACCTGCCGTTTTTACTTTTTAGTGAAGTGGAATGCTATGGAGAATGTTCTCTGAAGCACATATATAATTATTTCAGTTTATGTGTATTTTTAATGAATGTGTCAAGTTATGCATGGGCTCAAGTTACCATGTGGAATAAGAGCCTATGAATATGTTGGAAACAGAAGGTTCCCTGAAATTCTGGAACTGACAGTTTAAATTACATAGGAAAAAGAAAGGAAGAATGCTGACAAATAGGTCAAAACAACTGCAACAGAGGCTCTTCATTAAGAGCAGGAAAAGGGAAAGTTGATGAGGAAGAGTGTATCCGAAGAGTGTGAAGTGCTGGCAAAAGAAAACACTTGGCAGAAGAAAAATCAGTTGATGTCAGGAGAGAAATGCAGAAATTAATGGGCCAAAGCTATGCATATAATGGGAGAGGCTTAAAGAAGCAGCTGCAAACCTGCTCTCTCTTTCTACTGTCCTCCCCTTTCTGTCCATCCTCCCCTCTTCCCCATGCGGTGTTTGTGAACATGCCTTTCAAAAGAAATCTTGGTCCAGTTAAGTGAAATGGACCTATGGCACAACTTTTAACTGAAGATTCTTGACTCCAGACCGCTGCTTGCCTGGATAAGAGGAAGATGAGTTGACTCTGATCAGATACTTAGGACAATTCAGTGCCCAAATGTAATTTGTTAGTGTTGCTTTTGCTACACAAGGATATCCCACCTTGGCTATAGTTGCCACTCCAGGAACGCATTGGTCTCCTGCAGGACCTGCCAGCTCCATGTCACTGTCTCAGGTACCCTAGGATGATTCAGGGACCTACAAGCCCGTGATAAAGCATCCAAACTGCACCCTAAATTCACTCATCATGTATTTACCCAGGATATTGAAGCTATTGACAACTACAGCGTCAATGAATGGTCAGAAGCTGTCTGTAGAGAATAATCATGCATTTGTGCTAAAAGGTCACCAGTAGGAAAATGTACAGCTAAAATGTTAATTTTTTTACCATGTCTACATAGTAAAATTTAGCAGATCTACATACACTGGTCTATTCAGTACAATTTATTGCTGCTTCAATTAATATTATACATGATCCTTATGTCCAATATCTTCAATTTCAACTTAAAGATTTTGCAAGTGGAGAATGTCTCTTTTTACTAACAATAAGAAGATACTTAGAACTGAGGATAATCACAGAAATTTTCAAGTTACCAGATTGTTTGGGTCAGTGTCAAATGTTAAATCTGGTTGTACAGGGAGCTGTAATCCACACACTAGTGTGTTATTAAATTTCTGGAAAGTAATGAACTGGCACTGGAAGTGAAAAGGAAAAAAAGTCGTAATGTGGAATGGCCCCTTATTCAGGAAACTTTGAAAATGTGAAGCCATAATAGCTGTGGTGAAGTTCCTTTAAATGAGACCTTGGTATGCTGTGGAATAAAGTCAAAATAGGAGATTGTGGCATTCCAAGTCATACTGAATAAATGCGTACATTGGGCCAAATTGTGGTCTTATTCACAAGGGAACATATTTTTTTCCCTTTTCAATAAAAAAAAAAAAAAAAGAGCAGAGAACACTTTAAGATACAGGGCACAAATGTGTAATTATTCTTGGCTAACATGGTAGCTGTTGATCATTTAATGAAACCATAATTACCATATAATGGCAGGGTATTTGTATGACAGATCACTACATTATTACAGGGTAAGTGCATGATTATTTCTGTCCTCAAAACCAGAATAAAAAACACATGGAAGTGGAAAAATAAGTTGAAAAAAGAGGGGTGGGGAATTCTGAATTTCCCAGTGCTACTCCCATATTGTTACTCCATCCCCACCTCAATCACACAGTGATGGCAATGGCCACCAGCATTCATGATTAAGCCAAATCTCTGCAGGAAACCCGTGCCACAGTACAACAGATCAGAAGGCTCTTTGCCAAATGGCTACAGCTCTAGGCTTCATTGTACTTATAGTTCAACTAATTCAATAGCAATTTGGTCACTGGTCTCTTGTCCTCAGAAGACACTAGTCTCCTGCTTGCTTAGAGAGATACTATGTACAATAGATGTAAAACGTGCACTGAAAGGTACTTAACCCCTGCTTCTATGCCTTTAAGGGAGAACAGTGAACTAATATGGTTGTCAGAGTAATATCAGTTTTGCACTGAAAGACAAATGAAATTTAATTCATCGGGACTACCTATGAGCTGAGCACTGTTTGGTACGGTTTGATTTCAGTGAAATTTTGACTGTGTAGTAAGGATTGATTTAAATTGTGAGAAAATACTTAAATGAGTCCTTGTATGGCAACCTATGTATGTGGAAAAATGCATTGACAAGTTTTGAGTTTGCAAAGTTTCACAGGGAGTTTTCTATGCTGAATAGAGTTCATCTTGAGCTTTATGAATAGGATGGCAACTTTCCATGTGGGAGGCAAAATCAAATTGTAAACCCAGCTGAATCACTGATTACCCAAGTCCTACATGCATGTTGAATGAGCTATGTAATCATCTGCTCCACCTGAAATTTGCCTCTGTATCTTCATAGTCCCACTTCAGCTGAGTCGGAGATGGCAGCCAGTACTCCCTGTTTCCGGAAAGCACTCACTGAGCCAGTATTCTAAGTTACAAGGTATTGTAAGTACAAGAGTTTGGCTCTGAATAATACTTTCTGAAATTGGTGGGATTCTTAACTCTGCTTTTCCTAGATTCACATCCAAGAAGCAGCACTGTAGTAGCTATTTTCAATCTTTGGTAATTTTTTCTTTCTTATGGTTTTTTACAGGGAAGGAAAATATACTCAGGTAAAAGCCACATGCTGTTGTTTTTCCTCAGGACTTATCATGTATCTTAGTAAAAGAAATACAGATTACAAGAGAAAAGACTTTGGAGGCACTAAGAAATCAGTCTCTGTATACTTAGAAGGCAGCTGTAATTGCAGTACCTTTGTAAACAGCTCACTTAATAAACCAGTTATTACTCTGAATGGTCAATGATTGCTCATAATAATTGCTAGGTTACTTCCCTCTGGAGAGAAATCAATCAATCAATCAATCATTGGTCCTTAGAGGGTAGTGCACCTGTGATGCTGGTGGGAATTTAGTGGCGTTTGAGTCTAATCCTGCTTTCCCTGAAGTCAAATGGAGCCTCAGCACACTCCCACAGCAGCAGCATTCATTCATTAAAAGCAACAGGTAGGAAGTGGACTATACTTGTTGCCTGATAGAGTAACGACTTCTTTAAACTATTTCCCTGATACACTTTATTCAGTGTGATGCCTTTTGTGAGCCCACCTCTCCCTTGTTTACTCTAGGTTCAAACTTATACTGGGGAAGTTTAGATTGGGTATAAGGAGGAAGTTCTTTATTGTAAGGGTGGTGAGGCACTGGAATGGGCTGCCCAGGGAAGTTGTGAATGCTCCATCCCTGGCAGTGTTCAAGGACAGGTTGGACAGAGCCTTGGGTGGCATGGTTTGGTGGGAGGTGCCCATGGCAGGGGGTTTGGAACTAGATGATCTTAAGGTCCTTTCCAACCCTATCTATTCTATGATTCTGTGAAATTTAATGAATGAAATAAATTTTGTGAACTGAACCCTCTGTTCCTGGTATCTCTTCATTGTAGGTTTCTTTCACCTCTACCATGTTTTTAAGAATTATAAATTGTTCCAATATATTGTCCAAATACCATTAAAGTAGCTCTTACAGATAAAATGGAAAATAAAGTCTATATTATGAAGCTCTAAATTCAGGAGATTAAAATGTTAATGCATTTTTTCCTATTGGTGCTCTTCGTAAAGTTTATTCTTATGAAGTTAAACATAGCTAGAATCTGAGTTATTTTAATGTTTTGCAGATTAAGGTAGTTCTGGTTCTAGTGAAAATCCACAAAAATTAAGACATTCAGCACCAGAATAAGAATAATCCTACTCTTCTTCTTTTGGGGATAGTCATCCTTTGGCTATTAGCATTTCCACTAGAAAAGAAAAGAAATCAAAAGAATTTTATCAAATCTATTTTTTAAAAAATTCTTGATCACTCAACAGGTTATCAAGAAACATTTGCCTTATCACCTCCCCATTTCACCCAATACTCATTTGAAAAAGAAAAACCTTCAAGTAATTAAATGGTGTGTTACCCTGCAAATCTTTTACAGCCATCATAATGTAGATCCAATCTTTCTGGAACAGTGAAATGTCACTGACTTTAAACTAACATGGTAGGTTTTCAAGCAAATCTCATGAGGAAAGGCATTAAAATAAATTCCAAAACAATTTGTTATTATTTTTTAGAAATGAGTTCTTTTTTTCAGGTATTGCTATCTGTACTTTTCCTCTTCTATCCATTTCTAAGCAAAGGTCGTATATTAGTATTTTTATTTTCGAATTCTCCTGGCAAAAAATCAGACTCGGGAAATTTTCTTCCAAGCTAAAATTAGTCAACTTCCAGGGTTTCAAATTCTGGCAAACCAACTTCTCCGAGGTCTCGTAAAAATTCTGGGCTGTTATCTCCATATGTCTGATAGACTTTTTTTGTGACCATAATTAAAACCGTCTGTCCTGTCTCTGTGACTTCAGGAGAATGGCAATGAGTCACAAGAGCTCTGAAAAGCTAGAAGGAGAGAGGCTGAGGTTAGCATCTTAGAATCACTTAATCTGCTATATTTCATCCGCACAGAAACGTGGATCCAAAGCACTGCCACCTGCCTCATCATTCAGGTAACTTCAGAACAAGTCACCATGAAGACAGAGGCTGTCCAGGTTTGGATTGAACCATAGAGATGTAAAATCAACTGATTAACTTGATATAGAACATAATTGTCCTTGTAAAACTAATTTTTACTCTTCTTGTATAATCTGTTAGAACTTCCCAGTAATATGTTTTCAACAGTTTCTGGGTAAAACATATTTTTTGAAATACGAGAGTATGTGAACAATGAAATGATGAATACATGAGGCACATGATGCTGAAACATTTATAGGAGTGTTATTCAGGGGAGAAATACTTAACCTTTCCAAATATAATTTAGAAAATTAGTTCACTATGATGTTATTATATAGTATTTGTTACTGCTCTACATTTCTCTCCATTCTCCTAAGTTAATTGATTTCCTGTCTTTTTTGAGCAGTCTTCAGTTCTGAGGCTTTTTTGCAACTTAGAGGAAGCTTGCTAATCAGGTGGGTCACTTCCCCAGCTCTCCCCCTTTTAAAAGATCTCCCCTTTTAAAATTAGAATTAATTCGGGCAACGAATTGATCTCATGTTAGAATAGGAGATGCTGCAAGAAATAATCTTAATGAAAGCCTTAATAAACAAGTTGTGTTCCTGAGGATCTTCTGCATTGGTAATCTGACACTCAGGGAAGTTTGACATGGTCCTCCCTGATGAGTCAGTTAGTTATGTAAGCCTAAGCAAGTGTTCATATGTCCTGGTCCCATCCTTCTCATACTAAATATTATCACCAGCTTTGGCTCTGAAATTCAGGGGAAGAAGTTGAATATCATGTGAGAATGACAGCATATGTCTGAAGAATTGATATGCTGGCTGCTTCCTGAGACTTGATGACCTCAGCACTTGCTAGAGTTCAGAAAACCAAGTATCTCTGAAGATCTGGATCTTAGGTAGTATCACTTTTTATTTTCAAAAAGAGTTGGGTACTTGAAACTAATGGAGGACCTGGAGACAAGCTCTGCACAAGGTCAAGCTTTTCAAGTAGAATAAGGTTTGCTGATCAGACGCTGAATCTCTATGAGACAGTGTGCAGGGTTGCCCTAATAAAGCAAAACATACATCTGCCATGAAAAATACTCTAAAACCAACAGGTTAATTCCTGGTATAATTCTCCTGAAATCAGCACAAGAGATGAAATTAAAAGCAACATTCTTAGGGAAAATACTTTTATTTTAATGAAGAATATTTTTTCAGCATATAGTAATTTTAAAAGGTTCTCTTATAAAATTTATTTTGATTTCATGAAAACATGTACAACTATTACTATAAGCAGGTCTATCAGGTCAATTTCCTACAGAAGGTTCTTTTTGTTGGTTTTCTTTATTTTCTTTTTAGTTTCCTGCTTTGTCATTCAGAAGGTTTACACTGTATTCCTGTACATATTTGGTTTGGTGCCCAGAAATGTATTATTTTAACAGGGCTAGTTCATTAAAAGTTATTACTTTAGAGGGATTCTACCATGCATACATAATTATATCTATGCCCTTCTACAATGGACAGCATGGTAGTTAACCATAAAAAATTCTGCTTTTTAGGGTTTATCATCTCTGCCATTTCAAATCACATTGATTTGACTAATCCCGGCATCTAACTTACTTCAGTTATTTTTTTTAAAGGTATTAAACTGTCAAAATGTAATTTTCATTCTTCAGTAATATTAGTCCTTCAGAAACTATTGGGACTCTGAATTGTCCTCCCTTTGGGCTGTTTGAGAAAGAAAGCAAGCATAGCTCCTAACACACTAAACTCATCCCAGCCAAAACCAGTAAGCCAGTTTTCAGCGTCCTGCACAAGGATTGACTGTGATGGTCTCAAAATCTTTTAAATTACTGTATTTTTCAGTAACTCCATGTCACTCTATGAAGGGAGGTTTTTGAGACTATCTCCAGGTATACAATATTTTTTTTTCTTTTTTAATATTTGGAGAAAGATTTGAATTACCAATTTCATAATGACAAGAACCTAAGTGAATTACTAAGATAAACAAGTCAAGAGACTGACATTTCCTTGCAACTGTTTCTAGGAAGCTGCATCACAAGGCTACATAAGGGTAGAAAAAAGTCTGCACATTTGCCGAGAGTTGGCATTAGAAGACTGAGTATCAGTGTGAGCAGTGTAACAGAGCATTGTATTAGTGTAGTCAGTCAGCAGCCAACATTTCCAAGCTGACCTGAAAAGCGTGTTATGTGCTGGTGCACCTTTGAGGTTACATAAATGTTTTCTGTACTGAGATACCTGATTTGCTCCTGTTACACTTGAAGGAGACAAGACATTCAGCATTTTGCTGCTTTGTCCGCCATTGCCTATCTGGAGGATAGGTTTGAGATTACTTAAACTAGTCTACATTGGCTGGTTTAGACTTTTCAAGTCCTATATTGACTGTGTTGCATATACTTTGTTTATCTTTTGTTACCCTATATACATCATCTAAGTTGGCTTGTCTCGTTTGTCCCAGTGTTGATGGGACATTAAGTAATGCTTTCACTCCAGGGGTTTCACAGTTATAGAATTATACTGATCTGCAAAAACACACATGAATAGAAAAAATTAAGTAATAGAATTTGCAATCAATGTATTTATACTTCAAATTTAAAAATGTTTACAGTATCAATTTTAATCAATAAGAAATAGATCCAGAGTACAGAGAACATTTTAGAGTTGGGGGGGTGTGCACACAATAATTACACATCAATTATACAATCTATAATCACTTTGCACTATATTATGTACTTCTACATAGATAATTCATGTTTGTGTATAACATTTGTCCACTGACATTGTTTTCTATTGGAATGCAATTATACAGTGGTGTTTGGGGAATGATCCTGTGAAGGAAATGGTAAAGCAAACAAAGTCTCTCACTCTGAACACATACAGAACACAGTAGAATCTAGTTGTGCATCTACTGGTTTTACTTGAGTTCCTCTAAATGTCTTAGGAAGTAATTAATGTCGAAGATTCATTTTCCTGTTGAATAAATTTATTCTCCATTGGTCAAATGTTGCAAACCCTGTAAGTGTTCACTAAAGTGAGGGTACCCTTGCCCTCATAGTAGAATTGTTTCTTTCATTTTTGGGAGAGAAATGCAGTGAATGTGGTTTTGACAACTGCTATACTTTGCATGAGACATTGGACTCCTTGGGTCTGAATTTCAGGGCTATTTAGCGAAAACAAGAGCATGAGGCACTGTTAAAAGAGTAGGATATGTGACACCTTGCCTAATATTTCTCTCTTGAAAACTTGCTGTAGGATTATGTGAGCTGTGCTGTTAAATGGTGTTTTACAATTATCCTATAAGCTTAGCTGCAACATGTGTTTACAGTCACTCCATCAGCCTCTGTGATATTACTGGGGCTTTTTTTAATACATTGTGTGAAAGTAATAATACACAAATCTTGCCCTTAATAAAGTCTCTTTTTTTTTTTTTCCCCCACAAGATGAGTGTGTATTGAATGTAATTGCTCTGTGTGGGGATAACTTTTTGTAGCCTGCTACCTTGGACTTCAATGGCTTGAAATCAAAAATTAATCTCCACAACTTCAATGAGGCTCACTTCTGATAATGTTGGCCCATTGACTTCAATGAAACACTACTAAAAATTACTCTCAATTCACTTTAATGCTCATTCATAATAGTATCAGACCACTGATTCTACTAGCATGCTTTCAAGACCGTGTGTTCCAACACTTCATAAAGACAAAAGCAAACCACAATATACTTCAGAATTCACTTTAATACTCATTCATAATAGTATCAGACCACTGATTCTACTAGCATGCTTTCAAGACCGTGTGTTCCAACACTTCATAAAGACAAAAGCAAACCACAATATACTTCAGCAAAAACCTGTTTCTTGTGGTTGTCATTTGTTGACTCCTGATAAGCAGGACTGAGCATTATTGCCTTGTATGAAAGAAAGAAACATCTTGCACACTTTTTCGCTAACACCTTTTATAAGCCTTTTTTATTGAGGGGGTGAGGGAAAGGTAAAAAAGGCAGGATACTATTTTCAAAAATAAATGGTTCAGAACTCCTCCTTATCATTCCTGAAATTTATATGAAAAGTCCAGTATGTTATTATACTCAGTATGGTGGTTTTTTGGGATGTTTTGTGTGGTGTGTGGTTGTTTGTTTTAGGTTGGGTTCTCTTGGTGGATTTTTTGTTTCCTTAGGGGTTTTTTTGTTTGTTTGTTGTGGATTTTTGGTTTGGGTTTTGGATTTTTAAAAAAAAAAAACCCTACAGAATTCTTGCAAGAAATTAAGATGACTGCAGATAACTGGGGGAAAAATGAGAATGCTTGCTTGCTTGAATTAGACTACAACTCATTTAGCACTCAAATTCATGGTTGAATAAGGTGTATTGCAGTTCTAACCACTATGCCTTTTTGAAATGCTCTTTTTATTCTTTATGGTTTCTCAGAGGGAAAGCATAATCTGAATTCTTCTTTTTTTTAATCCATCCGGATCTTGGGTTTGTTTTCTGTTCAAGACAAGCTCCCTGATATTTATGTATTACAATTTGCCTTGTTTGAGCTCTTCAGAGTTCGCATTCATTTAGATTTTTTTGTTGTAACCACTGATTTAACTTGAAATCTATCCCCCTACATGCAAGACAATTTTGCCATTTTCCTTCAGAAGCCAGACAATTTATAGATAAGCTCAGACCAAATAAATCAGGCAAGATATATTTATAGGTCTAATATACCATATATATTAATATATATTTTTAATCACCATCATACTGTCACTCTGCAGAAATAATTAGCTGTGAGCAGGGCATACACATCTGCTATCCAAGCAGATCCTATTGCTGGTATCCAGGCTAGGACACTTTAGAACAGCCAGTGTTTAGAGTCAGTCACTGCCTACTGCTTGTGTTCATTAGTGATGAGGTGAGCCTTCATTTCCCTGCACTAATTCACCTGAATGACTGTGTGACTATAATTATCTTTAGACCAAGCAATTTCTCCGTGAGAGAACATTTACAGTAATTCTGATCAAAGAAATATAGATTCACACTCATATTAACTTCAATACTTTGTTCTGGAAAAAGGCATTGATTCATCTTCAGCTCCTTTTCTCATGGCATGAAGCCTCGGGAAATCCTCAGTTTTGCTTTCCAAAAAAAGGCTGCATCTCAGATAGTGGTCTCCATTTTGGGTCAGCTAGATTTCTGAATATTCATGTATGAAAACCAGGAGCTTACATTCAAAGATACTGTTCCCCAACTGTAAGCAAAGTTAATGGGAGAGTCAAGTTCTGATTTCTCTACGTGATAGTGAAGATTCAACCCTGGACCTGTCTTGAAAGTTTAGCAGTAATTTTATGTTCCTGCAGCATCATAACTGAGCCTAATAATAAATCTCTAGGCATCTGTATGTTATTTTTTAAGATTATGGAATAATGTATGTATGATGAAATGAACAATTTCAAAATGCAGTCCATAGCTGAAGAAATATTTTTGGTACATCCAGGTTAGCATGTTTTGCACGGGTATGGTGTTTGTTTCTTTTTTCTGCTTTCATTTTTTTTTTTCCCCAAATGCTTCTTTTCCCTGATAACCTTATGAATGGATATCCATTCAGTTTTTAAAGATCTCACTAACTAACAGTGAAGATAGCAGATATTTTAAACCCGGTAAATTAAATAATTTAAGTCCAGCCATGTGTGTTCTACTAACCAAACAGCACCATATGAATATATGTACACAGTCTGTTACAGATACCACTACTTGCAAAGAAGACAGAATGATTTGCAATGTCAAGCATTATCTGCTATAACAATAGGTTCGAAGAGCTTACAGTCTCTGAAAAATAAAATTATTTTGCATTACTCTCACTCATGGACTCTTCACCTAAAAAGCAAATGCAAAAGAGTAATGATAGTAGAAGTAGCAAGGACCCATCATAAGAATATTCTGAAAGCTAAGAATATTATTGCTATTTAAACTGAATATTTCTTCTTCCTATCTTCAGATATGCAAACTTTGAAGTATTATTAATGTATATTATAAAAAGTGTAAGATATACAATGAGTGCAAGAAAAATCTTAGCCTTGTTTTTTCTGGTTCAGGTGTTTGATATATTAGCTTTAGTAATTTTATTAATTCAACTTTTTTTGCATATATCTTCTTTATTATGCAGAACTTCACCACTTGTACTGCTCCATAAGCTGACAACAGCTGAGTAAAACTTATTAAAATCAAAAGTTCAGCTTCAGAAAGCTGACTGTACTTTTATATTATTATAGTAATAGATTATAGTATAGTCTAGCTAAATCTAGTTGCTGTACTTGGTTGGCATAGAGTGAAGGACTGGATACACAGAAAAGCCGCTGTTGACTGATGGCATAAAAAATACCATGGACTGTTAATAATATTCTTCAAGACAAAATTATAACTTTTTAACAAATTTAGTAACTGCATTTGAATCTTGGAAGAATTACTGCTATATGATCTGGATGTCCCCCAGAAGATTAAAAATTACTTGTACCTGTAAGATAGTTTTTATCTGCATATGGTATAATTATTTTAGGGAGAAATACTGATTTAGTCCAGTTAAAGGAAATAATTCTTCCTCTAAAATTTTAATGATGAAACTTTCAATGATGATACAGTCTGCAAGCCATTTGTCCAGAAATTTGTTGCAGAAATTTAGAAGCTGAGGCAGCAAATAGCGATTATTACAAGTTGCAACTAAAAATAGCCTCTGTCATTGTGCAGATGTTGCTGTTGTTATAACATCTACTTGTATGAGCTCTCTGATATTTCTTCTTGTTCCAGACTGAAAAGGCCAAATCTATTTTGTAGGGGGTTTTTTCTATAATAAAGGACCCATGTCAAAAGAAATGATAGTTTGGCTGCAGGATTTCCCTTGCTTTTTCTTCTGTATTATGCGTGGAGAAGAAAAAGGTGACACCCTTAGCAAGCAGTAACTTTCCCCAACCAGTCCTATCAAGGGATTAGTAAAATGCAATCAATACTAGCTGTCTATTTATTAATGATGAATGAGTATCCACCTTGGGACAAAAATAAGAAAGGCATGATAAAGCCTCTTTAATGAATTTTGAACTAAGACAAATTATAATTTTCTTCTTATAGACATCTACGCAAACTATACATACTCTATAGCCAAATACACGTTCTCTCAAATTTTTAATCAAGAGAATAATGGCTAAAATCCATAATATTTAATCCTGATACGCTGATGACCAAACAATTACATTATGTGTTTCCTTTAAAAAGTCCAGAAGCTCTCAGGTAAAGTCACAAAGGTAAAGTCACAAAGACTTTCTATGTTGTCCACTCGTGTATAAAAATTAAATAATGTGATCCATCAGTAGTAAAAAGAGAAGAATGTTAGGTAGCCTTTTAGAGTAACTTCCAGTGAATGAAGTATTCAACTTTATTTAGACAGAAACTACAGTCCAGACCACTTTCTGCTAATGAAAATACACTCTGAAGTGGTGAGACTTCTAACCAAAGGACAAAAAAGAAATTCACTCATGGAGTTCAGCACATTCTGCATTTGGTGCAATTCATAGCCAGTCTCTGAGCTACCCTATTTGTGAAGACGAAAATTAAGATAAAGGTCTAGCACTGGACTAAAAACATCTTATCTTCCGGTTTTGCCAAAATTAAACTCCCCAAGCAAGGAATTCTGAAGAGTGAAATGTAAGGACACTTGCTTTGGTGCAGCACATTTTTTAGTTCTCTCAATTGTTACTACAATATGGACAGCAATGACAGAAATGCAAGTAATGTGGATGGAGGTGTAACTCTTAAAAGAATAAAGCTTTAAGTTTTCTGATAGATCATGTATAAGTACTAGAAAGGTTTGTTTGTTTTTTTTACCCAAGAGAAGTTTGAAATTGAAAGAGTTAGGTTTGAGAGGTGTTTAAACTTAAAAGGCCTCCTGTGAGTATGCTCAATACTTGAAATTCTTGATTAAAAAAAAAAAAGGAAGGAAGGAATTTGGACAATCAACAGTGAGAACTGAAACTGTAGAATAATAAATAGTTGTAAATAAGAAGGGTACTCTGTTAGAGATTCCTGTGCCAGGACAAGGATGCATTTTCAGACAGGCTAGCCTGCCTTCAAGTCTTTGACACATATTTTCTTGTAAGTTTTAATTATTTTTGTAAAAGCACTAGGACTAAAGCTCAAAGTACTTTTTTCTGACTCTTATCTATGCTTGCACTTTCAGAAACTGCTCGCAGAGTCCCACATTTACATGGCTGCAGACCTGGGAAAAATAGTGTTGCTGTTATAAAATAGAACAAAAAATAAATAAACCACAACTGCCAAGAAGCATGGCTTTGAAGACCTAGCACAGCTTTAAACTGCACTGGATGCTTACAAGCTCTGCTGCTGAGAGATCCTAGCTCCTACTTACACACTGTTGGTTTTGGTGTTGATTGGGGCTTCCAGCTTGGATGGTAAGTGAGGAAACACTGGCATGGGTAGTCTTATGAATATGCTTGTTTCATATTTACTGTTGCATGACTCGGCAGAGCACTGACAGTAGCTACCAAAACAGAAAGGCTACCTTGGACTGTGTTAGGCTTGCCTGAAAGAGCTCTGGGTGGAAGCTCAATGTTTGTTTTTTTTTATTGCATCTGTAGTTAACTTTTGTATTTGTTCATCAAGAAAAGAATTAGGAGAAAGATGGCAGGCATGTTTAGTTGCTGTTTCTTCTGAATTAGAAGGGGATGACTATTTCTGAGAAAATAAATAGAATCCTCCACTAAGTACAGTCAAAAACCTTGCGCTTCCCATTGATGCTGTCTTTCCAAGGCACACCAACAGCTGCTTCCATTAACTATTTTGGTTTAGGAACCTAAGAGGCTAAAAAATTAAGGTAAATAAATAAATAAAGGGGAAAAGTGTGCTGACTTAGCCCTGTGTCCTTTATAAATTTTACTTTTCTTATGGATGAGCAAGACCAAAGAGAACTGCTGGACCAAAAATCTGAACACAGAGAGAACACAGGGTAATCTGGTATCTCTTAGAAGCCCTGCAGTAAAAAGCATCTGCATGATTTTCTTTTCCACTTTCCTGAACTGAGCTTCTTATCAGGCTGTGTGCTATGGATAGGAATTTTGTGGGGGTAGAAGCATCACAATTTAATTGTGATCTCCATGACCCCAATTTGATGTCAATGAAGTAGCAGATTATTCTACTTTGGAGGTGCAACAATGATATCGAAGACAAGGGAAATAGATACCCAGGTGCTAAAACTGACTAGAAGAATATCACAGATTACATACTCTCTGCAGAAGCAGGTAATCTCTGGAAACACTAACTGGCTGCCCTTAATCTTCTGCTGGAGCTGCCAGAAAATTTGTGGGGAATCAGCACTGCAGAAAACCTCTGGTGCCAAGATATAACTCTTTCTCTAAAATCTGGGGCCAGGGCAAAGTGTGTAACACAAGAGAAATTGACTTTAATACTGATGTTTCAGCCTTGGAGAATTAGCTGTACTTTGTCATTTACACAGTAGGCCAGAAGTGCTGCTTTACTTTCATGCAGAGAGCGAATTAGGCGAGCGAACAATAGTGAAAACCCAACTCTCCTTCCTGAGACAGCTTCAGTGGTCAAAATAGAGCTTGGGTACTTACCTGCAGGCTTGTGAGCAATGTATCAGTCTTTCTCCACTGTGGACTTGCCATCCTTGCAAGGCTTTCAGCTGCCAGTACCAATGAGTGAGATCCTAAGAGTAGCCTCAAACCTTAGTTGCATTTTCCCAGTGGCAGTGCAGTGTGCTAATCGCTGAGCCGTTGGGATAGCCCTGTAGGGCATTCTTCTAATAGTTTTTCTAGTTCTTCCACTGATGTCCTTATACATCTTTTATGATTTCGATAGTGATGCTACTTTCCCCAGGCACTTTCCTTCTATCTTACTCTTTGCTTGCTTTTCTTTTGAATACAGGGGGGGAGGGGGCTACCTTAATCTTGCCCTTCACCCACAGCACAACCTTTCATAAAAGACATTTCCCTCATCTGCTTTTCCAACCCTGAGCATGTGTCAAGGAATTGTGAAGATGGAAGATATTTGAACATTTCCCATTTAAGTTTTGATGGTCTTTTTCCCAATTTCATGTTCTATTTAGAAGTTTTTCTTTCAAACAGATGAACAGCCAGTTCTTTTTGGTTTAAAATTAAACTCCAAATATTTTCTTTAAACTGCACTCATTTCTTTTACAAAGAAATGAAAATAAAATGCAGCACATGACATCACTTGAAAGAGAAAATTATGTTATCGTATATAGGTCTAGAAAGAAACTGTATGTTTTTAACTGCATCTCTTCCCTCATGTGTACTGCTGACAAATAGTAAAAAGGAATTCTTTTGTAACTATATATTTCTCTCACATGATACATATATAAATTCACTTGGGAATAACTTTAGCAGTATAACTTGAGATAGGAGATAGCTGATATACGTGAGGTATTAATATGAAAAATATTTTCACTGCATGTATGTTATAAAGCTCTTGTAATATTACAGGCAACAAAAGTATAGGTCAAAAAATTCTGCCCATCATTTTTTTCCTGCAGGTCCATCTTCTCTTATTTTCTTCTCCTCTGCTATTTTCATTTCCCTTCTCATCTTCCATTCACAATTATGCAGGCGCCTTTTGAGGAGATTCTTTTGCTTCACACTGACAATATATATTGGTAGCTGCAACTGCCAATAGAAGCAACAGTCAGCGGACACTTGTAGGGATCGCAAGTTGTAAAATAATAAATCGAATATTTAATACTGAGACAGAAGACTTTATCTACGCTTAATGGGTGGGGAGGCTGATTACTCATTCATAGCTACGCCACTTGTGAATGATGAGGTCACCCCTATCTCAGAAAGATAAATGCCATATCCTGTTATGACATACTCCTTTTATATAAAATTAGTTCAATTTTCTCACTAGTGAGGAATCAGTATAACTAAAAAAATAATGTCTTCAAGATAAAGGCATTTTTCTACTGTAATTCATTATATATGCTATTTTCATTTTATTTTATTTCTGTTCTGTTTTGTTCTATCTTATCCTGTTCTACATATAGTATTTTACTCTCTACCTAAATGATATCTGACTAAAGTGAAGCAAAAATTAGATGATACAATGAAGCTTTGTAGTATTCTCCCTCATACCTGTCACAGGCTCCTTCCAACAGCAGATAATGAAAATTCAAAGTCAAACCATTTAACTTTAAGTAAATGGAAATGAATTTCCTGAGAAGAGATATTTTTTCACCTGTGAAAGAAAGGAACAGTAGTACACTGACAATGCAAATAAAGATATAATATATAATTGTGATATAGAAGTATATGTAAAGCATAAATATTACATGTTATTATATTGCATACTGTCATGTAGTTTTAATTTTTATCTTTATTATATTTTGCCTAAGAGAGGAAGGTCTACAGTACACCATTAGAAACAGCAGTACTCTATTAGAATATTTCTTGGCTTAATCAATACTAAAACAACTTGCAGAATATCTTACAATAGTATATGGTACTGAGACAAAAACTATGTCACATAGACACCAGAGCCTGTCAATAATTTGAGCAAAAAGAGAAATAAATTAAATTTAAAAAATTGGGCTTGATTCTCATCTCATTGACACTAGCATATTGCACTGAATTAAAATCCATCATGGTCTGCTGTAGCACTGGTGAAATACATGGCAAATTGGGTCCATGCTATTTAATATGGCACAGAGTATAAGCTTGATATTTTCATCAGTGTATAAAATCAGTCTCAAAAATTTTTAGTGGATTTTACCATCATGATTAATTTATTGGGGAAAAAAAATCAAAATGGACTTTTCTTCGGAGATGAGGGTTTTTTTATTACATCTTTTAAGGGGTATGTGAAAGAAAAAGCTTCTGTATTCTATAGACATTCACAAACCTACTTTTGAATCCTGCTCATCTTATAACATGCAAAAGTATTTGTTAGTATCACTGACTCAGTGCGACTACTTGAGCAAGCAAAGTTACCAAGACTGACTTTTCAGTTACATTAACAATTAAATTAATATATTAATCAATACTCATAAAAGGTCTTATTAAATATCAAGAGATCCTGGTTCTGCCCATGCGGATGAAAAGCAGTGACTTTCAGGACTAGGCCAAAGAAAACTTGGCTAAAGGCAGGCTCTCTGTCCTGGCTGTCCCTTTGAAACATGAAAATCTGCTTAGAGTTGCCACTGTAGTGGAGAGTGACAATCAATGGATGGGGACTTCAACATGATTACATCCACTCTACTGCCCGGCCATACATTGACAGACAAAACTACTGTAATGGAGTGATCATTTGGAAAATGGCTACTGCCCACATTTAAATTCCATTCAGTGTTATTCCATAGCCAATTAGAGTGGTAGCCCAGCCTATATTCATGCCAGTCTTGTACTATATTGTAAGAAAAAGGAAAGGAGCAGCTCAGAAGTCTTTAATTATTCCTCCAGCCATTTATTGACCTGCTCTCTAAAGGCCATATACAGGCCTTCATCTGCATGCAAAATTTCTATTGACATCACTGGGAGGGCCACAGGCAGATGGAGGGTACTTTGTAAACCTTACATTTTAAATATGTTGTAAGAGAAAGGCACAGAATTCGCAGTCCTTTAAAAACGTGAGCAGCTTTATCTAACATTGCTCTTTAAACATGGAGCTTGAATAACGTATTTTCCTGGCAATAACATCCCCCCCTCTTCTCCGCAAGCTATCTAACCTACACGTTTCTGTAAAGTCTTCATATTTAACACTCAAACAATTGATGTCCCTATAGTATAAAGAGGATAGATAATGAATATAAGTGGGATAGAAAATTAATCCTACTTGTGAGGAAAGAGAGTCATAATTCACTTAGGCTTCTCAGCTCTTACGTTATGAGGTCTTCAGCTAACTCATGGGATCCATTCCACATCCCACAGATGCTCATTATGAATTCTTTTTATGTGCAACATGTGGGGACTAACCAGTTTCATATCTCCTGGTATTAGCTGCAATCCAAAGCATTTTGTATTAAAACAGAATGCAAACACAGATGCTATTTAATACAAAGGATTTGAACACAGTCTCTGTTTTAACACAAAGTTGGTGTGTCTTAATTTGGTTTGGAACAGCAGTGGGAAGAGAAGTCAAGATAAGAGGATGTTGTTAGATTAGGAGCCAAGCTACAAATTCAAGAGGCACACAGTTGCATGGGAAAAAGGGGAAACTGGCTCAGGTGACAGCTTTGATTTATGGAAGCAAAGGTTACAATGCCTTTGGAGTGATGGGGCAGCCTGGGACATCTGTCCCCTGCTGCCTTAGCCTTTCCAACACTCTGAAGTGCAACCTGCGCTCTGTCCCATCAACTCGCCTTGGTATGGGCTGGGTTTCCTCAGAAGAGTTACCAGCACAGCTGCTGTTTTGTGTAAAGTGCACTAAACACGGTGCATTACTTTCTTCTCTGGCTCAAAAGGCTGGCAAAGTCCAGTTCTCCCCTACATGCACGACACTTCTAGCTCCCACACCCAGCACCTTGTAGCTGCGGGTCCGTGGTTTCGAGTCACCCCAGAAGCGGGGAGAGTTGCTGGGACCCTGCTACAGAAGGGGAGGCCCTTATCTCCCCATCGCTGCTGCCTCCGACTGTGCGCAGCTCTTCTCCACTCCTGCTCTCCGGGTCAGGCTCCTCACCCCTCGCTGCAGCTGCCGGGAGCAGGGGACCGGAGCGCAGCCCCGGGAGCACCCGCCCAACACGCCGGCGAAGAGGGCTCTCCTGTCCGTGCCTCCTCCCGCAGCGGCTGCGGCCCGACGCCCGCAGCAAGGTGGGGGAGCCCCGGCGGGGAAGGGGGCGTCCGGCTGCCCACTCGCGCTTACTGCCCAACTTTCCGCGCTTCCCTGCCGGCCTCCTCCCTGCGCAGAGCAGCAGCTCGGCGAGTTGGGCAGCCCCGGGGGCACCAGCCCCGGGCTGGCCGATCCGCGGAGCACTGCTCTGAGGCGGAGAAGGGCAAGGGCAGGCGGGGCGGGCTGCGCGCAGCCCCTGGGCGGCACAAAGGAGCCGCGGATCTGCGGCCGCGCATCCCCGGGGGATGACTGGGGCCGAGCCACCCTCCGAGCCACCGCTGGAGCGGAGCGGTGCGTGCTGCAACCGGTGGAAGCTCTGCAAGGGGGGTTTGCACAGCTTTCGGCGTATAATTGATATGTTGAAGCAGCAGTAGGGATCAGTGCGTGCACAAGCACCACACACCTTACAAGTTTGACTAGCAATAACATTGCTGCACACTAGGAGGGGAGGAGAGTCAGCTCCTATAATAGAGAACAAACTCTGCCATTGCAGAAAAGCGGCGCACTTCCTCGCTGGTGAAAACCGTCTCTTCATAGAGAGAAAGAAAAGGGGGGTAGAGTGAGGGGGGAGCAAAGCAAAAGCAAGTTACCAAGAGCAAGAACTTGTGCTGCAACAATCCTTCACTCTTCTCCTCAGGACTCTGGGAGCAGGGATATTCCTCCTCCCCCTCCCCCCCCCCCCCCCCCCCCCAGTTGGCGCTAGCCCAGACTGTGGTCAGCCGCCTTTATTATTACTTCATTGAGACAGAGAAATCCTCTAAGACTTGCATTTTGGGTGGAGGGTGGGGGGTGGAGGGACGAGAAGGAGGAGGGAAAAAGGCAGCATTTGCTGCTCATCATTTTCACTGCACCGCTAAAGTAATTGCGCCCCCCTCTCTCCTCCCTGTCCCTCCTCAGCTTGGATTTTTCTCTTACATCTACAGCTCCAGTGGTATTAGACGTACCTTTTTTTTTTTTTGGTAGCACTGATATTCCTTCTCCCCCCCTCTTCCCCCCCCCCTCCCATCTTTACGCGTTGCATGTTTGCAATTCGGTAAAATTCCCCCCCCCTTACCCCCAGCCCCCCCAAACTCCTCTCGATCTCAGACCAGCAGCGCACATCAAAGCGCCCTTCCTCACTCTCTCTCAGTGGCCGCCACTCACTAATGGGATTGCAGCGTGCCTGGCTCCGCTGCTGCAGCCGCCGGAGGGAGAGCCGCTGCTGCTGCTGCACCGCTTCGCCGAGACTCGCCGGGTGCTGAGCCGCGGGGATGATCAGGATCTTCCCGGATTTCAGCGTGCAGGTGACGGCGGCGGCGGCCGGCGGGGCGGCCGGGGGAGTGCCGGCGGCGCCGGGCATGGGGAGAACCGGCGCCGCGGCCAACGGCAACCCGCAAAACGTCCAGGGCATCACCTCCTACCAACAACGGTGAGCACCGAGGGGGAGAGGGGTGTGCGGCTCTTCCTGAGGCTCCCTCACTCCTTTTTCTTTGTGCTTTTGTGCTTCTTTGTTTTCCTTTTCTTTATATTTCTTTTTTAAAATCTCTTCTTGCTGTTTGTTGGGGGGAGCTTGGTTGGAGGGGAGGTTTCTTTTCCTCTTTTCTTTTTTCTTTGTTTTTAAATACAGCATCTTTTAAAATGCACTGAGAAGTAAACACAGTCTCCTAGTTTTGTCTCGGATGAGCTGGGAAGAAACAATAGAAAAAGAAAAATACCCCCCCCCCCCAAAAAAAAAAAAAAAAAAAGGTAACAAAAAGAAAAAAAAAGAAAAAAATAAAAGTGAGACCTCGGCAGCTTAGCTTGGCTGCTGCAAAGTTTGGGATCCCGTCCGCTCATCCCTTCTAAAGAGGAATTTCTCAATGTCAATGCCTTGTGCAAATCCCAGTGTGTGGCAGCCAGGGGGATAATTGATCATGGTATGCTGATTGATAATTTGCTTTCAAGCAAGAAAGAGAACAATTTTCACTTGGGGTTGCACACTTGCAATTCCACATTGTAGTTTAACAGTATTATCGTGTCACCTGTTACTACAGGGAAATATAGTACGAACCCCTAAGTATACTCAGCCCTGGCTTGTGGAGTTGGGTTTTCTTTTCCATCTTTAGTGCATTCTAATGCAAATGCAGGAAATTCACAGAGAGCGCCTTTAGGAAGCAAAGCGTAGAAAGTTGGCAGTAAGTCATAAGGAAGTTTAAAGACCTTCCCTCTCCCC
This sequence comes from Ara ararauna, assembly GCA_028858755.1. NCBI lineage: Eukaryota > Metazoa > Chordata > Aves > Psittaciformes > Psittacidae > Ara > Ara ararauna. Next base: position 52,078,242 of record CM054380.1, read on the forward strand.
CTAACAATTCATAGATATGTGCTGATATTAACATGAAGCTTAATTAATTACCTGCCATTTCTTTGTGTTTCAAACCCGAAGTTTGGATCTGTTAGTTTCTAATCAATCATAAGCTTAGAACCGAAGTTGAAACCTCAAAAAAAAAAAAAAAAAAAAAAAAAGTCGATGACAACAGATAGATGTAGGCTGAAAACGGAACAAAACGTTTAAATTTCTCTAAATGCAACAAAAAGGGCACTGTCCCAAGTATCTTGCTTTCCAATATTGCATTAAATTAAATACTGAGAAAAATGCGGTATAATCTCAAATATCCAAACTAAATGCCTCTATAAACTTTTTTTTTTTTTTTAAAGAAAAAGAAAGATAGGAAGTTTCAGCATAATATTTCAAAGTTAATTAGTTTAGGAGCCAGGTCTAGATAGTCGACCATTGCCTGTTTCGTTTTTCAGCAACTTCGAGTTGCTTCCTATAGTTTTGGAAAGCACATGATGTATTTTCCATTTGATGCCCATGATATAAAACGTTTGATGATAACTTTTGTAGGTTTCATAAAATTAAAAATGCAAAAATAATAGGAAGCTGATACTCCATAAATAATACCTGATGATGCCTAAGCACTTACTTACGCAGCTGAGAAACATTTGAAACTAAGCATGAGTCTTGTTTTGCTCAAGCAAACACACCGATCTTTCATATATATATATATATATATAAAAATTTTAAAAAGGCTTGAATGTGAGAGCTATAAAGAATGGATTAAAGTTTATTCCTTTTCATGGTTTCTGTATGATTTTTGTCACTTATAAGAGATTTAAATTACAATGGAAACTGACGGACACTTTAACGAGGAAGTACAGGCAGCAATCACAACAGTTTAGTCTGTGAAGTGGGGAAGTCAAGGGTCAGAAATGTCAGATTGGCTTTTAGACAAATGAAAGAGACCTCTGGAGACTTTCAGTTAAACAGAAATATATAGACAAGGCAGTATGCAATTTTTTAGTACTTCGCGTTTAATGGTTTGATTATGTCAGTCTGTAATCAGGGCGAAGTCACAAAAGCAGTACTCCTCTGACAAACTACTAACACCTCTAATCCAAATAGTGAGTAGCAGATAGATAGCTAAATGCTTTGCCTAATAGGAATCCCAACCAGCCTGGATGTCTATCACAGTGACCTGACACCGGGAAACGTTTTTGCGCTTCTTCCAAATTTTGTCGGTATATTATTGACAAAACAGCGTGCTTTACATCGAACGATTTTTCTTCGCGCTACCTGGAAATGCGTAAAACACAGCAGACCTCGACGCCTTCTTACACTATTGCCAAAGCCGAGGTGACACCTGTTAACTTCCCCCCCGTTTTTTCCCTTTTCCGGGGGGAGGAGGCAGGTTTGCCGGCAGAGAACAGCAGGTGGTACCTCCTAGACGTACACCCCCCCCCCCCCCCCATCCAGTTCTACACCTCCTCCTGCACCCGGCCGCCTCCCGCAGCTCCCAGTATCGCCGGCGCGGGGTCGAGGCAGCTGCGCACGTGCGCAGCACCTGGTGGGCGGTGGCTCTGTCCCTCTCCCCCGGGGCTCCGCGCAAAGTTACGCTGGCTCGGTTGCCTCCTGCGGGGAGAATCCCCCGATGCGCGGACGATGCCCGGCAGCCAAACTTCCAGGTGCTTTGGTAACTTCTTTTCCCCTGCCGGCTCTGTCCTGCGGCTCATACGCGCTCAATCCCCCCCTCCCCCCCCCGAACTTTTGGAACTGTCGCGGTAACGCTTTTCGTGAGTAAATCCCCCCGACTTTCGGGGATTGCTCGTTTCCCCGCGGGATTTTCCCTGGGAGCAGGATCAGGTCCAGGAGCTGGATCTCCAAGGCGGCAGCAGAGCAGCCACAAAGTTACCTTAGGGATGGAAAGCTTTTCGCGAAGGAGTGACTTCTCCTTTGAAAGCTCCAGAGCTCAGGTTTTCCCGGTGTCCTGGAATGAACAATTAAGGTAGCAGTTTCTTTTCCCCGCGCCTTTATTTCATGAATAGTTTCATAATCTCCAGTAAACCAGCGTGAAGTGCTCCTCCCTTTCCCAACAAAGCGGGTCACCACTCTCCGTTAACGTTTCCAGCATTACGCCTTTTATTCCGCCGGTACCAGAGCGCACTCACTGCCGGAGAGGGCTGGGGGGGTGAGTGGGATCCCCCAGCCCCCCGCCGGCCCCCCGCCCGGGGAGGCCCCATGGGCCGCGAGGTTCTCGCCTTCCCCAACCGGCGGCCCCCTCCAGGGCCCAGGGTGGATACGCCGCCAGCGCCCGCAGAGCTGCGGAGGGAACCCCTGGTCCCTGCAGCCCCCAGCTCCGCTCCCTGCTGGAGCCCGGGCTCCCGAGGAGGAAAGTGTGCGAAACTGCAACTGAGTGGCGTTGTTGCGCTGGCAGCGGAGGCTGCGTCCCCTGCACGCAAAGCGGTGAGCGGAGCTGGGGAAGCAGCTGGAAAATGCCCAGCGGTACTTTCACTGCGGCCAGGCCCGGCGCTCCCTGACTCCCTCCCCTCCTCCCTTCCCCTCCCCGCCCCGCTGGCCCCACGGCCTGGCACCCCGCGGAGCCCGACCCGCGGGCGCCGGGGGGGTGAGCGCGTGTGAGTGTGCGGGAGAGTGTGTGCACGCGTGAGTGTGTGTGTGCGCGTGAGTGTCTGTGTGCGGTGTCGCACCTGCCGGCGATGCCAGGGGCCGGGCTGCCCGCCGAGGCTGTGCCGCCGCTCGCTCTACCCGCCGCCGCCGCCGGCCGCCGCCGCTGCTTGCGCTGGGCATGTCTCTGGGGCCGGCGGGGCCCCGGCTCTCTCCGCTCCTCGGCTTATGGACGGCGGCAGTAGCAGCGCTAGCAAGCGAGCGAGCGAGCAACCTGCATCAGGACTGCGCGGAGGAGTGGGAGCCCGCGATGCTTTGGCCTCAGTACTTTTCCTTAGCCTGTCTGGCTAAGCAGGGCCATTGCTGCCGCCGCTGCTGCTGCTAGACACACCACACACACCAACATCAGGAGGGGGAAAAGTAAGGGAGAGAGGAGAAAAAAAAAAAAATCCCAGGAAGATGGCGCCCACCAAGCCAAGCTTTCAGCAGGATCCTTCCAGGCGAGAACGGTAACACTTTCTCTTTATTGAACCTGCAGCAGCAGCAGCAGCCGCAGCAGCGCCGGGCCGGGCCGGGCCGCCGCCGCCGGGGGCCAGGGGCTGGCTGCCATGCCGGGGTGGGGGGACCTGCCGCCGGCACCCGCTGCTCGCACAGCCGGGCACCGGGAGTTCCTCCTAGTGCGTACCGCCAGCCGCACACACACACACAACATACACACACACACACACACACACATATACACACACACACACACAGACGCGCACAGACGCACAGACACACAGACACAGGGCGAGCCGCGCAGCAGCGTCGCCGCTCCGGCAGCCGCACCGCCGCTGCTTGCCGGAGCCGGTGCTTGGCGGGGCGCGTTGGCGAGCGGGCGTGTGTATGTGTGTGTGTGCGGGGAGGCGGGAGCCCCCCCGGGCGGCCCCCTCCGCTCGGCGGCTCCGGGGGCGCTGGGGCGCCGCGCCAGGCCCGGCTTGCCGGGCGGCGGGGCCGGCCCCACCGGTGCGGTTCAAGTGCGGCTAGGCCGGAGCGGAGGGGCCGCGCCTCCAGCTGCGCCCCCGGGGCTGTCCGGCCCGGCCCCCGCGACCCGCCGCCGGGCCGTGGGTGGTGGCGCCCCCCGGGGCGGGCAGAGCGGAGCCGGTGCGCGGGCGGGCGGGAGGCGGTGCGGCGGTGCGCGGGGCAGGAGGCGGGGGCCGGGACGAGGGAGGGGGGTCGCCCTACCCCCCGTTTGGTTCCCGGCCCGCAGGCTACCCCATATACTTTTGTTGAGGGAGAGTGCTTGCTATTAATCTGCTCTGCTGGTGACACGAATTGCCCGTAGCGGATTTGTTCTAGTAAAGTGAATCTTTCTAGAAGTGACTGGTAGGAAACAAGAGTACAAGTTCGTGTGATGTTACTTAGTGATTCTTACAAAGTGCTCAAAGCTCCATTGCTACACTTCGTGGATACGTATGCCCAGGCGGAGAGCAGCCAGGGGGTTTGGAGTGGGCTTTTTCCCCATCTTCCTCCCACTTCAGCGTTACCCGTGAAGTAGGTAAGGGGTGAGGAAGGTTCCTGGTTAGTTGTAAAAATGGAAATTAACATTTAGACAGCTTTTAAAAGTAGCTAGATCATGTGTTACTCAGTTTATATTTCACAGCACAAGTCTGAAAAATATTTCAACAAAAAAAAAAGTAGGGAATCAGGCTTATTTTAATCTTAATTTGAAATTTACAGGTTTTTAGTATGATCAGCATTTCTAGTACAAATTCCACACCCCACCGATTTTATCTAGCTGTGCCATTTTTCCTAAGGAAGCAGGCTGACTGGTATCAGAAAACCATACATTTCATATTTGCCACTGAAGTGTTAGTGCGGCTGTGTTAGACACATTAGTATTAACTGTTGCACTTTGACAAGGCTATATATTGATATGTAGCAGAATTTGGAGATACACATAATGGGAAAACAGTGCACCCTCAGAAGTCAATGACCTAACTTACAGATTTTCATCTTCAACTATAAATATTTATTTTTTTAAAATCTCCATTTCAGTGGCTGCAGAGGCGTTTCTACTGTGTTAATAACACTTATAGCAGCAGGCTTCTCTCCTGCAGAGCTCTTTGTTGGAAAAACAATTTGTATCAATAAGTCCTGTCGTCCCCCCCCAACGCACAATTCTGCTGTCTTCTTTCTGAGAATGGTACTATATTAGTCTAAGTGTATTTGCCAGGATAGCTTCAGTAATCTCTCCAGCAGAAGCATATTTGTGTGCCATTTTGGGAATTTCTCTGAGATAGGAATCTTGAAGATAGAATTAATTTCTAGGGGAAACTTCATAGCCTGTGCATGAGTGCTTTCTTTATCACCTGTCTCCATTTGGCATTCGGAGAAGGTAAATCAAAGTGCGCGATTTGTTATTCTGCTCCACTTGAGAGCTGAACTAAATAACACTTGGTCTGAAATTCTGATTGAAGTTGTAGGAGGATATACTGTATTTAATTTAATGCCCTTTAATAGCATCTTCTTGTTCAGCTCTGATGCTGTCATTTTAAAGGTTGGATCAGAGTAGTTTTTCCCTGTAGGGAGTGGGAGGAGTAATCATTTCAGGGGGAAAAAGTAGTCTAAATTTCTAGAACACTAATAGCCACAAACTTGGCCTAGTGTCCAAGCAGTTGTTTTTTTGCCCTTAGGGTTCACTTTGTTATCACTCTTTACTACGCTCTGAATAGTTCAGGTATAAATATTGCATGTAGAAGCTGATGACGTTTTTTGTAGCAGAAATAACAGCAATCTGTTTGTTCCTTAAAAAAAAGAAAAAAAGAAGTTTTGGAGAAGATCGATCAGTGCTTCAATAAACAGGCACTCATGTACATCGTATTGAGAGTTATATAACATGCTCCTGAAGTCTTGCGTGTAACTGTTTATCTAAGCTGTCTGTACACATCCTTCCAGCTGTGTGTGCCAAGCTGTTTGGAGCACAGGCGCAGTCCAGTTACCTAAGGGGTTTTGCAGTCTCTTCTTAAATGCTACTTTGGTAAACCAGTTCACAGGATTGAGAATCCTGGAAGTGAACTTTGTGTAACGCTGTTTGTTTCGTCTTCACTTCCACAATATTTAAGTAGATGATGTTACATTTTTTCAAGCAAAAGGTGAGTGGTTACAAAACAACTGTACAAAGCAGCAGTCTCTGATGCAACCACGCACTTAATTTGTTTTGAAACTTTTTGTTCACTTTTTTAGGTTTTCTAAAGAACATTTGAAAAGTTACACACATTTGCTTGATTTTCTTTTTAACTACGAGTCTTAGCAAATTTTCCAGTTACAGTAGCAGTTTAAGGTTTTTTTCAATTGTATATACCCAAGAAAATTAAATAGATAGAAGTGTCATGCATGTGATATTCCAGCATTGGTTTGTAAAGCATATAATAATATTGGAGTGCTATTGGTTTAAAGTGAAAGAGAAAAAAACCCCTTTATTTTGGCATTTCTTTCTAGAGCATGAGCTTAAACATAGCAGTGATAAATGATGATATGCATTGTCCAACACTTGCTTTTATATAAATAGCTCCAGAAGATTGCTTAAATGATAATCGAAAATATGAAATAGGGTGGCCTTCATATCACAAGGCCAAGGGTCTACAAATGGAAAAACTGAAATAATGAAATATTTCCAAGGCAACAGACTGTCAACAAGAACAGTAATGCATGGGCATATCATAGAGCTACCAGAGAGGATATTAGATGTTATAGCTCTAGAGCCAGGAGTTATAATGACCTTTATTAAATAGAGCCCTCCCACATTACAACAATCTTTCTGATTTCTGATTTATGGATTAGCAGTCATACTACTCTTCATAATTTGAAACATTATCACACTATATTTGATTTGCTGCATTTTCCTCCACTAGAATCCTGCATTATTTAGAGCTTACACGAGAGTATTGATCAGCAAAAGTTATATCACGTATTTTCAGTAACTAATGGGATTCCTAATAACAAGGTTTTGTCTGCAGCAATGTTTCTACATTCTTCACAGCACAACTATTTTTTTTCTTACCAGTTACATCCAGTTAGCTTGTTTTCCACCAGTTTAACGGCATTAATATTCTAATGCTATATTATAAATAAGTTATAAGTAATTAGATAGTTTTGCTACTAGATTAATACAGCATCCAGAACCATAGGTATCTTTAAGAGAATATCAGGATATATTATCAACATCTGTCTCCGTCATTAGTGTCTCACTTGAATTTTGGAGTCTAATATACTGGCAGTTTCAAATCACATTTGTTTGAAACTTGGCACACAAGTTGCCAGCTCAGATGTGAATTTTACTGCGAGAGTGATGTAAAACAGTTGGTGCAAATTGACGTTCTAGGCATCAGTTTCATCAGCATCCTTCCTAAAGAGTACAATGTTTAAATAAATGTTTGTTTTCATAAAACAATCATTATAACAATAACTTCTTTCTTGGAAAACTTATTTTAAGAGAAGTATTTTGAATAACTGATCCTGTACATGAAGAATAACTATGAACATTAGTTTTATTAACATTTTCGATTGATTCTGCTCCCACTGAGGTCCGTAAGATGAAGCAGTTTTACAGACATGGTAGAATTTAATTTGATATCAATTAAGTAATTGTTGGGGTTTTTTTAGAATTTAATAATATGAGACCATTTCCTGAAATCTCATCCCATGTGAATAAACCTTACATTCAGCCAGTCCATCCAATAAAATTTATATTATTGTCACTAGTAGCTTTTGCAGGTGTAAAAGCGCCTCATGTGGGATGAGATTTCAGCATTAGTCACACTGTTTCAAAATGAATGGAGCAAACTTGTTCTGCAGGATGTCAGCTTGGAAATTTGTTTTTATATTTGCCACAGAAGATATTTTTAAGGTACATGGCCAAGACTTTGCATTTTCATCCCAGTCATTTGTTTCTTTGGTTGGTTTGTTTGCTTGCTTCTGCCTTTTTTTTTTTTTTTTTTGGAAGCTGCCAAAGATTTATGGCCATGAGAGGAAATGTTTTTAAAATTCATTTCATAATAATTGCATTTTTTCAGAAGAGGCAATTTCTATGTAATATTTATAAGGCTACTGCATGTTATCTTTAACATACAAAGTCCCATTAGTGTGAATGAGGTGTGTGACTTTTTGTTTAATAGGACTTTGCATAATACGGATAATTTGTAATAATATTGCATTTTGCTGCATACGAAGATGTGCTATAGCAAGAATATAATGGTTGGTGCCATGTCTTATATGACTAGAGCATTGTTCTTTGACTAGCTCAAGCAGTAGTTTCACTATACACAAAGTCCTAGTCAAATGAATAGGACTGTTGTGCCATTGATTTGAACAGGACTTTGCGTAGTAAAAATATTCGTTGATTTTGTATGCTCTAGTAGTATATTACATGGGACAAACGAGGTATGGTAAGGGTAGGATAGTGTTTGTATCTGTAACTTGCAGAATTGGACCCTGTCTTTGGGAGAATACCGAGTTCAAGTTATACCTTAATTTTTAAAAAGTCCCAAATGAAATGATGCATGTAATTAAAGTATACTACAGAGAATCACAAGGAAGGATAAAAGTATTTTTACCATATGATTCAATAGATACGAATTTGTTCTTAGTGAGATCACAATAACAAACTTTAACATACTTAGTGAGAGAAGGAGTGAGCGTTGCATCTGTGTGTTATTATAGAAAGCAAAAGTCTTGAGATTCACGAGTAAAACTGGAGTGGTCCTTAAGGAGATTTTGCTGTAAGCCTGCTGCAACTAGATACTGAGAGTTATGCCAGCCCTTGCCCGGCACTCTGCATGCCGGCAAGAGTCGGGCACGTTAAAGAACAAGTGATATGTAAGCAAGAATTTGAAACGGGTTACCAAAAGCAGATTATTGAAGATTTCTTAACAGACAATTTTCCCAGCCTTTCATATATGTTGAATTTTGGAGTTTCACTCTTTGGTTGTACCTTGTCATTTTTCTGTTCTAGGGAACTTCTCACTGGTGTACAATGTCTGGAGAAGACTTTTAGAATAATACTGAGTATTTCTGTAGATATGTCTTTATATGTCTTAGTGTGTTTCAAAAGGTCTGTAAACACTATTCTACACATTTTACTGATGAGATAGTTACGCACAAAAGATTCTTGAGAACTAGCAGAAGTGGAAGAAGATGCCAATGTTAGCACTAGGAATAAAATTCCAGCCCCCATTTTGACTGTGTATTCAAAGATTACACTGCCTTCATTAGAAGTATTCACATTTCTTTTACAGGCAACACCTCCACTGAAATAAAGTGCTTTCAGAAAATGGCTTGATTGCAATTTAAAATTAGCTGTTAGCTTGATATATAATAGAAGTTCAACACTTATGTTAAATAATTTAAGTGGAGAAGTACTATTCCATTACCTGCAGGCATGTTAGGTTTACATATGTATATAATGAACTTACAGGATATAGCCTGAATAATATGTATGTGTGTAATCTACAATAATGTCTCTGGGGCTTGGATTTTCTGAAGAGCCTATTGGATTTAGGCATCCAACACATACTGCATTTCAGTGAAATGTGGGCACCTAAATCCTATAAGCCCCTTTTAAAATACTTTCCCGGGAATTTTGTCTCCAGCAGGAATTTAGAGCCAGCTTCATTACACATTACATTGTTTTAAACTGAATTTTATTGACTAATGAATAGTCGTTAAGCAGTCATTTTGGATTAAATCCTGAGGGGTTATAGTTTCACTCAAATTTGGGCACATTATTGATATATTATGATGGGGAAGGATTTTTTTCCCCTCTTGCCTACGTCTCATATTTGAAAGTCATGTGCAAACTCACATTTATGATCAGTTTACTCACAGCCTAGGCTTATACGAGTTAGGTAGTTCAGAATTGTCCTGCCGAAGCTGTAACTAATTTAGCAAAAGTATAACATACGAAATTTTAGAAGAATGCTTGTTAGAAAGCTGTTTTTTCTTAGAGATGATGGGAGGCAGAATTTGTTCCTTTGTGGGAAAAAAATGTAAGTGGGCAGTCTTCACAGGTCAAGGTTGAGGTCAATAGAAAGTACTGAGTGACTGAATCTGTACAGTGCTGGCAGCAGGATTAAAAAAGGAAAAAAGTCTTAAAAAAGAGGATAGCTGCCAGTGGTGCTTATCCTTCAACCTTCACAGCTGCAAAAAAAAAGTGAAAATAAAGCAGCTGATTTTGTTTGTCTGACTAAAGTTAGGTATAGGATTGACATGTTTGCTTCACCTCTGCGTAAATTACTAACAGTATGGACAGGAGGTTCTCAAAAAAAAAAACTGTAAAAAAACCAAACCTGTTTTCTATGGGTAAATAACAAACAGAAGATGAACAGAAAAGAGAAACAAATACTTTGGGCTGATTTATATATTCAGTCTTTCTGAGGTGCTGTTCAGTTTCACAAGAAAACTTGCATTTCTTGTGGAAAATCAGAAGTACAGTATTTTTTTTCAACGGCTGAATGAGCTAGATGAATGGTACTCAAGTAGCAGTGTTTGAAGGATCCAGGTAGTTTACTAAAGTATCTTAATTAATTGGATGTTCACTTTAATAGTGAGGTTTCCTGTTTGTAGGCAGAGCTCTGTAACAAGAACATATATTTGATACGTAAATGATATAGATATGATTTCAAAAGGCCTATTTTTATTCAAGATCTCTTTTTACTAAACAATTGTTTCAGATTAACAAACAAGAAGAAATAAATGGAGGTGACATAAAATACAGACTTCAGATGAAAAGCGTGTTAGAAAAGATACAGCAGATTCCAGATCTTTCAAACATATTTGCTGTTCCTTTAATCAATCGCTCTGCTTACACTCAAATTTGAAAACTAAGTGGTGCTGTCTTTCCTTTTATTCCTTTGTTAACGGGAAGAAAAGTGCTTCTCTACAGAGCTGTGATTTGGAAACTGTTATTCCATGCTATTTGAGGGCTGTTTTTAATTTCTGTTTTTGTATCACTTCTCAAGACCAGAATTGGAGGCTGTAGGATATAGCAAACACTGCAAATCCCTTCTTCTTCCCCCCAGAATTATTTGAGATTCTGAATGTGCATCTTTAGGAACATCCAGTATTTGGATTCTGGATTTAGGAATCTTCTCGAAGTGATTATTTTGTTTGTTTGTTTGTTTGTTTCTTAATGTTTTTGTGATACGACTGGGAAAAAAAGCAAAAAAAGAAAAGAAAAGAAAGTATTTTAAGTACTATTCATGACTTATTTTTTTTCTTGTGGCAATTATCATATAGTACAATATTTGTTCAGTTCAAATAGGAACAAGCCCCAGAATGAAGGAAGTGTCTTTTAAGTGTGAGAGAATGGCAGAATATTCTACCTGAAAACCAAATTTAGAATCCTGCTATATTTATTCTGGTTTTTATTAATTGTGAGGAAAACTTTATAAGATTTTCCACTGGCTTGTGTACATATATACCACAAAGTGTAGGCACATGTAGATAGACACAGTATATGTATTAGCTTGAAAGAAAATAACGCTAGTTGCTTGTCTTCAGCAAGCTATAAATGTCTTACTTTAGATAAAGTTAAATGTAAATACATGCATTGGAATGGTGATTTTTTCCCTCTAATGCTGTGAGGGAAAAGTAGGCTCATCCTTTTTTTTTGCACATTTTTATTGTTCTGTGTAAATGTAATTTGTTAATCCTGTGAAATTTGTCATAGATAAATTTGCTTGGATTATCTTGTCACCACCGTATCTGCATTCTTTTGTTCATTGCTTATTCATAATTTAACAGTCTGGCAGTGAGCCTTTTTGGGATGCTCACAAAAGATATATGACCTCTACCAGCTGCTACTATAACCTGCAGAATGCACAGCAAGACATTAGAAACGTGAGGATTCCTCTACTGATTAAAGTGCTCTTCATTTAAACAGTCTGTTCATAAGAATCTCAGGAATCTTTGTGGATAGCAGTTTTGATTTTTCTTTTCTCACAAAATTAGTTTTTGGGTTTTTTTTTTGTTTGTTTTTTTTTTTTTTTTTTTTCCCCTGAATGGGAAAACTAGCATTGACTCTTAAGATGGTGGTGCTTTGCTTTCAGATGGACTAATGGAAATTAAATCCCTTATTATATATGCATATGTGTACATAAGTGTGCATGTGGATATACACCTTTGCATATATCTGTACCTATCTTTACCTCTGCATGTGTATATATATGTATTTGTCCTGCAGTTTTACAGTGGGAGAAATTAGTAATGTGTTATTTTAAAACTATCTCTTCTGTTAGGATATTTTTCGGCACATATTATTATGCAGTACTCATTTGCAGAAGAGTTGTCTGTTTTAACCCTGCTTTACCCTCAGCATCTTACAGATTGTATTGTGTAAATACTTGATATTATACAGTACATGAAAGACATTAAGTAGAATGTTACTTGAAGTGTAACAGCATTTTAGATTTTCATTATTTTTCTGACTCAGTTTAGCATATAATTTTTTTCCCTTTTTTATTTTCTTTTTTTCTTCTTATCTGCAGATCAGCTTGTGAGTAACGGCTAGTTTTTACCTCCCCTTTGTGCTGGCACATGATTATAGTTCAAAATAATTCATTGCTAATCCATGCAGTATTGGTTCATCTCCATCACTCTGTTTTGTGATTAGAGCCTCAGGCCTGTAAGAACATCCTTCTGTACAGTTTTCTATCCTGATTTTTCTTTGACTGCAACCCATATTTTAAATAGTTCTGTTATTACTGTTCACCCAACAATCCTTTTGCATTTGTCAAAAAATGTATCAATTACAAGAAATTAATATTTTGGTAAGGATGTTTCTTAAAGGTTTATGAAAAATATGTTTTTCACTGCAGCAGGTCTCCAACAGTGGTGTATATATAGGTCTTGGTTCATCTCAGCTGATGACGGAAATCTGACTTGAGTGTTTCATTTTTCCTTAGCAGTCTGAATTTTCTATGTACTTATTTACATTAGGTGCCTCAAGAAGTCCAGGATCTTAAAAAGAAACAGTGTCTTTTTGACACAGACTATAGTAGAATAGTAATTACAGTCTTGTCATTCTTAACACAACATTTCAAACAGAGCTGGTGTAAAATAAAGCTGACGGAGGAACTTTTAAAATATATAGGGCCTGATCCTACTATGATTACTCTGGTTGAAGTCACTGTCTGTTGGGTCAGATATGAGCTGATATGATGCCAGACCTGGGCTTATATGATAATAATGATATTGTACCTTGATCAGATTTAAATTTAATATTTCCAGATTATGAAACAAATCCATCATTTTATTTCATATCAAATAATGCAAGTTTTGTGAGAAGGTCATCTAAAAGATTTGTCAAGACTTTATTTCAGCGTTGAGTAGTCCTGTGTTCCTTTTAATAATTACTTTCATCTCATAGTAGCCATGTGTTTGAAAGTGTAGGTCAATAAGGATGATCGCATTCAGAATTTCATGATCTGTGTAGTGGAACAAATTGAAAGCAAAGCCTGTATCAATCACTGTGAAGGGAGGGTTAATTGTTACTGCTTCTCAAGCCTCTGGACAGATAAACCAGTAATGAAATACTTATTGCTCTGATATGTGAATGGTTAAGGATGAAACAATGGAAACAGAAGCAGTCTTCAAAGATAACAAAAAAAAAGGCAAAGAAAAAAAGAATAATCTGGACTAAAGTAAGATACTGTATATGCTGTGTATTAACATTTTAAAAGTTATTTTTTTCCATCTATTATAGCCTTCTAGTAATGATGTAAGACAGCAGAATATATTACGTTTCTAAAGAGAGTATAAATATGAATTTGAAATCTTTTATTATGCAAACGATTTTAAATGGTTTACATGAAGTCTGGACCTTAGGTAAATGTAACATTTCTAGCATTAAGTGTTTTCTTTTCTTTGTTTTTCATTTGTGGTACCATTAAGTGTTTTGTTTTGTTTGTTGGGTTTTTTTTCTTTTTTTTTCCTTTAAAAGCACAGCTGTATTTACTAAATCGAGTATGTTTTGTTTCCTTGTGAAGTCATTTTAAAGCATTTTGTCTCCAGCTAGCCAGGACTCTAACAGAGTGTTTAAAGATAGAAGCAGCAAAATAAAATGAGTGCAAAACCAAATTATGATATTATAGTAAACATTTAACTATTTCTAGAATGTGAACTTAACATTTTAAACATCTGTTTGTTACTTATATGTTGAAATATATGCAAAAATATTTAGCCAAATTGAAGTCTTAGGCCCATGACAATCATCTCAACACAGTGGGTAGTTCTGAAAATTAATGAGAATGATAATACTGTAAAGACTGTTCCAGAGTTTGCCCAAATTCATTATCTAAGACTCTTGTTAAGAACATCTCAAAGAATTTTAACCAGGAAAATATATTAATGGTTCAAAAGCATTTTTCAAAATGGTGATTTATAAAAGTATAATGGAATTATATATGCAAGAGCTGTAGTTAGAAACACAAATAACAGAGGAGCAGCACATTATGAAGGAATGTTTTCCAATAGCTAGGGTACTTGGCTTTGATTTTGTCTATAGGTGTCAAGGTTTCCTTATGATTTATATTTTGCGGTGGAGGAAATGAAAAACTGAAGACAACTTACAAATAAATGTACTTTTGACTTCTTGTTAGTTACTTAATGAGGCCTATAGCTGCTTAAAAGCTGAGGAAAGTAATTAATAATTTTAGAACTGGTGTAAATGGCTTTTAGACAATCGAAAAGCACTTTTAGGAGGAAGGGTGCTGAGACACATCTTTAGATTTCTCTTCAGAATGTTAAGAATTTCCTGTTGCCTGTTTCCTGATGGGATTGACGCAGCTGTGTATCATATGGAATGAAAGAGGAACCGAGTGCCTGACTTTGTTTTATGCGCGTCCTTTATTTAAAAAAATATATCTGTTGATCTTTTCTTTCTTTCTTTTTTTTTTTTTTTTTTTGTCAACAGATCACTGCTATGAATGCTATACACAAAATTGTCCAAGTGGGAGCTAATTCCAATTAATCTATTTTCTAAGGGGCAGAAAGTTTTAATAACTAGAGTATATTAGCTAAGAGTACATTTTTTTTTCCTTCTTCCTCTCTGTGTGCAATGAAAAAGAAACCAGAATGCTTGGAAGATTACTGTGTCATTTCCATTTGTACTTCAGAAATCACTGTTACATAGAAGTGTGTGTGAGACTGTGTGTATGCATGTGTAGTCTTTGGAAAACAAATACAGGGTTTTTTACTCATTTTGGCTGTTAAGCAATCTATAACTCATCCACAAAACAGTTTTCATGAGAGAGGTGAATGCAAATTAGAGAGGAATGAGAGGGTCCAAAATAATTTTTAAGCAGTAATTTTGATCTAGACCGTCCCACTTCACGGACAGATACTTTGAAGAGAATTTAGGGTAGGAAAGTGTATTAAATTTTTCAGTAGTTTCCTTCCATGGTGAGAGGGAGCTCAGCAGAAGATAGTTAGCCTGATTAACTGATCTGGGAACGGGTGAGGAAAAGGGGATGCAGATCCACAGCAGTGGGGCCACTCTTCCACTTATAGTCCAGTTCCTGGTAGACTCAGGAGCTGGACTCACTAAGCAGTGTTACTACTCAGTTCCACTTGGAATTCACACTAGCTCGGCATTAACTTCTGCTCAGAAGGCTGTATAAGGTAAATTAATTTGCTATATAAAAACCTCTGGGCATTGCAGTCGCATGAGCTTCTTAGTGTCGTGCTATAGTCCTGTGCTACTGAAGCAGAAGCAAGCACAAATGCAGAGTGCATTGCTGTGATGAGCAGTAGTGCTAAAAGCATGTTAAAAGGCAAAGCAAAGGCATATATGACTAAGTGGGGTGATCCCATTGGGTTGCTTCTGAGACAGTCTCTCCATGCCAAGATATGGATTTCAGTATCATTATGTGAATTTAAATCTTAGGTTTGATCCTCTCAACCTGCCAATCAGCTGTGAAAAGTGTTGGCCATGTCCCTTGTTCTTTTGCTCTGTGACTTCTTGGCAGATGTCCTCTTTTTGCTGTCTTTGGATACTTTGATCACTTCTTCAGTGCATCCTTTGAAGGATCTTTCTCATTCACTATCTAGCTTTGCGTGGGAGTTCTGCAACGTGTTGTCTCTCAGCCGCCCTCTTTTTTTCCCCTTATTCTGCTCTTTATCTTTGCATAATCTATGTGGAAACACAATTTAAGTATCATTTTTTTGCAGATGATTCATACGCTCATGGTATTTCTAACTCTATGAAACTGTAGTCTTGCTTCTTTGTCATCTCCTCATTTATTGCCTAGCTTAGACTCCCTTAGTCAAAACAGATCTCGTAGAATGCTTTCCAAGCCCTTCATCTACTTTTCAAGATAGCACTGTAATTTGGCAGTCTCACTGATACAGACCTCTCCCTCATAGCTTAGTATTTAAAAAGGCAAATAGAGTATTTGGTATTTGAAGGAAAGAAATAGAAAAACAGAAAACATGAACATTGATATAATTATGCCAATCCATAAGTCCAGCGTGTGTGCAGTCTATGTATTGTGTGTACTTTTCTTATCACAATTCCAAAAAAAATACGTAGTTTGAGATAAGGGTATGAAGGCTGATGAGATATACGGAAAGAGTTTTGTCAGAGGAAAAGTTAAATACAGTAAAATACTTCATCTTGGCAAAGATATGACTGATGGGCATTGGCTATAACATCATGCAAGGCCTCAAGAAGGCAATCAGGGAACAATTATTCATTAACTTTGTTACGAGAACAAGGAGAGGTCCTGTGTAATTCTCAGGAAACAGTTTTAAAACATTTAATAGCAGTTGTTTTTTGTTGGTTTGGGTTTTTTTTTGTTGTGCTCTGCCTCTTCTGTGCAATATAGAAACACAGAATCATAGAATAGTTAGGGTTGGAAAGGACCTTAAGATCATCTAGTTCCAACCCCCATGCCATGGGGACAAATACCTCCCACTAAACCATGTCACCCAAGGCTTTGTCCAACCTGGCCTTGAACACCGCCAGGGATGGAGCATTCACAACTTCTTTGGGCAACCCATTCCAGTGGGTAAAGAACAGTAAAGAGCTTCCTCATATTCAATCTAAACTTCCCCTGTTTAAGTTTGAACCCGTTACCCCTTGTCCTGTCACTACAGTCACTAATGAAGAATCCCTCCCCAGCATCCTTATAGACCTCCTTCAGATACTGGAAGGCTGCTATGAGGTCTCCACGCAGCCTTCTCTTCTCCAGGCTGAACAGCCCCAACTTTCTCAGCCTATCTTCAATATAACATGATTGAATAGTGGAATTCCTTGACAAAGGATATTTTAGAGGTCAAAATACGAAGAGGTTCAAAAATAGATAAGGCATTACTCTCTTATGTCTCTGAGGAGCTATTAAATGTGATGGTGATGGTGCAACTCAACTTCATGAAGTTTTTACATAGCTGTCTGATGGTTGCTGATATGGGATATCATGGAAAGGAATGCTCCATCTTTGCTAATTTTTTTTTTACTGAGCTAGTATAACTGTTTTGTTTTGTTCTGAAGTTCTTTGAATTCGGACTACATTAATTCTTGCAAGCTTTTTCTGCCTAGCATCCCTGTTTTCCTGCCTACTCTTTAGTTACATGGTTACCCTCACTACCATTGAGGATTACTCTTTCTCCAGTCATATCTGTCAGAAATTCTCTTACAGAGATAATTTTCAGAGTGACAGACTGTCTTTTTATATCCCCACTGGCCTCCCTTCTCTGTTGTATGGAATGTTTGTAACTTGTCCTAAGTTTCAAGCCCTTCTTCACCCAAATGGTACCTTATCAATTTCTCTTTGTTGAGGTTTTCTTTCAAGTTATAGTACCAGCCCTGTTGCCCATTTACTGTATTTGCAAACATGCATTTGTTTGATACCTTATAGTACTTTTACTGTACTATAGTACTCCTTCGTAACCTCACCTTTGAGTTCATCTCTCTCTTCTTAGGAAGTTCCTTTCCTGAAATGCCCGCAAAAGCATGACACCATCAAGCTACTTCTAGCAAGATATCACTTTGTGTGATGCTACCTGCTGTTGCCTTAATGCTTCTAAATAGTTTCCTTATTTCTTATCTGATACTTGCACTGTAAGATTTTGGGGGCTAGGGACAGGCTTTTTGTCCTTTGTCACTCGGTTACCTAGTGAATGTCTTAGTACTATGTTTAGTGTTGCTAATCTAAGTGTTTGTGTCAATAAATAATATTTAAAATATCATGTATTGCCAGTCTTTACTTTTCTGCATGCTTGGTTGATGTGGGATGCTGAGTGCCTGTAAGAGCAAGTGATGTCTTTTAAGTGTCTCGAAGTGTGAAAAGCTTTCATAAAATTCAGAGGAGATGGGAAAAATTAATGGCTGAGAAATCCACTGGATGTTGCTAAACACATCTGTTTGAGGGAGTGGCTGCATTGAAAACGATTGGAGGCTGCAGGTGCATATCATGTATGTCAGTATTGTTACGTTGTTCCTTGTAACTGCTTTTGGGGATTGTTGGAGATGGGATACACTGGTTTGATCCAATATACCTGTTCTTGCATTGTTATGTAGAATATTTCTGGAAGCTTTAGCAAGTATCTGTGGTGATTCTGTCTTAGAAAACTGTTGGAGAAAATGGCCTCAGCTGAGCAGTTTTGGCTACTGTTATTTTCAGCACATTTCATGAATGGTTATGAGATGTGTCACAGCTTAATTATGCTGCTCATAATGTATTTTTGTCTCATGTTGATATGACTAAGAAGGACCTTATTGGGACTGTATGGACAAGCATCATACCATATGATGCCTTGAAAAAAAAAAAAGAGTCCCTGCTTTGAAGAGTTCATAATTTTAATTGCTGTTTGTCGTTCATTTGTTGGAAAGGGTTTTTTGTAACATAGTAGTTAATTTTGCACTCATATTTGAAGTGTGATTTTTTTACCATCAAGCAAAGTGGATATTAAACAGGCTGAATTCAGCAAAGTGAAATGCTTGGATATTATTTTGATTGGTGAAACCCAAGTGGCATAAAATTAATTGCAGTGGTGACTTGAACATTGCAGTGGATGTGTGCGAACTTCAGTGTGTATTATACTATTTTTAAACTGGGATGCAATCTATTTTATACATTATTGTTGCGGAATGGTTGTTAGAAAGTGGACACAATAAGATCATAGGCTGATGGGTGGAAGAAGCCCAGCAGTAGTGAACCAAAGGCTTTGAGGCCTTAGCTGAAGGTTACTAGAGAAACACGTATGTGAGAAAGTTTGAGGGAGTTGGCAGAAGAGCCTGAGAAGTCAGGATATGTGGGGAGGAACTGATAGCTGTAACCTTGAAACACAGCTGCAAGCTGGAAACCCCCTGGAACATAACCAAGAAGAAAACCGCAGAGGGGAGTGGGATGCGAATGTAACTTTTGAGCTGTAACCAATCATATATTGACTAGTGTGCATAAGTAGCCAATTATGTATTAGCAAGTGTGCCTGCATAGAGTATATAACTGGAACCCTCAGATGAAATAAACTGAGTCTGTTGAACAATCACATTGATTGTCTTCATTCTCCCACCACTTAGCACACAGGCCGAGGGGGCCTGCGATCTCTTCTACCGTACAGGCAGAGGGAGCCTGTGGTCCCCAGTTGCGAACAGGCAGAGGGAGCCTGTGGTCCCCTGTTGCGGCACATTATAACAGTAAACAAAACAAACTAATAGTGATATGGACATTAATTTAGAAGTCATATAGTCAAAATGTGATTTAATAACTGTTGTCAAAGGTATGTAATATCAGTTGGCGTATAATGCCTATATTTATATTATTTTTTGGAGAAAAAACTAGTTCACAGTAGTGGTTTTGATAAATACCTAAGTTTGCATACTAGCAGAAATCATAGAATCGTAGAATCATAGAATAGTTAGGGTTGGAAAGGACCTTAAGATCATCCAGTTCCAAATGCCTTGCTGTAGGCAGGGACACCACACAATAAATCACGTCACCCAAGGCTATGTCCAACCCGGCCTTGAACACTGCCAGGGATGGAGCATTCACAACTTCCCTGGGCAGCCCATTCCAGTGCCTCACCACCCTTACAGGAAAGAATTTCTTCCTCATATCCAATCTAAACTTCCCCTGTTTAAGTTTGAACCCGTTACCCCTTGTCCTCTCACTACAGTCCCTAACGAAGAGTCCTTCCCCAGCATCCCTATAGGCCCCCTTCAGATACTGGAAGGCTTCTATGAGGTCTCCACGCAGCCTTCCCTTCTCCAGGCTGAACAGCCCCAACTTTCTCATCCTGTCTTCATATGGGAGGTGCTCCAGTCCCCTGATCATCCTCGTGGCCTTCCTTTGGACTTGTTCCAACAGTTCCGTGTCCTTTTTATGTGTTATTTGTGTAAATGTAATTAATTAGATACACAAGTATTTGAAGACACACTTTTCTATTGTATCAGTGTAAACTTGGCACTATTAGAAAGGCTTCAGATTTATTGACGTAGCAGCAGGTATACAGATTTCTCTGCATAAGTTCCAGTAGCTTCAAACAATTTCTATCATGTTGATTTTTTAAGGAAGAGTAGGGGAAAAAGAAATTCATTGTGGAATGATGTTCATCAGAAGGTTTGTTATCTATACCTAATGGAGATCTGATAATCAAGTCTGATATCAGGAGGAGAGATTTGGAGGGTTCCAGGAGGGAAAATTGAAATTTGGATTGCCACATTTCCTAGGACCTTGCGAAAGAAAATGGTGTTGGCATTCTAGAAAAACATTTTATACTATTCTCACTGTGTAAACTTATGAATGAGCTAAATACAGCTCAGAAGCCTAAAGGAATGTTTTGGAAATAGAGTGAAAGGAAGCTTGATTTGTTCCACAGTATATTTGGAAAAGGAGGAAACAGTCTGATTTATTTTAAGGTTTAAATGTGTATCACAGTCTTGAACAGGTCCTGGGCTTACTGTGTGATGTCATGATGTCTATGGCTTGCTTCAAATCACAGAATAACTGAGTCTAGCAGGGACCTTTGGGGATCACCTAGTCCAAGCTGCTCTTCTGAAGCAGGGTCAGTTAGAGTAGGTTGTCCAGTACTGTGCCCAGGTTTTGATTATCTCTATGGATGGCGATTCCACAATGTCCCTGACCAGCTTGTAGTGTTTGATCACATCATGACAAAAAAAGTTTTCCTAATATTTTATTGGAATTTCCTGCATTCCAGCTTGTGTCTTTGCCTCTTGTCCTGCAACTGTAAACCTCCGCAAAGGGTCTGACTCCATCTTCTTTTTAATGTTCCACTAGATAGCTGTAGACAGAAATGAGAGCTCTCTTTCACCTGCTGTTCTTATGGCTGAGCTAACCTAGTTCTCTCAGCCTCTCCTGGTACATATCTAGTGTAGTCCTCTATGTGTCTTGGTGGCTTTCTGCAGTGGCTTGCTCCAGTATGTTTCTGTGTTTCTTGTACTGGAGAGCCCCAAACTGGACTCAGTACTGATGCAATCTCACAGGTGTTGGAAAGAGGGGGGTACCTGCTGCATACAGTCATAGAATCATAGAATAGTTAGGGTTGGAAATGACCTTAAGATAATCTAGTTCCAACCACCCTGCCATGGGCAGGGACACCTCCCACTAAACCATGTCACTCAAGGCTCTGCTCAACCTGAATCACCAACATGGTGATAAGGTCTTCCCTGAGCCTTCTTTTCTCTAGGCTGAACAAACCCAGCTCTCTCAGCCTTTCCTCATACGGCTTTCAAGTCATTTGATCATCTCTGTGGCCCTTCCCTGGACCCTCTCCAGTCTGTCCACATCCAGTTAATGTAGCTCAGTATGCTGTAACTGGACTAAATTAACTAAGAAGTTGGCCTTCTTTGCTGCATGGCTGTACACTAACAGGGTCCATCAGAATCCTGAGATCTGAAATTTCTTGTGAAGTAGACCAGTTCACCAATTGTATGGATGTAGTCAATCTGAACATGAACTTTTCAACAAAAATATTATGGGTGGGTCAGTAACAGCTGCGGTTTTGGGTGAATGGACAAACCCTGATTAAAGGATGCACCACGGCAGATGATCAATTTTCAGCTGTGATCAGGTTTGTTTTATGTGATATTGAATATTGTGATATTGAGTATATTGAATTTAAGGCACAGAAATTCACCTGCAATGAAGCAGCGGGAGTCAATATATATCACAGAAAGACTGAATGAGATTCTTTGGGGATCATAATAGACAGTAAGATTATGGCTGTAGCGCAGTCCATTGGTAATGAGCATCAGTTATTTTCCAGAGGGAAAAATCCCTGGAAGTTACTAATCAGGAGTTTTACATCAAAAATCATGCAAAACCGTTCAGGGAACTGTGGAATTCTGTTTCTTCCTCTTATACTTAACACTGCGGACAGGATTAATCAGAAACGGCAGCATGCTACAGACATTCATTAGTATCGATGGTTCAGGCTGAAATAAGTGTCCGCGTATTTATTTTTTTTTTTTTTTTAATTGCTTACAAGCTGTGCCTTGAGTGTCAGTAGGTCTTCTGCCACTTGAGACTTTTTATGGTTACTACATGTATATCTTTACGTATTCCGGAAGAAAGCAAGGAAGTCAATTCTATATTTCAGGCAATAAGTAATTTGACATGTGAGAATTTCTCAGAGGTCCATTAGATCTTGATAAAGAAGGTTCTGGGAATGGACAGTTAACAGTAGGAAGAAAAGTTTTACTTCCATAAGAAAAGGGTACATGAGAAAAATGCAGATAACTTGAAAACTTGTGGAAGTTGCAGCTAAGTGACAGTAAGGTTGGCTATGTCTGATGTGTCTCTAAGAGATATGTGATATGTGAAGAACGGAAAAGGCAGGATTAAATATTAAAATTTTCCTTCATGGTGCAGGAATGTTTTATATCATATTAGCAATATAGAAATGCACAAAATAAAGTGGAGTGAGTGAATAATTTTTAACAACTGCTTCCAGACATCAAAAAGAGCTCCTGTAAATATCCAGTACTTCAAAGCTTGATTTTTCAACCAGTGTTGCAGCTCATGTTGATGGACCTGGAAACTATTATTGCAGGTAAAGAAATCCTTGTTCTGTGGGAGCAGCAAGCTGTTGCAGAAATGTTTACTGCTCAGATGGGCAGCATTGAGTCTCAAACATTATTTATAAGGGGAGCATTTTATTCTTGAAATGGATCATAAAGGGTTACAATAAAGACCACTACTCATATAATTAGGCAGTGTTTTACTCTGCAGACATATGATTTCACTGTTCAGCATAAACCATGTTATAATGCTTGCTTCTCTGGTGCTTGTTTCTGTGCTTACAGTTGAAGCACTGAGCCTGTGTGTGGGAGGGCAGAGGGCTGCAAAGAAGGAAAAAAAATCTCAGGGAAAGCTGACCTTGATGAATAAGGAAATGCCTTCCTGAAGAAGAGACAGTGTTTACTGAGGGACTGGACTTCATTTGTGGAGCAGAAGATGCCAAACAGAATCCCTGAGGTGAAAAGTTACCTTCTTCTAAGTAAGAGTATTACACGCACCATTTTTTCTAGAAGGACCGGATCAGAGGTACTGAAATTTATTCCTGTAACCTGATGGCTGAATTGAGGGTAGAAAGGGAAAGTGTTTTGATCTGCAGTAGGGAAGAAACGGATGTTAATCAGTGGGGGCAGAATTTTCTCTGGAAAGCTTTTTAGCTGAGAATGTAATTCTGGGTAGAATTATTCTCAGCTGTATATGTTATGGACACTTCTTGCTTCTCCTCTTGATCCTATGAGCAAAATATGTCCAATGTATTGTGACAAAGGCATATCTGGCCATGCAGTGAGGGCACATGTGTTTCAGGTCAAAGCTCAGAGGCTGTGTGCCTGTCTCTTTTATGTGACAAGATGGGGCATGTTAAGTGACCAGTGTGGGGGTCTGCTTATTGCTCTCCCTGTTCTTAAGCAACCCTAGACATGGACAGGGATAAGCTTGTAGGTCAGTTCAATGGTTTGGTGGACTTGTCTGCTGTTCATATATAGAATACTCTTTAAGTTCTTTTATTACTGCAGGTGAAGGCAGGATGCAAGATCAGACTTAGTGTGTTTTATCACAAAAGTAGTAATTTGTAAAATAATGGAAACCAGGGTTTGGAAAGTACTGCCTGTTTCTCCATCAAAGCAATTGGATAGAAGAAGGCAGGGGTGGCTGACCAGGTGTTAGTCAAGGAGGCAGGCCAGAGTGCAAACAGGAGACAGTGCCTTTAACACTCAGACACAAACTGATGTCTAGCACTTGGTGGTTTATAGGTGATACTTTTCACTTTGGAAGGTAAAATATGCTATAATCAAAAGTATAAAGGTGCTGTATTAAGCACCTTTAAAAGGAAAAGAAAATTGGTATGCTTTTGTGCTTTTCATGACTTCTAAATTGGAGTGAGAAGCCTGAACTCTCGTAGAGGAAGACATTACAGGCCCAGATCCCTGTTTGATAAACAGAAGTGTATCGTGCAGGACAGAATGCAGTATATTGCTAGTTTTTTTTTTTTTAATTGGTAAAATTACTTCAAAACAGGGTGCACTAAAATGGTAATGCAGCTTCACCTATGTGGATACCTAGTCTGAACAGATATCTTTAATTGATTTTCTTAGTCAGATACCAGTGATGGTGAACTCAATGGCAATATTCCCATTGACCTCGATAGGATCAGATTTTAAATATTGGATAGGGGAGGTAGGCTCAATTCAATACCAGTACTACTACTGATACTGGGATATGCTAGGAGTTGTTAATCTTTGCACTTCTTGAAAACTATGGAATGGGAGCTGCAGGCAATGGCACAGGGCTCGTTAAACTGAGGCCTTCTTTAGCAGTAGAATAGGTATTTTAAAAAGTCTTGGTAGGGATTTAGAGGTCACTGAAACTGCTTTATAGTATTTAAAATGTGTGGAAGCTATCAGGCTGCTGGAAACTTTCTGCAAGAAACAATAGATTCATTGTTAAAATGACACTGCACAAACCACTTAAGAAAGTGCTAATAAGATATTAAAAATTATGCCTTGTAATAATACCTGAGATATTCCTCTCTTAATGAGATTGTTTTAAGATCAAATATTGACAGATAGGTTTTTAACAGTGTTTGAAATTGTGTCAAAATTGAAATCTATTGCCCCTGGAGAGCTCTTAAAACTTTTTTTCTAGGAAACACCTTGTTAGTATAAAGTAATGGATTCCAAGAGGTGAAATTTGAGTATTTAATCAAGAGAAAATCGCATTTTTGCACAGGTCCAGCAGCTTTAAAACCACAGAATTTTGGATGCTTAGAATTGAGTTTTTACCTCTACGGTGTGATTCAGTAAAAAAAAGTAATTGTCACTGTGCATTTCTCCAAATCAGATTTTTTATGATAGCATGATCAGCTACTTTACTGACACAGTAAGATATGAATTGATTTTATTTATTTGATTTCTTTTTTTTTTAATCTGTGGATCATTGTTCATCCACAGAGATATCAAAACAATTAATCAAGAAAATGTACTGCTGAAATTAACAGAGAGTTAACTTTTGGTAAAGTAATACCACTTTTATAGAACTGAGCCAGAAAAGTAATGATAAAAAGATAAAATTATCACTCTTGATAAAAGAGAATCTATGAAAAATGGTTCACTGGCTGTCTCTTTACAAAGTAAAGGTGCTGAAATTCATTAAGCAGACTGAAGTTCTACATTTAGGAAAATATGGCTATAACATATGTAAACAAATGCCCTTTTCACAAGTGCATGTAGTGACAAGATAAGAGGGAATGGCTTCAAGCTGAAAGAGAGTAGGTTTAGATTAGGCACTAGGAAAAAATTCTTCAGTGTGAGGATGGTGAGACATTGGAATAGGTTGCCAAGAGAAGTTGTGGCTGCCCCATCTCTGGAAGTGTTCAAGACCCAGCTGGACTTTGAGCAACCTGGTCTAGTGGAAGCTGTCCCCGCCCATGGCAGGGAGGTTGGAACCAGGTGATCTGTAAGGTCCCTTCCAACTCTACCCATTCTATGATTCTAAGAAATCCTGTCAAGTGTTTTGTGTTTAGTGCTAAGTTTTTAATTTGTCAAACAACTTGAAACTCAGATATGTGCTTTCATATATTCAGGTTTTCTGGTTAAGATTAAATAAGTTAAGGTGGACAAATAAATATGTATTATACACACAAAAGATACATATATAGATAAAGGCAGTACTTGTGTGAGAGACCAAGTACTTGTGTGGGAGACCCAGCTATTAACAATGGCAAACAAAAGTAGTAGCAAGTCCAACATAAATAATTCCCCTCCCAGGAAGCACAAAACTTCTCTTAGTGGGTTTAACTCCATGAGTAGGGAAGAGGTGTGTGGTAAAATGTGCTGTGATGGAGTTGTCAGTATTTACACTTTTCTTATGAAGGGTATTCATGTTACAGCTGTAGTGATGAATTTACTGCTATATGATGTAAAATAATTTGGCAGATGTGTTTTGCCATATTTAAATTAATATAAATCAGCCTTATATGGTTTTTCAGAAGTTAGCTGTGCAGCAGAAATATACTAAAGATTTTAAAATTTTCACTGGAAAATACTGTTTTAAAGATTAGGAGAGAAACTCAAGGATGTCTATTGATGGGCAGCATTTTTCTTGTGTAGAAATGAATAGATTGCTGCAGTTAAGTAAGTTAATTTATCCAAATTGAGTAAAAGGGTTAAAATAATTAAATAGATAAAACAAACAAACAAAAGGTTTAATATTATAGCAGCTATACTAGAAATAGAAATCAACACCTGGACTAGTTTTATTTCTTATCTGTAATAGTACCTAAAAAAGTCTAATGACAATTCTAATGTAAATGAGGTCAAAAACAGTGTCAGAGAAGGAGTTTATATATATTCACAAAAGTAATTGGAATAGGAAGGCCAGCTTGTCAGACATGCTGAGAATTCTTGCTAACCAAGGGTTTGAGGGAAGATCTGTGTGACTCTTTAATCTTGCATATAGATCAAAATCCAGACCTGTCCAGAGTGATTTGATTTGATCCGCTGATATTAAGATGTTGAAGAGAGCAGCAATATCTGGTATTCTTCCATTTAAAGTGGGTTCAATAGTAACAACAATGTCAAAATGATTGAAATTTGCATTTTCCAGGTTTTAGGAACACAAGGAGTGTAAGTGTGGATTAGTCCTGAGCTCTCTTTTCTCTGATAGAAAGTACTCAGGAAAAAAAGTAAAAAGGTGTAAACTGTGGGTCATTTTTTGCCATTAGTTATATCCAAACAGTTCCACTGGTGTTAATGAAGTTGCAGAGTGTAATTGAAAAAGAGAGATCCACCCTCTGCTATTGAACTTTAATATATATTCTGAAAGTGTTTTCTAGGAAAAATAAATTAGTTCTACCAATAATTCAGGAAAAAGATGGTATTTGCTTAGCTTTAGGTTACAGTCTTGATGGGGGAACACTTTTGTGCCTTAAAGTTTTGTGAGTATTTGATTAATACACCGGTGTTGATTTTCAGTTTATCAGTGAGATGCCCTGGAGAAGTAGTGAAATTAAAAAAAAAAAAAAAAAAATTGCTGCTTATAATTAAAGGCATAGGAAATAAAAAAGAATAGTATTGATATTTTATTTTATTTTAATGCTGGACTCCCTGGAGACAAGATTAATTGAAAGGAGAAAGAGAAGCAAGCCCTTAAGGCTGGATAATGTATTGCTTTCAATTTTACTTGCTAGTATAAACAAAGCAAATGCTAAAGCTGCCCAAGAAATTGAAACTTGGGTTTGCAGATTTGTTTAGTTAAAAATCTTCAGTAAATCCTAGTAAATAGTATTAAAATTGCTGAGCTTAGAGAAATGTGACTTTAAAGCAAGCAAATAAACAGTGTTCTCTATTGAGCAATTCTTTGAGGTTGCAGGGTAATATTTTCAAAACAGCCAAAGTGATTCAGGACCTTAAGTTTCACTTATCTGTGCAAACTTTAATCTCACTGAAAAGCACAAAGATGTGTAGGTGCTTAGTTGCCTGTTTTGAAAATGTGACTTTGGTTTTGTAATCACTTCTATTTTTTTTAATTGTTGCCCACTAGCGATAAAATATCATTAGGGTTGTGGTTTTCATAGAAGAAAATGTTGGTAACATAGAACGTCATCCAGTTTTCAGTAGAAGTTGGATTGGGTTCTTTATTTTTGACAGAAGGGGACACTTTTGAAAGAAACAAGTAAATTCTTTGAAGACGTGAAAAGCTGATCCCAAGTAGTAGATAGTGAATGATGTCAAGATTTCATATATGAACATTTAAAGATATATATGCAATATGGAGATACTGCAAGTTGAATTTTAAAACCGGTTCTGCATATCATGTGTTTTCAGACAAAATAACATTCAACAGGTACTAGTGCTCTGCTAAGTGTATGCTGATGCTGCAAATATGATTGTACACATTCCATTCCTATTGTAGAATTCATGGCCCAGTCTTAAAAATCCTTACCTTTCTACTTCTAATTTGATACCTAAATGCACGGATCCTACCTAATTAAAGATTTTCAGGAACACTTACATATTTAATGAATGAGTGCTCAGGGGCAACATAAGGTATGCCAGAACATAAAGTTATCCAAAGAGCAGAGCATCCATTTAATATTTATTTAAAATTTAAATAAGCAAAACTAGACAAAATATTAAATGTATTCAATGCTACAAGATGGAGAAAAGACAGGCCTGGAGTGTAACTTTATGTTAAATATTTTCCTTAATTCTGTTTGTCTTGTAATGGTGGTCTGTTTTATCCTCACCATTCAGAAACAAGCAGGCAGAAGGCGTTAGTTTAGATTTTTTACATCACCACCTTTTCTTTTTTTTTTTTTAATCAAAGTTTATTTTTGCTTGTGGCTAGGGAAGTTACTGAATACCTCCCCCAAAATCTGGTCACCCTCTGTGCCAATTGAGACGTGCTGTTCTGCCAGTTCCTAGGGTCAGGGAATCGCTCTGCTGGCAGGAGCACCTGGCATTAGCTGTGGAGGACATTCCCCTGCTGTGTTCAGGCCATGCCATGATCATTTTAAATACTTCAGATTAATGTGCACCAAAAAATGGGATAAAGAATCCCTGACGGACAACATAGTATTAACAGTGCTTTGTGAAGCTAAACGAAATATTACTGAAGAGGTGGCTTTGCTGCTGCTATGATAGTGGTACAATAATTGCATATTTATAGATTCTCAATTAAATTTTACTCTGTAAAATTATGGAGCATCATTGCTGACCAATTCAGGTCTGTTTCGAAGGTCTCAGAAGTCAGTCAGTAGGAAGACTCTCAGTGATTTCAAGTGATTTTGGATCATACTCTTAGTATAACTTTCTTAAAAAACTTGCCTTCAGTGGTAGCTCTGATATGTTTAGTATTATTTACTAGGCTTGTAGAGTAATGAAATCAATGAATTTGCTTTTATTTTTGTCTGATAAAGCATCAGGATAATCACTGCACGTACTAGATAGCACCTATGAATTAAATCATTACTTCGCAGAAATCCAGAGTTAATTTCTGCAGGTTAGGGCAACAAGATACTTTTCGCATCATAGGCATAAGAAAAACTGATAGAAAGTGGATTATCTGGTAGGCTAGCAAGTATTTTTGTAGGAATTTCCAAAGCATAATCTGTCCAGGTTGTATGTTGCCCATTGTCTTCAGGTGTCACAAGATTATGGGTAGATTTTGCAAAGTTAACTCTCACTGACCGAAGAGTTGATTGGGTGTTTTTTTGTTTAGATATTTTTTTTAGAAGTTTTTATTTTTCATTAATAAAGGAAGTTGAATTGTCCTAATCCTTAAGTATCCAGCTGATTGCTACTTACTAATGTTTGTCCTGTCTCATGATACCGTTAATTTATGTGAATTTCTTAAAGGGTGTCCAGCGTACTTCACAGGTGTTAAGTGTCTCTTTCAGTTCAGTATTTTGGGCTTACAGTGCCCTGTCAGTAAGTTTTTACCTATTTCTGTGGAGTGCAGAGGCACACATTGCCGTGGGCACTATGCACACAGCTAGAGAAGATTTTCATTATGAATATCTTAACAGTGAGGTTACATGAGACATTATTGCTCTGCCATTACCTTCTCTGTCCTTTCATAATTTTTTTTGATTTGTACAAAAGATACAGGAATTCCCTAAACGCCATCATATTCATTAGGGTCACTTTTATATTTTAATCTCTTTGGTGGGAAACCTTATGCTTATTTTTGTCTTGAGCAAGATTATTAGTTAATGTTAAGTGCTCTGGCTCAAAATAATTCCAGCTTTACTCTTTTGCTTTTTTATTATTTTCTCTCCATCTGTGCAAAAGGTTTTATGCCTTACATGCAAAGTCTTCACTTAGTGTAGGTACTAGAGCCAAAGTTCTATATAATGTCTTGGTATTAGTTACCAAAATAAATCAGTTCCAGTAAGATGCTCAGCTCATCTTAGAAGCTGGCCATTTATACTTAGGACATCCAGGGTTTTTTTCATTACTTGGGACCTATCACAGGTGAAAGACTGTTCTTTTGTTTCCATGATAGCCAGGTAACGCTGCCATTTCTGTAATTCTGATTTGTCTGTAGATATTGGAAGTCTGTTAGATGCATTCACGTGCAATGTTTGGTATGTAGTAAGGCACAGAGATTACTGTATCAATGCACAGTATGTCTTGAACTTTTACCCATTGTTTTCCCTACTTTTCTAGTTTATTTTTTATAAACACCAGTGATGGTCTTTGAAAAGCCTGTTTTCTACCTGCATGGCCTTTAGCTGAGAGCAGAATTTTCACAAAATTCTCTTTACCTTAGCACTGTTGGCTAAATAGCTATGAATCCTGAGTAAACATATTTATTTGTTGATATTAGGTATTAAAAATGTCATTTGATAGTGGTTTAAAATTTGGTAATTCCAAAAGATTCTGGGGTGTTGAGGTTTTTCTTTGGGCTTTTTGGATTGCTTCTTACCAAAACTCTGTTAGAGAAAATCCATGTAATCCCTCTCTTCTTTTGATATATGGACAATATATTGCACACATACACACCTTTGAACCATAAAGATAATGATATTTTACTTCAAGTGTTTTCATAAGGTGAACATCAGTTGGAAAATATTAATTTTCTATTAACTAAATACTATTTTTGCTTTCTTCTCTTTTGAAGAGTAAGACAGATCTGTTGAAACTTTCAGAAACACTCTGGTCCTATCTGTCTTGGTCTCAGGAGGATCATAAATATAGTTTCCCCTTTTCTTAAAAAAAGCACTAGCACTCCCTAAGAGGACAAGTAGGAACGATCAGTCAGAACACCACAGGGCATATATGTCATGACTTTGGTTTCTTTCCTTACGCATAGTTGCAGGGCAGTTGGCCAGGGTTAGTTACAGGTTGGCAGAAAAAGAGGTAACTGAGAAACTGTTTGTTTCCTTTTTTAAGAGGAAGTTAATAAAATTAATTCTAAAAGAGGAACACTTAGAAAATATCGCTTAGAAAAGGATCACTTAGAAAGTCTGTAGTTATTCAAAAATAACAAAGGTTAAATTTAGATGATAAGTGAAAATCACGTTAGTCATAGAACTAACAAGCTTGTCCTCATCATTGTTGGATTTTGGGGAGGAATAGGGATGTTATTTTAATTTGTTTTGCTTCCTTTCTCTTCACACATTGTAATCTTCTAACCAGGACAGACCATTGTATGCTTCTTTATTGCCTACACACTAAAGCCTTGAGCTTGATTACTCCTGGATTATAAATTATTGGTAAAATAATAATAAAGGAGAACAAACTTACGAATTACTGGCTCTAAATTGAGGTTTAAATTCAGATAGAATGAGTTTTCCATTTTAAAGTTAGAGGGAGTTGACTGGTTTGGCAGGTATTTTGCTAGGAAGTGGTTTTGGATTTTGGTGTACTGCTATGGGAGTCACTAGGAATTGGAACTGGGTGTTCCTTGAAATGCAATTTTTTGCCAGGGGTTTTTGAGCATGGCCATGGAAACCCAGGAGGCTTAGGTACTCACTGGCGTTTCCCACCCTTTTTTGTGGAACACTGTAATTAAGGGCCCATCAGTCTGGAGTGGCTGATCGGAGAAACAGAGGGTTCTTTCTTACGTGGAAATATGCTTTCTCTGACTCAGATCTACCCTCTGGATCTCATTCTGAGTTGTCTAGAGTGTCAAGTTTAGTTAATTGAGTATTCCCGATGAGTAGGAAAACTGGAAAAAAACTCTTGATTTTGGTTTGGTCTGTATTTTCTGAGGCTTGGATGTTTTTGTCTTGAACTCCAAGAAGGCTGTTGTAAAAGTTAAATTGGTAGCTTGAAAAATGTGAGTTATTATTGACTGGCGGGATTGGGTTCAGCATAAACAATTGGTCTGAAGGGAAGATCTGACTCACAGAAACCAAATTTACAGGTTAAAAAAACCCAACCCAACAAACGTGTGGATTTGATTGAGCTTTACCTCAGTTAAAAAATCATGAAGAGCTGCATGTTAAATTTTCTACGATGTCATGAATTACAATACTGAATCCAGTGTCATTAAATTGTAGTTTTTTGTTTCTTGTCAGCTACGACAATTTCAACAGAACACAATCCATGTGAAAGTATGAATAAAATTCAGGGAGTAGCATCAAGGACTTCTGAGCTCAGGAAACTGAGTTTGGCAGTGCTAATTTGTATTAAAGTTGTTGTTGCATGACAGCAGGAAAAAGATTTAATGCTTGCCACCTGAATCAAGCCATGGAACATTGGTTTCTATAACTGCCATGAATTTGAATCAAGGCCAATATCTCTAAATTTGAAATAAACTGATACTCTGTCTTGAAAGAAGATACAGGCCACTTATGCTGCAGAAGGTATTTAGAAAATGTATTTCAATTTAATTTTTAGCGGTATATATCTTTCAAATTTTTAGACACTTTAGCATTGGCCTTTTTCTCTTTTTCGGCTTTTTCTATATTCCAGCAAGTATGCAGCCTTTCAGTCATTTATTTATCAATGTCCAGTCTTGAACTAACACTGATTTGCAGTAGACCACAGACTCTGGCTTTACTTCCAATATCACTATGCAGCTGCTTACTTTAATCTGAAATTCATTTTCTTTTATATATAACTGCATTAATGGAGAAAATCTGTTTTCAAGCCAAGTGGTCACACTATGAAGCTTTAAAGTCATCAGATACAAAGCTTGTACCATGAGTGGAGCAATATTTCCTTTACGATAGTATATAGTGTGATGTTATTTTACTTTCTAAAGGATACGCAGATGCTTTACAACAAGCAGGTGAAATTTAGGATTTTTTTGCTTCTCTTAGCAGGAAACAGGCAAGAACTATATGGAATTTTTTTCTGTAGTTGAACTGGCTTTGAATTGCTGTATAGATAACGCCCATTTACCCACAGAGATTATTTATCAGTGTAACAATAATAATTTGAATATTTATCCAGGAACAGTGAAACAGAACCCTTAATTCCTAAATCTAAATTAAAGTTTGAATGTTCTTCCATGGCTGAGTGCACAAGATTGTGTGAAGTTTCAGGACTGGAGGTGTGAGGACCAAGTAGCAATACTTGAACCCAGCTGCTTGCTTTCTGCACATGCCGTCTTATGAGTAGTTTTTGTTTTTCAGTGGGTACAGAAAGTCCTAATAATTGATCCATTACACGGGAATAACTTAATCCACCATTGTAATTCATCATTCTAGATTGAAATATAGCAGCTGTTTAATAGTGCCTATATGCAATGCACAAAAATCCTGTGATGGAAAGGGAAAAAGATACGGTATGCATCTGGAAGTGTCCAGGAAACTTGTAGAGGTAGAAGGCAGCTATTCTGCTAAAAGTATTTGATGTCTTTGTTGTCATATAACATACTGTCTTGGGTTGTCTTTCATGTCCCTGATGGAGCCCTGAGGATATACTCCATTTCAACCCCATTTTTAACCTCTCCCTGTGCTCAAAGACACAGCCTCCTTGGTGAGGAGGATGGGATTCTCTTCAGAGCCTATCAGTGCTGCTCCTTAATCGGCTGAAGTGGTGTCTGCATGATAACAAGAGATACTAGTCTCACCCCAGGTTGTGCCAACTTGGGAAGCTATAGTGAGGCTGGAAATTTAACCCAGATCTATAGTATGGTAATACAGAGCATTACCTTTAGGCTAGCAGGCCTAGCTGTAGTCCATAGTTGAAATTTAAAGTGATTTTAAAAAATGCATTCAATTTGAAATGCCTCAAGGTTCCTATCATTTGTGAAGCTGAATCTTTTTCAAAATATGAATGACATTGAATTTTTGCTTTTGGTGGGTATGTTATAAATATGAAAAATGATAAACTTTAGGGGTGACTAGTTGTAGAATATAAAAGAAAACTTGCACTGTCAAGTGTTTGCTGTTCTCATTTAAGTGACTACATAGGATTCAGGCTGGGGACAACTGCTGTTCTTGAGCTTATGCCAGAGGCTTGATGAAACAAAAATATATAGTTCATAATTTATACATTCTTTTTTTTTTTAAGGTGTGTGGGAGGTGAACTTCCTTTTCAACATTGCCTTTCCACTGAGCATGAGAGCTGTTTGGCAGTATTATTAGTAGTTACATGTCTAAGTTTGTCTACCGGTCTTTCTCTCCTTTACACACTTGCTATCTTTTGTGTATAGTGCTAGTTCATTCTAGTGAGTTATTAGAATTATATGTAGTATATCTTACCAAAACATATAAATACACAATATTATTGCTTAACTTTCATGGTATTGTGTACTCCCATCTAGTATCAATGTCTCTATTACACAGTGTATTTAAATTTTGAGGAGAAATAATAATTTTAAGAAGGCTGAATAACTAGAAGACAGAACAGTCTATTTTTTTTGGTAGGTTGTTTTTTCCTCCACAGCAACTTGAAAACAGTGGTTAGGAAGCATGCAGAAATGCTGCTCTTTTTAGCCTTCATCTGTTCAGCAATCCTTCCTACATCTGATAATCTTAAGTTATTTTCACATTGGACTGCTTCTCTGAAGTATTTTAACATGATTTCCTTCAAAAGCAGTCCCACTTTTTTCTCCTTCATACTTTGGTGTTCTTTAATAAGCATGAGTCACAGTACTTGTGGTGGACAACTGGTTAACATTGTGCATTCAATGCATGCTGCTGTTGCTTTCTTAAAGAAAAGACTTCTCTTCGAAAAAGTATTATCGTAAAGCAGCTGATTTTCTTTCCTGGGATAATTTGATATATTTTGTAGAGTCAAAGGGGAGAAGTAAGTGAAAAGGTGCTTTACTTGACTGCCAGTGCCACAAGCTCCACCTGGAATTTGAAAGTCTCGCTATATTCTTTTTCGTTCATGAGACACCAGCAGTGAGGACCCCACAGCTGGAATTTAGCTACCAATTCTGCTGAAGCACGAGCCAGAAGAGAATCCAGTGTATGCTCTCATAGCTGTACTGACTATGTAAAAGAAAAATAAAGAGTAGAAAAACATTTTTTCCCATTAAAGCAATTATGATTGCTCTCAGAGAATGTAATAAGGTGGTACCATGTTTAAAAAAAATTGTGGTGGTAGCAGTTGCATTTCTTCCAGTCATAAGTGCATTTGGAGAAGTGGATTAAAGTAGTAGCTACACCTTGGTATAATGTTAAAGATCTGCTGGGAGCAGGTTGACCTTCTTTCCACGACAGGTGTTTAGAATGGGTGGTAAGGTAACATCCTTATGTTCTGTGTATTATTTTATTATTATTTGGGGCCTATGAGGATGCTGGGGAGGGACTGTTCATTAGGGACTGTAGTGATAAGACAAGGGGTAATGGGTTAAAACTTAAACAGGGGAAGTTTAGATTGGATATAAGGAGGAAGTTCTTTACTGTTAGGATGATGAGGCACTGGAATGGATTGCCCAAGGAAGTTGTGAATGCTCCATCGCTGGCGGTGTTCAAGGCCAGGTTGGACAGAGCCTTGGGTGGCATGGTTTGGTGGGAGGTGTCCCTGCCCATGACAGGGGGATTGGAACTAGATGATCTTAAGGTCCTTTCCAACCCTAACTATTCTATGATTCTGTGTTTCTATGATTCTATGATTATACATATATATATACACAAATGACAATATTCAGTCCAATAATAACATCCAATACCATGTTGAAACTGGAAGTGTCTCTATGTGTCTATGTACAGAACACAGAAGTTTATATACATTATGTGTTGTTACATGTATTGCAATAACAGCTTGAACTCACAGTTCAGACAAGCTATGTGCATATGACTGAGCATATATAGTGTGTATTTCTATACTGATAACTTTTGACACTTTGTCCAGTTCAATGATGTCTTTGTTAAGGCTGGATTTAGTGTTCTGAGTACATAACCGTCTTTAAAACAAATAGCATTTTTAAAATTACTTGCTTACAAAATGCTTTCTTTTCCTCTTCCAAATATAGCAATCTTCTTTTTTTGTCTCTCCTAGAGTGAAAATTTTCTGACATACAAATGTTAAGAGCAAGCCTTTGGCTAATTACAGGTCTGCTGTAAGAAAGATGGAGCAGTTCTAAAGTTCAATGTCTTGAAGCTCTTCAGGACTACACACAAAATACTTAATACCATTGTAAAATAAAAAGATAAATTTATGGGTGGTTCTTTTTTTTTATTTAATGGGTGGTATGACCTAAAATATATTTCCACTGTTTTTTTTTTTTTAAACTTTCCAATACATTCAAAATTATTTTTCTTTAACAGAATGTAATTTGATGTAGAAAATATGAAAGCTTAGAGGAATGCTCTAGTAATCTAGCATATTATGATATACAATTGTCGTGGTTTAAGCCTAACTCATGCAGACTCTCTCTCAATCACTCCCCCCTCTTTCTTGCCTCCCACTCCCGGAGGGATGGGAAGGAGAATAGAAAAGAATGCAACTCCCACAGGTTGAGATAAGAACAGTTTAGTAACTAAAGTATAACACAAACCACTACTGCTACCACCAATAATAATAATGACAAGGCAAATACAAGGAAAGAATACAATTTCTCACCACCTAAAACCAAGCCCGACCACGCAGTGCACCCCCACCCTTCCGGGTCTCTGCTCTCCATCCTGGGCATGACGTGCTGTGGTATGGAATAACCTCTTTGGCCAGTTTGGGTCAGGTGTCCTGTCTCTGCTTCCTCCCGGCTTCCCCTCCTCCCTGGCAGAGCATGAAACTCAGAAAGTCCTTGGCCAGACCAAAACATCACTAAGCAGTAACCGAAACACTGGTGTTATCAGCGCTGTTCCCAGGCCCAAAATCAAAAACACAGCACTGCACCAGCTACCAAGAAGGAGAAAAATGACTGCTACTGCTGAACCCATGACAACAATTTTTATTAATTATAATTTCTTCAGTTATCTTGGGATAACTCCCAAGCTTTGGTTCTTGTAAGAGGAGTTCTTGTTCCTGAATCATGATGATGGTACTTTAAGCGCTTTTACCTTATTATGCCTTCCCTTTATGTCCACACCTGTAAGATAGCCTAGGTAGTAAAGATAGATTCATATTCTGTGTAGTTTCACACACTGAGAATTCAGAATATTTGCAGAAATTAAAGTTATTTCCAGTGTGTAGGAGGTGTCCCTGCCCCTGGCAGGGGGGTTGGAACTAGATGATCTTAAGGTCCTTTCCAACCTTAACTATTCTATGATTCTATGATTCTATGAGTGTTTGTATTTATTCTGTTGAGATCTTCTAATGTTTCTTTTCTTCTCTAGTTGATTTTTCCCTTTTCTGTGTTTAATTGGGAGTGATGATGCATAATAGCCACACTAAAATATACACCGTTTGGTAACAGTGCAGTATTCTAGCCTCAGCCAGGCTGCAGTGTGGAAATGCAGGGTTTTGGGGTAGATAAGATTTCATTTTCATAAGGTGCAGAAATGAATGAGGGGTGCATTTATGTTTTACACCTTGGCCAAATAGTGGACTTCACTGTGATGTAACCTATTAAGTTGGAGAAGCTTTTCTGTGTAGCTGCCCTGCGGTGCTGAAAGTAAGTTATGAATGCTGTACTGTTTAAGAGCAGAAAGGTTTGCCTGGAAGAGAGCGGTATGCCTGGGCCCCCTGCTATTGAGAAGATGCCAGTCAGAAATGAAAACGTCTTTCATGAAACTATAGTGAACTTCCCTGTGATACAGTACAGTAATGCAAGGAATTTTTAGTCAAAACCTGTAGAAATAAGTATAATACCTTGGAAATTGCTAAGAAGTACTTGCTTATGAGGGTCCATTTTAAGAGGTCACTGCCAAAAATATGTGTGATTTTGACACAGTTTTAGAAGTGACAGGATTGAGGAGTTTAAGCCATTTCCCCCACATCCCCCTCCCCCCCCCCCCCTTTGAGATCTCCAGTTTCTTTTGCCTTTTGGTTACAACTACAAAAGATGTCTTCTGAGAAAAATGCTTTCTGCATGACATCAGAATAAAGAAATGTTCCACACTATTCAGTATGCTTAAAAGTATTGGTTGACTGAAATAACATTACATTTAAAATTAATGCTGAACAGAAGGCCAGTTAGGAGATAAAACAGAGCAGATCATGTTTTTGCAAACTTTTATCTTGAAGAAACGTTGGTTTATTGGACTTTGTAGAAATGTTTTCTTTAAAATAATAAAATTATGCTGTACTTAACAGCACGATAAAACAAAGAGAGCTGCTGTTTTGTCGTGTGATGGAATGCATGTAACCACAGGTAGACTGAAATGTTTGGAATCAGAAAGTAAAAGTAGATGCACATAGAAAAATTAGTACGTTAATATACATAGGAAAAAACTGTAGGAAATGTATTTGCTTTTTGTAAAAAGTCTCAGTTTTTTTTTACTGTGTCAGTTGTTACTTTTTATTTTGTCTGACTTCAATTAACTATTCATATAGTATTAATAAGAAAAGCTAATTATTCTCACAATTCATGCATTTAGAAAAGTGCATTATAAGAGTGCAAAATACGTTATTGCTTGGACACTAACCTTTGCATTATTCCTTAGCATACTATAACTTTCATTGGCATTTGAGATAGTCAAAGAAAGAATTGGAGAAAGAGTGTTTAAAAATAGAAAAAGAAACAAGTAAAGCTTAAGCAAATACTTTCTAGACAAAGTATACACAATAAACAGTATTGATACTAGTTATGGTTTTGAATTAGGAATTGTATCAATTATAAATGTAGGGGGCTCATTGTTCAGAATCATGAAAATGTTTATTTAATTACTGCTTGTAGTGTTAATGACTAGTTACCCATTACTGATTAGTGGATCTTTTGCCTTGTTGCAGAGAAAAGCAGGTTTAAGTTGCATTTCAGTTCATAGGTGAGAAGGAAAACCTAAGTTTACATGATCAGGTAGTAGATGATTTCGCATCAAACTGTTGGTGCATTGATGTGAAAATCTACATGGATTTGTAGGGCAGAATAGAGGTCCAAACCTTGGCCTTGAAAATGTGTGGTAGGAGGAATTTCACTCATACTGATGTCAGCCATATCCTTCACTGGAGGCATGGAAGAGTAGAAACTGGGCAAGCTGCCAGTCTCCGTCATAAGTGGGACATTCTTGCAGTGCAGCTTTGTTGAGTAGGTACTGGCCATATGCTGCAAGTGTCATCTAGGTTTTAGTGTTGGTTATATGAGTCCCCTTAAATTTAAATTTCAATTTAATAAACTGAAACCACTCTAGAGTCTGTAATCTAAGCAGAAGAATGAGAACACATCCCCAAAGTAGCTCAAAGGAGAGGAAGCAAGGCTGTCAGAGCAGTAGGCTGTGGGAAGGTGCTTGCATCCTCTCCTAGAAACAAGCTGCCTGCTCTGGACCTTTCTCACTCAGCACCCTCCGAGTAGGAGCCCCAGTGAGCTGTGGAAGAGCTGAACCCAGTTGTCCAACAGCCCGAGTAATGGCAGAACTGCATCACTGAAGGGAACCAGGGAATTACAGATTTTTTTTCAGAAATGAATATTTCTATGTAGGTATACCCAGTTCCTTAGAGTAAACATTTGCAGGAAGAACATGAGTGTTTTTATAAAGTTTGTGGAAGAAGAAGGGAGAAACAGGAGAGAAGGAATTGCATGATAAGGGTTGCTACAATATTGCCAACTCTCATCTAATTATGAGCTAATGAGACTTGATGTTTTACTTGAAATCCTTTAGCATCCTGTGCTTGTGTATTTCTTTTAGCTCCGTTTTAGTGAGACTGAAAGTGTTATAGGCTCAGAACCAAGAAGATTTCTATCTGAAAATGTATTAATGTATTGTTATTGGTGCTATTTTATTATTTTGAATATGAATTTTATGAGATTTTTATTGGTGCAGTTGTCAGCCCTTCTACACTGGGTACCTTTTCAATGAATCCGTGCAATGTCTCACACCAAAGGAGACACCACCCATTTTCACATCTTGCAGCATGAAAAGCATTACAGTGCATGAGAAGCAGAATAGAGGAAGGGGTCATACTGTCCTCTGTATGGACTCTCTGAAGCAAGTCACATCTGTGCAACAGAATATTTCAGATAGAAGAGTTTTGCTGTCTTTTTCTTTTACCATAAACTGTACTGAATAATGAAGTTACATTTGATACAGTCATAGGGTTATGTGGGGAGATACCTAGAATATACTTGAGGTGGAAAAAGGAAGGAAAAAAAATTATATTGTTAATTTTAACTTTGCATTTTGGAAATAAATACTAAAGTAGTGAGGATAGCACCATCAGGCAGACAGCAGGTGGGCCAAGCAGCAGGAGGGAAATGATACTTGCTGCACCTGCTCTGCACACTTTAAGAAAAAAAAAATGAAAGGAAAAAAATTTGGTAATTCCTGCACAACACCTACTTTTAGTTTTATTCTGGTATTTCATTTCTGTATTTTCTTAGTTCATGTTAAAATATATGGGAGGGAGAACTTGAGATTTTAGACTACTTCATGCTGTGTAGATTTATATGTATACATACATTCTTACATGTAACAGTATGCTACCTGAACTGTGAAATGCTAATAATGGTAATAAATTAAACCTCTCTTTTATTTTCCTGATGGAGTTATTCCATTACTATTATCCTCATTTTACAAGTGGACAAAAACTAAGTACAAAAAGAGGTCAGTATCAAGTCATTGCTTAACTGTAAACATTATTTATGGGTCATAGCTCAATTAGGTAGAGAATGGAGCCAGTGCATAAAAATGGCTTTAGTTTCCTTTTGTTCTCTTGCTTCTCTGCTGGATCAGTAACACTGTACTTCACTGAAGAATCTGCTGTCTGGTCTAATTTCAGTCAGATTGAAACATCTGCAGAAGTCAGAAAGTGCATCAGATATCAGCGTGGCAAAGGAAGTGGCTAAGCCTGGCCCTATTTTTCTTGTACAACAAGCAGCAAAGACAAAGCATGTAAGCTCCAAGTTGGATATGTGGTGCAGCAGGATCAGCTGTAACTAGTCAAGGCAAGATTACCCAATTAAGTCATTATTAGGGCCATTGTGTACCGAGCATATGTTGCAAAGCAGCTGGATTTTGCAAGTAGATTTGGCTCCAGTTTGCTGGCTCCTAGAGTTGAGTATGAGCTATTAGAGGATGTTTCTGGGGAGATGGTTGGTCCAAAAAAGTGCATTCAGGATTAAGATCACTGGTGTTCCTGGCTTCTCTTCTTCAGTCTACTACAACTCATTCCAAATTTTCTTAGGTAAGTCACTTTGCTTTATTTCTCTCAGCTTCCTCCTTGGTGGAATTTTGCATCGTTGCCTCACACAGGTGCCACAAACATTACTTGGGTAGTGCTTTGCTTTGACCATATGAATTGTCATGAAATCTAATGGTTCTGTTTGTCTTATTAGACTGTAATTTCTTCCTCAGAAGTTCTCTGCTACAGAATATAGCACATACAGGAATTTTTAACTTGACATTAGAGCTAAGATGCATGAAGAAAAGAGTACTGAATAAATTAGGAAGGAATGAAAATTCACTGTCTAGTTTGTCTCCGTGTGATTGTGATTGTTGAGAAAAGTGTATTTCTGCCTTCAGAAGTTC
Organism: Ara ararauna; assembly: GCA_028858755.1. NCBI lineage: Eukaryota > Metazoa > Chordata > Aves > Psittaciformes > Psittacidae > Ara > Ara ararauna. The sequence continues at coordinate 52,119,825 of CM054380.1, forward strand.
TATTCAAGATGTCAGTAACACCTATTTGAAACTCAAGCAGTTTATGTTACTTGATTAAAAATTATGTTCCTTAACAAGGGTGATTTTGCAGTGTAAGGGTTTATTTCTGCAAATGTTCCAAGATGCAGTTTGTAAGTATAGCATGAAAAGTCCAGTTACTGTGACTAGTGATAAGAGCTGCAGGACTGGGTTGTATATAGTAGGAACTATTTCACTCCTATCATAGAATGGTTAGGGCTGGAAAGGACCTTAAGATCATCTAGTTCCACCTCCCCTGCTGTGGCCAGGGATGCTTCACTATAGACACGTCACCCAAAGTTCTATCTCACCTGGCCTTGAACACTGCCAGGGATGGAGCATTTACTGCTTCTGTGGGCAACCCATTCCAGTGCCTCACCACACTCACCCTCAGTAAAGAACTTCTTCCTTATATCTAACCTGAGCTTTCCCTGTTTAAGTTTGAGCCCATTACCCCTTATCCTATTGTTACAGTCCCTGATGAAGAGTCCCTCTCTGGCATCCTTGTATAGGACCCCTTCAGATACTGGAAGGGTCTCCATGCAGCCTTCTCTTCTCCAGGCTGAGCAGTCTCAACTTTATTAGCCTGCCTTTGTATAGGAGATGCTCAAGCCCCCTTATCCTCATGGCCCTCCTCTGGACTTGCTCCAGTAGATCCATGTCCTTCTTATGTTGAGGACACCAGAACTGCACACAGTACTCCAAGTGAGGTCTCATGAGAGCAGAGTAGAGGGCCATGGTCACCTCCTTTGTCCTTCTGGTCACGCTTCTTTTGATGCAGCCCAGGATATGATTGGCTTTCTGGTCCGTGAGTGTACACTGCTGGCTCATGTTCAGTTTCTCATCAGCCAGCCCTCCCAAGTCCTTCTCCACAGGGCTGCTCTGAATCTCTTCTCTGCCCAAAACTGAATTGAGCAGTTATGTTCTTCACTGGCCACCAGTGGTTCAGAATTTCTGTGATGAAATGAATTTTACCTTTACTCAAAATCCTGGTTGTCAAGGCTTGAACTTGATCATAGCTCTTTAGAAGTAGTGTAGATGCTACTTTTCTGTTTAATCCTTGCCTTATTCTGAAAGAGGTGAAGAATCACTGAAGAACTGACCATAGCAAACAGACTGTTGTCTAAGGCCTGTGATACTTTCAGACAAGACAACTATTTCTTACTAGGGCAGTACAGAAACCTTTAGTTTAGCAATAAACTACAGTTGGCTTGAAATGAGAATTATAGATAGGTTGATTTTGTAGATTAACTAGGTGCTGTTAAATGAGAGCTCCCACAGATTATTTTCCAAATGTATGAAGTACATTTTATGTGGTTGGTCAATCACTGTGAGTATATTGATTGCAGAGCCCATTCTACCTGCAAAAATGGTGGCTCTCATCCACCTTAAGAGAACTTTTTATGAGATGGATTGCATAAATAACTAAACTTTTTTTGAGGAAGATCCCCTTTATCTCTGAAGTATGTACTGTACGTTTAATTAAGCTGTTGCTGTCAGATTACTTGGTCAATCAATCCAGATATCTGAAAGAGAAACTGAACCATGTGTCCATAGAAAGAAAGCATTAAAAAAAAAAAATCCATGCAAATAACATTTTATACATGGTTTTGAAGAGAAATTTTATGTTAGGTGGCAAAGCTGTTATCTCTAATATGAAATTAGGACAATTAATTCCAACAAGATACTTAGAACTTTGTTCCTTTTATTAGTCATTTATAACTGTAAGACAGCTTTGCATCTTGAAATACTGCAAGTTTTATGTAGGGGAGAGGTGTTGTGTGTTGTGGTTTTTGTGATTCCCCCCCGCCACCCCCCCAGTGGAAAATATGTAATTGAGTAGGTATAAAGCTTTATTGCAGCACATACAGTACTGTAATTACAAAAGACAGGCGGGCTACTGCAGATGGGCTGTTGTTTGGCTCTTTTGCACTTCAGCAAGAGAAAATTTCCTCTTCCCTTTAGTATAGATTCTCTTTCAGAAGGTGACAATCATTATATTCAAGTGTGAAGAAAGTGTAGCTACCCTGACTTTAGCTGTTCATTGCCTGTGAAGTTCTAATCACTGAGTCAGCTGAAGATGAAATCCTATTTCTTCTCAAGTCAGGTGCAGTGCTGGTAATCAGAATGAAAGCTTCTATAACCTGGTCTGCTTACTCAGATACCTTCCTTATGAGAAAAAGAAGCAGGGAGCACTGGCCTAGAACTGGGAGTGGGGTGATTTGGGGTTGGATTTCTTGTTTGTTTGTTTTTTGTTGTTTTTTGTTGTTGTTGCTGTTTTGTTTTTGTGGGCTTTGGGTTTTTTTGTTTTTTTTTTTTTTTTTTTTTGAGATAGGCCTGATTCTAGTCTGTACTTAGGTTAATTTTGTTTATTGGCACAGGTCTTGTAAGATAGACATGCTACTGTAGCCAAGTATCAATTTGCATGTCCCCCTCTTTAATTTCTTCTTGAGAACTTGCCATGAGACTGTATGCACATAGTTTCTAGATCTTGATTTTTATTTTTTCATTTTTTAAATACTTGACCTTTTCAGATATATGTCCTGAAGTATCTGTAATATATATATATATATTTTTTTCTCCTGGCTATATTAAGTCTTTATAAATTGTGTGATCTTTATCCTCTTTCTGAAAATATATGTATGTACATATTTTGGTATTATTTTAGCTGTTAATGAAATTCAGTTTGTATACTGCAAAACTAACATTATATTAAAAAAAAAAGCTTATGGTGGCGTTCTGAAATTCTTTAAAGAAGGCTGTGATTCCTACTTCTGAATCTGGAAACATTCAGCCTTCTAATAGGCCACAAGCACAGCCACATAGTGTTTATAACAGCCAGTAACTGTTTAACAGTATCACACAAACTGCAGATCACTGATGACCACACAACTAAGAAGCTAAGATGCTTGTTTGTATGGTTCTCTCCATGTTATTGCAATGCTTCATCTTTGTAAATTCATTTCATCAGTGGAAATCCTTGTGCAGTTTAGGTGCAGGGATTGATAATAAGGCTTTTTGTGTTTTATAACAAAAACATCTGAGGAAAGATTGAGAAAGTAATTGCTTCTTTTTGGGTTGTCATCACAATACATGATTCTGTAGCTGAAAGAGGAATCTGGTGTGCTATCTGTGCTGCACACTGAGGACTACACGCTTTCTATCTTGCACAATAGTAATGACAAGTAATTGAGGTGCTCTGCAGGATACAGAGGAAGTTTTAATTTGTGTGCTAAAGACTGATGAAAAGACGCATCATATCTTACTTCTCTTTGATGTTTTTTTTTTTTTTTTTTTTTTTTTTGCGCGCCACCCCTGTAGGTTTTCTACTTGCTGTAGGTCCATGAAGATACACTTATGGACAGGAGGCTGATCTTGCTTATTTCTTCAGCCCCCCTTTCCTGCTGCCTTTCTGCTCTGTTCATCTTCTGCTAATGCTGGCAAAACCTGTTGCAGATACTGGGTTGAGCTGACTTGCTTTGTGTCATTTACCATAGGTTAAGTAATTCTTATATCCATAAGCAGCAGTTGAAGGTGGAAGAAGTTGCTTTTACTCTGTAATAACATGTCATAGTGATGTTTATAGTATAGCATTATAAAAGTAATAGTTACATGTGGGTCATATTAGCCTTCGACCAACAACATACTTAGACATATGCTTTAACTCTAATCCAGTAAGTAATTCCATTGACCCCAATGCACTGCTCACCTACTAACAAATAGAGTGTTTAAGTGTTTTTCCATACTGAAGTCTTCATCAGTAATCTGCATATTGTATATGTGTATTGCTGGGATGCACAGGATATTCATGTGGTGAATTATTCCTTTATATCCGGTAGGATTGAATAGTATTTTTGTGTCTGTCTTCTCTATTCATTTTTCACATGTTAATGACATTCATCTTGTCTATCTGTGATGTTTTTAATGTGCCCATCACCAGAGTGTCTGCCTTTCTCTTCTGTAAAATAAATGCCTCTCAAGAAGAGATAGGAATGGTAATGCGTGTGGAATTATTTAAAAAAACAGCACCAAAACCAAACAAACAAAAAAACAGCAACAAAAAAAGGTTGTTACTGAAAGATAGTAGTCTTCCTTCCCCCACTCTGATGCTTATTTTTCCCAGTGACAAAATCTGCAGCGGAAAGCACTGAGCAACAAGTTTATCAATTTGAACAGGCCAACTGCACAACTAAATGTATGTGAAACTTAACAAATCCCTTGGGAAAGCTGACTGTAAGAATTTCCTAGTCTGTGTCAAGTTACTGAGGTGTGACATGGTGGATTGAACTTAATGCCGTAGGCAAGCACAGTCAAATAGAGAGAGTTTAAGATTTTGCTGTGTCCATGAAGGGATCTGCTGGTAGTTGTCTAAATTAAGCTTTCAGAAAAGAATATAACACTATCATGAGCTCTTTCCCTTGAATATTTTGGCAGGTTATTCTGGTTTAAAAGAAATCCAAGTAGGATTTCCTCTGTGTAAGCTTCATAGGAGTTGCAAAAAGATTGAAGGGTTATTCCTTTTACCAGGAACAGCAAAATACTGGAACAGGAATTTTCCGTTATGCAGTGCTGTCTGTTTTAAAGGCATAGCATCCAAAACTAAGGATCCCCACACCCATGGGAACTGAGTGCTATGACACTGTAGGTGTTGCTGAAGCTAAGACTGAAGAACTGCACACTTGCCCTGGGTTTCTCACCACCTCCTTTCTTCTTGCTTGCATCTCTGTGAAGGGGAAATAGATCCTGGTAACTAGTCTGGCTTTAATGACCTTTATGACCCTATGATGCCTAGCTTGAAGAAGGCAGCAGCATCCTCTTACAAAGAGTCTGCATACATATACAGAGTTTAAAAAAGATCTGCCAGTGACAGCAGTGCCTTCATTTTACAGTGATGAAGCCACCACTTGCTATGTACATGCCAAGAGTTGGAAAGCTACCAGGAGGGAGAGGAAAAGGGTGGGTACCTAAGTGCCATAAACAAATCCAGACAAATAAGCTTAAGAACTTTTGGAGTATTTTGGTTTTTTTGAGCAGAGGTGTGCTGGTATCCTGGAGAGCTGGAGTTTTTAATAAACTGTCTGCAGCACAGCTTCAGCTGTAGATGATACAGCTGCAAGCATAGCCTTGCTCCATGCCTGGCATGTAACTTGGAGCAAAACAGCAGCTGCTAGAGCTGGGCCCCAAGTAGAGGGGCAGGATTTGAGTTGCCTTTGGTCATAGCCCATCGTGGTGGCAAGGTGAAGAGGGACTTCAGAGTTAAGTCGCCTCTCTTCTCCTTCAAAAGAGGCTGGAAACCTAGATTTCACCGTGTGCTGTTCAACTTCAGCTCTTATTGGGATCTCCAGCACCATTTCTTCTCTTGTGTGTGCACACACAGCTGTAAGTGACATTAGGACTTCTTGCATTCTACAAAACACCCAACTTCTTGAGTCACTGCAGTGGAAATAACATATTTACAGGGTGGCCTGCATGTAAGACACAGGAAACACCATAATTATTTAATAAGCTGGGGCAAGCATTAATTGGCTGTGGAGTGTTTTCACACACCCCCTACACCCCCCGGAGCATTCTGAGATTTGGACTTGAGAAGTTGTTTTACTGTTCTGACTTCTTGGGTATTTTGTTTTTTAACTTGTTATCAGATTATTATTTTTTTATTTTTTTTAATTCTTTTCAACTCTATTTAGATCATAATATTCCTTTAGCTCTTTACATTGCCAATATTGATGGTGATCTTGGCTGTAGGATGAGCTGATGCCCTTTTCTCATTTGTTACTCCAGAACCTCCAGCAATTAACTAGTGTTGAATATGTATAATGGGATATAAGAATGCTGCTGACCTCTCCAGCTGAGTGAAATGTTTACATCAAATTACTACTAATTTCAGTTGGATGACAGGAATTGATGAGTATACTTCTCATACTATCCTAGACAAACTATTGGTTAAGTGTTGGACTTGAGTGCCTGGGCCTGCCTAGCCATTGATGCTACCTCAGAAGTTGTGGTTCCAGAGAGATGAGACGCTGCTCCAAACCCTATAGGAAAAGGGAGTTAGTCATGTGAGTTAGTGCATTTAATCTGTCTCCTATTGCTCAGAGCAAGCAGTAGTCTGCCAGCACAATGACCAAAGCTGAGAGCTAATTACCAGAATTCATTAGCAAAGCCTCACTTCCTGGATGATTTGAGTTGATTAGTAGGCACTTTGTTCTATCACCTTTTTTGGCTGAGCATTCATTTAGAGGTTTCAGACTCTGAAGACTTAATGGATTTACATGTAACACTTACCCAGCAGGGAGAAAATATTGAAATCTAATGCAGCCTGTTGCTTTTCATGTAGACTTTTGATTTGGTGCAAGGGTTAATGGGAAGGAGACTTTTTAACTTTAAGTAGTGAAATATTTTCTTTTTCCTCCTGTGCTTTCCTTCTGAGCCCATGGTTTAGTGGGAGGTGTCTCTGCCCATGGCAGGGGGGTTGGAACTAAATGATCTTGAGGTCCTTTCCAACCCTAACTATTCTATGATTCTATTCTATGATTCTACCGTGTTGTATCAGCTGATTACAGCTGACCACTTTCAGAGAACTTTATAGTAATTTATTTTTCAAATGCTAGTAACATTGCAGTAAGTTGTACATCTTTCTGAAGAGGAGTGGGAGCTATGCAAGTTTTCCATGGGACTGAGAAAACATGTATATTGACATAAGCCATTATTTTTCAAGTACGGGGGGAAAAAAAGCTACTCCTGGTCTGCTACCAGTATGTGACTGAGAATGACCGGCTTTTTATTTCCTTATGTATATTAGTAGACAATGGTATGTAGTAGGAGACTTCAAGTCATGAGCCTGTAGAAGGTCCCAGTTAAATTGGTGGTTTTACCAGTTGCTCTAGACCCTGCACTTGCAGATTTTGAGCAGGGTTTAGCGACTGTTCCTCCTACTTGTGGTTTTAAAGTTTGTCTGTCCCTTTTTGTATGTTTGGACTGAAGCATTGCTCAGTCCGCCTGTCTGTGTACAAATAAAACCCATAATATATAGCAAAATTTTGTTGATATCTTGTTCAAGCTAATATGAATTACAGGCAAGGTCAGCTTTTCCCAGATTGTTTCCTGGGGACTCAATGCTTTAATTTTTGCCCCCCCCCCCCCCCCCCCCCTTTTTTTTTTTTCTGTGTTCTGCTTCTTAGTCAGTGAAAAATCTAAAAAAGATTAGAATAAGAAGTATGTTTTTGAAGAAAGGCTAAAAATCTACCTTTCCTTCCAGAGTGATACTTTTGGGGTGAGGGGGAAACACATGCAGTATTGGTGGATTTGGTTCTAAGTACTGAGCTGGGAAGGAAACAACTTGATCTGGGGAATGCAACCTTCTTAAATGCACATTAAAAGGGATCTATAACCTTTGAAGTACAGGAGAGCAATATTAAAGTTAAATAGATGCATTAGATCAGAAATGAGCAAGCAGTGGGGTTTTTTTCTTCAGCAAGGTATGTTAGTGTATGTATAAACATATAGATGGTTCCAATGACAAATTATGTATGCGCTTACACATAACATGTAAGTTACTTATTACTTGATTCTCTTATTCTGATGTTACAGTTACTTGAATACCCTTGAAAAGATGCTGGGAATTCAGTTTTCTGGCTGGCTAGATTTGTTTGGTAACAGTCAAATGCTCTTGATTTTTCTGGTTGTCACTTTTTTTTGTTGTTCTTACAACCTTCTTTCACCAATTTTTGGTGTGTGTGCAGAAAGACAGGAAAGGAAGAGTTACTGCAGTGCTAAGTTTTATTGTCATATACCTCATTGTATTACCTCATCTTTAATACCTCAAAACAAAAGAGTTCAAATCTCATCAGTATTGGTAGACTTAGGTGTTTGACATTAGGGCTGGACTGCATTTTTTTGAGGTCCAATGTATATGGTGTTTTGCCTTGGGCTCTCATTATTTATTACTGCAAGGACTATTGGCTGTCAGATAATTCTGTAGTGTGAGTTACTGTATTTCAGTAAAGCTGTGGCCTTGGCCTTTAATCTGGTTACTAGAGAGCTATGTTTTCTGTCTCTGTAGGCCAGAGTGGCATTTACAATGTAACAAACGTTTTAACAATGTACTTTCTTCTAGCACACAAGAATGTTGTTCCAACTTCGTGTTTCTTTGCTAAAAGGAGCGTGCATCTTCAAATACTTGATTTCTGATATGAATGAGTAACCTGGCTAGCCTTATACCTTAACAGTGTCCTGGCTTTAAGGAAAAGGTTTTCCATTGTGCTGAAAAGACTTGACAGTATTTGTTCTTTCCATAGTGAGTTTTGCCCAGATGAAACTAGCTAAAGTTGTTGGAAAAACTAATGTTTCAGTAAATTGGGATATATTATGCTTTTAAACTTTGACGTTTATTTCTAGTAATGAGCATTTATGTAACATTATGATATATTAATATTTAGCTGTAACTGAAATATTACAAAAAGATAAGCAAAATCATGGAATCATAGAATAGTTAGGGTTGGAAAGGACCAAAATGTACATTTAATTTCTTAACTTTCAATCTTAATAAAATTATTTTTGTTAAAATTCAGTACCTGCAGCGCTAGCATGTGGAGGTCTAAACTGTCTTTAAACATTTCCTAGTTGTGAGGTTCTGCTAGAGCTCTCTGTCATGGGGAAGGAGTGTGCTGGATGCAAAGCTTGCTCTAAGTTGAAACTAAATAAACACAGAGATGGAGGGGCCTGGAGACTGGCATGAAATAGCTCTGCCTTCCATCCATTGTTAAACAGATCTGGTGGGCTTCCCACTGATAAAGATGATGCAAAAGCCTGTTGTGTCCCTGACTGCTGGTAGGGAGGCTTTAGTTTCAGTTATTATGTGCAATATATCCTACCAGGCTTTGCTATGCTTTCTCTGCCTGTCTCATCATCAGTATTATTCTGTTAAAAATTGACTGGTTATATAATTTAATATTTAGAGCACTCGTAAATGGAAACTTTTGCCAAACTTGGATTTTAAGTGTTTCAGAAGTTTGCACAGCTATGTGCTCCATCTAATCTAGTGTGCAACTGATGTACAAAACAATGTTGTTATGAACCAGCTAATTTATTTTCTGCTAATTGGCAATAAATAACAAATACTAATTAGTTACAGATTTTTCTCGTCATGAATTATCTGTGAACATTTTCCCAAACATGTTAGCTATTCTAAAGTTTCAATCAAACTTGAATTAAATTTATTTCTTTCTGATTTCGGAGGTGCTACTTGTGAGACTAGTTAGAATGTGCAATTTTAGCTTTTTCTATTTAATTCATAATTGTTTTTATTCCTCAATTTAATTGATGCAATTTTAAAATTGGTTATCCCAAATATTAGTGGTTATGGACTCTGCAGTAGGCAAAGCAATTCTGTGTTTCTTTGCACAATTTTGTTAGTTTGCCAGAGCTCTGGTAGAAATCAAGCATATGGGAATATGACGGAATTGAAGCTGGAAAACCACTAAAGTGAACAGTTTCACTTTCTGCAGCTTGGGAACAGAAATGTATGAAAAAGAAATGGCTGCATATGAAGTACTCTGTGGATAAGGATAATCTATTCTGTGCACTTTCCTAAGTATGTTACCTTCCCAAGAACTTCTGCATATTTGTCCCTTGTCTGTCCTTTCCAAGTTAACATTTATAAACTGCTTAATCCCCTCTCTACGTGTGCATGTAACTTCCACTGACACTAATGGTAATTACTTATGCTTAGTGCCGAAGAAATAGGACCTCTCTTAAGGTACAGTTAATTTCATTTGCATGAAGTCATGTAATTGGCAGGTCCAAAAATCCACTACTGCAATCTAGGACCAAAGTTTTGAGGCCGTATGCAATGTTTAAATAGCCTTTCATGTCATTCCTCCAGTTTCTTGGCCTTGTTTGCTTATATTTAGCATTTCCATGGCTACCATTTGGCTGATTTTCAGGTTTCTGATTAATTTTCCTGTCGCTTTTTTGTCTGTCAGATAGGAGTTTGTGCTGCTTTCAGAAGATGTAATATATCCTATGATTAAAGACAGTAGGCTTCAAGAAAGTGCACTTCATTAAACTCGGAGAATTGATAGGTAGCTTTCTAGGAAGCAAGTGCATTGGCCAAGTGATGTGAAGGCGGTTGACAGTTCTTTAGAGAAACATTCATAAGGACTGAAACACTAACTTTACTAGTACAAAGAAAGGAAGTTAAACACAAGTGCTAATACAGTAATTGCGTTCTCTTTATGTATATACACTGGCATCAGTGTAGCATGTAAGTGTAAACTGAAAGTTTATCAGGTGGGTGTGTTTTGGCATGAGTTTGGACTTTATTTTGCATAAGACTTCAAATTATGGCACAACATGACTAGAGGATCCTTCTATCTATGTTTCCTTTGTTTTGTGTGATGGTGATGGTGAAATCCTAAAGGTTGCTTGTGCATCTAAGCATCTGCTCCTTTTTCTGTTTGGCTATACCTTATTTGTCTTACGATATGTTTTCTGTTTGGATATAATATATTTGTCTTATGAAACATTGTGCTCAGTCAGATTATTTAGAGTAGGCACAAACAGAACTGTTTTGATTTGGGAGAATGTTGCATATTTATAAAGATCCTGGGAAGTGAATTACAAATATTTGCTGTTAGATATAAATTGGTTCTCTGGTTTACTACTGTGTGAGGCTTTTGGAAAAGATTAAATAAAGCTCAGGACTACTGAATCATGGAATTCAAATCTGGAAGGACCAGTTAAATCATCCAATCTTTCTGCCTATATTCAGTGAATCTCCACAGTTCATTTTCTAGCTTTCTGCTTTGTTCTAGTATAAAATATCAAAAGCTAGTGGGCTTCTGCCATCTACCCAGTGAGACTGTTCTATGGCCTAATATACTTTGCTTTGAGGAAGATTTTCACAATGATGCATATATAAATTCTTTAACCTCATCCTAGTATTTCTCATTGGTCCTTTATGGTTCCGGTTAAGTGGATACAAGTTTTCCAGTTGTAATTAGACCTTAAGTGGTCCTTTGCAACTATAGCATAATGTTCCTGTAGATCAATGGAGAATCCATACATACTTGCTTAGACTTTTGGTGGCATTGCATCTCATGAGCTGACTGCTATGGGAGTGCTAATTCGTCTTCAGCTTTGCATCACTAGAGGGTAAGTGCCTGGAACAAACAGGTGATAGATGGATAGAGTACCCCAGCAAGGGTTTTCTCTTGCTGTCTTTATATACCTCTTTTTAGGACACTCTGTATGGTGTTGGACAGGATGCCAGAATTTTTGTGGTTAAAAATTGTATGCCTGCATATGCCCAAGCTAGAGGGAAGTCATTGACTGCAAATGTAGCCAGTTTATAAAAACGTGGGCAGATTTCTTTGCAAGTTCAGTTTTGAACCACTGAGAAGGCTGATCAGGGCACAGCTGTTGGTGTAGGAAATAAAGTCCATTCCTTCTTTATGTAAAGAAAGGTGGGTTTTTTTGGTTAGGGGAGTGCTCAATAATCAATGTGCATCTAAAAATAAAACTTTTTTGTCAAGCCGCCTGATTATTATAGGCAGTAAGAGACATCTTTTTGAGGACAGCTGAACAATAGTGATCAAAAGAAAGCTGAAGCAGTGCTGTCCAGAAAGATAAGTCACTGCAACTTGTCTGTATTTGTTTAGTGGCTGTGGAACTGATACCTCTGGAAGTTATTTGAATGTGTTAAGTGGAAGGGTTAAAAGAATTTGAGCTGTAGCTCAACGGAGATTTGTAGAATAAAAACGGGTTTTGTATTTCTGCTGAATGCTTATGAAGTAAAAAACCTTTGACACCCGCTGCCTCTATATTCTAGTCCTGCACTCACATGCCCCCTGCAACTCTCTCTACTTCCACAAAGCCTGAGAAACATAGGCAGGGATCCAACAAATGCTGGATCTTTCAAAATTATCATGATTCCTTTATTTCAGTGGTGCTTTTTTTTGTAACTGTCTCAGTGGCTTGAACACCAAATCTAGAAACAAAACTTTATGTGAGCTTTTGGTAGAAACCACAGTATTGATGACTTCCCCTACAGCCCATTTTAATGCTGCCTTTTTATATCTTAAATTACATAGAATATTCACTGATAGAGAAGGCATGGCTTGGCAAAAGCAGTAAGAGCAGAGCACTAGGTCAGCCACTGACTTCAGTAACTGATGGATTTTACTCACCATGGTCTGGATCCTGGCTGTCACATCAATTGCAGCCTCCTAACACTGGTCTTGCAATACAATAGCTTAAAAGAAAAGCTGTAGTTGTACATTTTTGAAGAGGAAAGAATGATATGAAGTATAGTGCCATTAGTGATAGTTGCAATTGGTAATACTAATCATAGGGTACAGGAGATAGTCTGACACATTCACTTGTGTTTGTCTAGTGCTGACAGCCTGCAAGATGTAGCATGTTCGCTGGCCTCTACAGCATCAGTAGGGAAGGAAAGCTCGCTGCACCTGTGCCCCTTGTATGAGACTCCCAGATACTAAACAGAACATGGACTTTTGGCTCCTCTTTTTGTGAGGTGAATTATTTTATAAGTAGCAGTGGAATATAAACAAACAACCATTTTGGATTTAGTTGCATCCAAACAAAAGGGAAAGAAAAAAAAAAGAAAACTGAACATGTTTCTACAGAAACATACAGGAATTATTTTTAGTTTGTCTTCTACATAAAAATGCTACAAAAAGCAATGAAAACGTTCAAAGGGTGAGAGATGGTTTTTACTTGCAGAAGATGACAACTTATAGGGAGATGAAATGGGTGCTCTTACAAGTTGGAGAAATGAGATAGCAAGTGAAGAGCTGTTGTGGAGTGATCAAGGTTTGGTTTGGTGTGGGTTTTGATAGTATTTTTGTGTTTTTTTTTTTTTTTTTTTTAATTAAATACTGTAATTCTTGCTATGTGAATCTGTGTATATATATATATAAAAAAAAGTTACTGCCATGCATGACTAGGAAAAAGATGGGGGAAGACAGAATGTTTGTAGCTATAGACTAAAAAAAATACCATTCTTTCTGCCTTTGTGGCATCATGTGCATGTAGAAGTAATTAAAAAAAATAAATCCAAACCATTAATTTGATCTCTGTAATAGTAACTGCTAGTTATGAGTACTAGGTGAGTGTACACATTATTATAACTATAATATGCCCACATGATTTCTTCTTCTGTGCATGAAAAAAGCCTGAAAACCCCCCAAAAAACCCAAACCAAAACACATCTACTTTATATGTGAATATTTGGAATGTGATAAGGGTTAGTCTATTAAACAGCACATTATTGTTTATTCTGTTGAGGCAATAAACCAGTTGAACTGTAAGAAATGAAATTTGTTTTTTTTTTAAGTGATGGAGCTGTTTTAAATCAGTAACCAGTAAAACTCAGCCTTTTAAAGGAATGAATTTACTGATGGAAAACTGGTGTATGTTTGTTTCCTCTACGCCATGTTAACTTTAAGAGTTAAATTGATTTCTTAGAATATCAGCAAGCCATGGTTAGAAGAAACTTCCCTCTCTACATCCATCTTATTTTGGCAAGTGAAGTGTTACTTGGGTATCTACAACAGTAGTTCACATAACTGAAATTGTAATACTAGAATTGGTTGTTAGATTATTTTGGTTGTAATTTGAAATAGTTTCTCCACTTTTTGAAAAATAATTCTGTCCTTTTTGTGAAGGACAAGTACTGTGTTGCTGGTGTTCTCATGTCCTCCACTGTGTGTGTGTGCATACATGTGCAGCTTATTTTCTCGTTTAGTGTAACATCACATGTTAAATAGTGGCCAGTGTGAACAGCAGTGTTTTCTAGATTTTTTTTTTTTTTTTTTTTTTTTTTTTTTGTGTGGTACTAGTTTAAATGCTTCCACAGAGTACAGGACTGTAGACAAATAGGTCTTATTTTACTTAATTTATTTTGCAATAAATCAAGGATGGAAGGGAAATATGAGCGTGCATGTTCCTCTGACTGCATCTGTGAAACACCACTAACAGCACTGGCTTGCTATCAGTGGGATTGCAGAGGTGTAATTTGAGTATACTTAAGAAGTTGAATAGATGAAGCCAATAATGTCCCAGTGGTCCTTTGAATTTGGCCCCATGAAATTAATTTCCACCTCAGTTTGTATACAGAATAAATTAATTCATACAGACCCAGTACTGCTCTTCTATAATCTGTGTAATTGCTTGTTTATTCCAGCACCTGGTAGGTCTCTTTATCTCTGAACTTTTGTGCTATGCAATATTAGCTTGTCTAAGGCTGTAAAATTAAAAGTTACTTAAGGATTTTATTGAGCTGAAGAGATTGCGTTTTCCAGCCATAGAGGGTTTGTTTACTTAACAGTGATTCAAACCTACCCAGTTGTAAGGCCAGCCCGAGCTGTTATCACACAATAGGACTTGATGTTTGACCATAACCACATGTCTCACTCAACAGGCAATCAGCATTTTAATTAGTGATTAAAGGAAAGTCATTGTACTCGGGCTGCTTTATCACAATAGCCTAATAATTTTGTGTTGAATAAATAGATAATGCTAAAGGGAAACTTCCCCTCATAATGTTGTTGTCATTAAGGGCTCTTTTACTCATTTGTATATGTATTAAAACACATGACGTGAATAGAGGTAATTATAATTACTACAGGTTTTTGGCAGATTAGCTGACATTTTTTTCATTGTAAACCTTTTCCTTTATAATGTCACTCCAAAATGAATGCAATATTTAAAAGTTCAGATACAGGTAAGTAGTGGTGGTGGCCCTAGCTCACCAAGGTGTGTGGATGAGAGTGATTGATTTGCTGTATGCATCGCTGGAATTAGGTAACTTGCATCATGACTGTGATGTACTGTGTAATTGATGCAAGCCCTTTCATAGCTTTCTGAGATTGAAATCAATATTTATTTGGAGTGCAACAAATGTAATAAGCTGCATTTCTTGTGTAAGCATTGGTCTAGCTCCAGTTTTAGTTTTGTAGAAGATTCTTCAGAAGGAACTGATGCATGTTTTGGTGTGGTTTAAGAATTAGTTAAGAGGATACAAATAAGACATGGAAAACAATCCAGTCTGAAGCTGAGTGCCCAGAGTTAACATATGCCCTTTATTATGAAAGGGGTGACACTTTATTAATTTTGTTTACTTACTACTACAAATATTCTTGGTCTGCGTATCTCATATCATGACGCTTGTCATGACTTGGTATGAGGGTTTTCTGTTTGTTTTTTCTTTTGAATAAAACCACTCTATTTGTAATGAACTTGACTATTTCTAACTTGGACATTATAGGACATGGTAGCTAAAGGGACACAGTCAAGTAGATTGCTTTAGGTAATTTGCAAAGGATTTATAAACCTGGTTTTGATTACTTAGAACAGGAACTTTGG
Source organism: Ara ararauna (assembly GCA_028858755.1). Classification (NCBI taxonomy): domain Eukaryota; kingdom Metazoa; phylum Chordata; class Aves; order Psittaciformes; family Psittacidae; genus Ara; species Ara ararauna. The sequence continues at coordinate 52,135,230 of CM054380.1, forward strand.
AGTGCGCTGCAGACTGTTTTGTGTGCTTGCTTTGCTAAGCTGTTAGGTTCAGGGAGCTGTGAGGGCATGCACTTTTAGTAGTCAAATTGTTTCGTGATGTGCTTTTGAAGTATTACAGCTCTTCTTTTTTAAGAGTCAACACCCACTCCGTGCTCTCTTGATACATTCTAAGTCATCCTCTGCTGGCATCTTGGGCATGTTGAAGCAACAAGCTTACCCTCACCTGATTTGATAAAAGGAGCTCTGAAATAGATGCAGTGGTAATTTATCACTAGATTTTTGTAAGTGATGTTAAACTATTTTGCACATTCTGTACTTGAAAGTGTCAGAAGAATTATGTGAACTGTGCAAGGGACAACTTTCATGTGCAGGTGTAATGTGCATTTTTTTTGTCTATGGCCCCCAATACACCTGACTGACCTAACAGGTGAAGTCCACAGAAATATTTAGACTTTTTTTTTGTGCTGAAGTACAACTGGTACTAATTTTCTCCTCCACCAGGTGATTTTTAGCAGGGTTGAGGCCTGAATTACTAACACATATGTTGCTTTATAGGCTTCTTGAAGTACCCAGGCAAATACCTTAAATGCTCAGAGCAGAGGGAAAATTAAATATTTGATGGAAAGCCTGTGTGGCCAGCATGAGGGATGTGAGCAGTAGTGGAGTCGGATCAGGCACACAAATTCTAGTTAGACTGGAGATAGAAAAGGAGGTTGTTAGCTCCTCTGTATAGATTTAGAAATGTTGGGTTTCATTTACAGACTCTCTCAGCAGCTGGAAGTGTTTCAAAACTTCCCTTCAGTAGGGAGAGAGCGCAGACTGCCTCCCTGTTTTGTTCCATGGTAACATGCAACTTTAATACATGTGTAAATAACTGATATACTGTTATTTGTACTTCATTCTGCATAGTAGGATTTTTCAGGGAACAAAAAATTTTAACGAATCTGAGATTATTATAAAATGTTTGTCTTTGAAATTTAAATAACATTTAATCTATATCTTACAAATAAATTTAAATAGGTAAAACATATATAGAATAGATGAGATACTAGTGCTAAAAGTTGCTAACCGTACCATAATCCCTCTTCATCATAGGTTTGCATTCCCAACAACTGAATTATCTCTGTAAATGTTAAGTCCACATGTAGTGTGCTCCCATGATTATAGTGCTACTGAAATGTTACAATCCATGTAACTGTATTTAACAATATTCATGAGTTAATTCACATGGCAGCATATTGAGTGTTTGGTAGATCACAGAGCAATGCCTTATAGCTGTCCAGTATAGAAAATTTTGGGTACAAACCTGGGTATCAGTTGTCAGTTCTAACAAAACCAGGTCAATTAAAAGATGCCAGCTTTACTGCTACAGACATTAGCTCATATATGGAAGTGTACGCATCCTAACCCAAATGCTTATTTTGCTGCTTCTGCATATCTCCCCATCTGTTCCGTGTCAGATCTGACCAGAAATCTGCATGAGTGCCTGTGCAGGGAGAGCTCTCAGCTGCTGGTCTGTCAGCCTCCAAACCTCTTGTGATCTGGTCTCCTTCAAAGCTATAGACATACCATCGCTGACAAGAAGCAATCTGGAGGTTTCAGGAAAAAGATTTGCCCATGGTAGTCGCTTCAGATGGAAATGTTAGGAGATAAAACCAATTTGGTGGAGCTGTGGTACAATGTTAGCATTACATTTGAATTTAAGGATGGCCTCTGGCATCACTTTTGGAACACATCTGTTTTCTTCAGTACAAAGTACTAGTTGACCTCCACCGCCACCCACTGCCGCCTGCCCTTATGTATAGTATTATAGTCTGGTTTAAGTTGACCACACCTTTTCAGATTGCTAGTGGAAAGGTTTTTCTGCCTTTTGCTGCTGGGGATGTTGGTGTTGCTGGCTGTTTACAACCATGTCCTCTTTCCTAATGTATTAGAACAATGGTCTGTGAGACCTGATAAACTTAGATGTATTTGGCATGATAGGTCAGCTAAGCCGTTTTTAATGAGAACATTCATAGGGAGAATGATGTTGGCCCATTTTGGTACAGATCCTATTTGGCAATGCATAGGTCACCATTCCACAGCAACCACATTGTGAGCTGGGAAGTCAAAGTGTGTAAGATCCCTACTGGAGTGTGCAGTCCCCTGAATCTCCACTGACCTTTTTTCCCCAACACAGTAAATTATCATATGACAAGTTATTCTTTTCAGTAGGTAGCTCATTTTCATATTGCTTAAAGGCTAAGAAATATCTCTGTGCTGCAGAAAGCAACTGCACATCTGGGAGAGGTTTTAGTGTTGGTGGATTTACTTGCAGTCTGAGGCTCAGTTATCTCCTTCAGGTACAGTGTGACAAGCTTATGTTTGAAAGAAAAAAAAAAAATGGTATGACACTTGGGATGGTATTTGCAGTGACCATTAGCCAGACTATTGCAGAACTGTGTATATTTCTTTGCCCCTTTTTTTTGGCTTGAGGTTTTGATGTAATGAGCAGCTTCTTCTGTAACACTACACAAATAAAGCGAAGTCTTCTCTACTATCATCATTAAAAGTATACTAGCTGTATGAGATAATGTTATATGAGCATAATCAATATCTGTGAGAGCAAGACGGGCATTGCATCGTGAAGTTTTTCTAACAATAGAATTGCAAAATCAGTTGCTTAGATGGATTTTCCAATAACTATTTTGTACCTTTAGTATTGTGATCACTTCTGGCAGATGGTAGTCAATATGAGACTCTTATAACACCTCTAAAATTGGTTTAAAAGTAAACTGATGCTTGTATCAAATATTATTATAATAGGTTTTAGCATAGTGAGTCAAATGTCACTCTCCATTCTTATCTGCTAAATGACATGTGCATGCGTGTGGAGATTCATTGTTGTTTGATGTGCTATTTTGTTTGGTTTTGGTGTGGTTTTCATTTATGTGCATTTTTGTTTTGTTGGTTTTGTTTGGTTTTTATTTGTATGTATATATTTGTTTATTTATTTTCATTCAGATATGACTTAGGTGTCTCTTAATTGGTGACCTCCTTCCTCTGCAAATACCAGAGAAGAGCAGGCTTGTAGAGTCCTGCTGTCCCTCCTTCCTGTTCTGATCTTTTGTAATGTTGCTCTCCCTATTGTGTATTCTTGCAGAGATTAAATGTCATGGCAATATGCCAATCCATTCTGTAGAACCTGCCAGTTTGGAGTGGGGTGTTCATTGTGATGTGGTCCATGCCTTCCTTCCTAAATAGTAAATAGACAACTCCTAACTAGCTGATTTAGGTAGTTCACACTGAATTCCAGATCTTATTTCTATTATGAAGTTGAACCATCCTAGTTGGTAGTGGCTTGGCTTGCTGTGAGGCAAGGGTATCAGTTGTTTGGGATTTTTTTTGTTTGTTTTTTTTTGTTTGTTTGTTTAGCCTCCTAGTCAGTATTTGGTTTCTTTTTCTAGTGTACAATCACACTGACAGAAATGCCATGGTAATTTTGGTACTGTAAGAAGGTAACTGCAGAAACTTTTTGCAGTTAATGGGGTAAGATGTTGAGAACCTTTAAATCATGGAAATGTTAAAATTCTTTTTTAATAAGCAGCATTATTGATATCCAGTTACAAGGCAGTGTATATTTCCATGCACAGTATTTTGTAACAATCTGTACATATTAGCTGTTCAGAATCCTTCTGCAAACATGTAGATTTACAGTAGTGCTTTTGCACTGTAGTTAATGCAGCAGCTACTTACCACTGGTGCTATTATCCAGAATTATCAACAGTTAATAAATGTGTTATCCTTCTAAGCTGAACTCTCACAGTGCACATTTTATTAATAAAAATACACCTATAAATGGCATAAAATATTAGCATACTCTTTACATTAACACAGGCATTCCTAGCCACTTGTCATAGAAAAATATTATTCTCCAGGTTTAGGTTACCGCTTTTCTCAAAATCAGAAAACCTACTTGGTCTACTAACCACAACAGGAAAATATAGCTACATATTCCAATAGAGCTGACATGGTGCTAGTTAGTTTTTCATGTCAGAATGCCTCCTCCTAGACCTAGACACAAGTTAGTTTTACAATTTAATATTTACGGTATAGAAAACAAAGTTGCTGGTTTCTTTATACATATGAATAATTTAATCTATATTTTTATTTTAATGAAATTGAAATTCTTTACTTACATTCAGTCCACTTAGTTTGGGTTAAACCAAAGCCTGAGGTGGGGAGATTCCTTGTGCTAAATTGTAAGCATGTTGTCACTCTGGCTTCTCTGAAAATGCGTTTGTTGTCCCATAAATCCTGCAGTCAGTGTTAAAGTTCCTTCATTTGCAGTTTGCGTTTTTTGACATGCTGCAAATCTGGTAAGATTTTATGGCATGCATTCCACACAAGCTTCTTCAACATTCATTTTCAGATCAGAATTGTCACTCTTTGATATATATATTGTATCTGTGTTTTCCGAAGCCTCTCTCTTTTATCATTTTACATACAGAGAGATATCATGTCATGAATGCTCTGGCTAGGGTAACACAAGTTTTCTTAATTATTGTATAGTAAGCTGTCAAATGGCATTATTTTTGGCAAGCAGTAATGCAACTGTCTAATTAAGTTTTTTAACTTCATAGAGTTCATCTATATGGAAACTAGAACTGAAAGAGTGGACTTTGTTGATACTCAATTATTTTAATGCAACTCTGTATGTTGATAGTCTTACCTGGTGTAAGGTCTCTTAATTCATGGTATTTTCCAATGACAAGTGCACAATGTCACTTGGAGCCGTATTATGGGTGTTTGTGGAGTAGATGGTGGGTCCACTTTTTTTAGCTAGTTTTATGCATATATTTTAATGCAGCATCATTTCACTCAGGTGGTTGGTGTCTTCTGTTTCACTGATCAAAGCAGTGAGCTGCCCAGTGTTGGTGAGGAAACAGTACAGGGGTGAGAAATTAAAAAGTCCTCTATACATTGACTAGTCACTGAGAGTGTATGTGGGCATTGCATGGTTGACTTGCTGGACATCTTTCATTCAGAACATGTCATTTCTTACAACCAATTTTTTTGTTCCTTTAATGTGCTATATTACAAATACAACAGTGCTGTAGGCCCTCTTAGAGCTGTGCCAACCTTGTGCCAACTGTGCCTTCTCTTCAAGTGGTCTTAACTCTTTGTGAATTATATAGCCTTTCAAGTGTGTTTGATAAATGAAAGTCTGAAATGGTATTTGTACTGCAGCTTAAAAATATGCATATTTTAAAACTATTCAGAAATAAGCAGTTGGACCTGCACACTGGGTTACAGCCATTCAACCAAAGACACAAAGATGATTGAATTCAGTCTTAAAATTAATAGAACTAAATTTAATGGTGAACACAATCACACTCTGTAGCGATTGTTTTCAGTGCTGCTTTATTAAGTTATGTAATGGCAGGAATTCAAACTCCGGAGTTTGAAACGGTAGATTTAGAGACTGTGTTAGAAGGCTTGTCAGTACCAAGTATATGGGTTTTCAAAAGGCAGAGATTTTTACCTAGATACCTCTGTAGCTTGTGATTTTTATTTAAATAGTTTGGAGGTTTTAGACTTAATACGATGCTTTTAAAAAAATGTTTAAAAATCTTGTTTTATTCCCCAAAGATTTGTTTTCTGCTATTGCGATTAGATGATGACAGCTAGCTGGCTTTTAAAATTGATCAGGAAGTATTTTGGCAGTCATTCAGTGTTGTAATAGCACTTTAATGGATATGAGCTATTCACCCAGATCAGACTCAATGTCAAAACAGGCGAAAATACAGCTGTCACTCTGGACAAGAAGTTACACATATGCAAGCAGCTGCTAATCATACTGGAAAGAAAGCTTTATAATAATGCTTTAAAGGTGCATGCATGTATATGCATACATACTGCTTCTACATGTGTAGATACCTTGCAACAAACATCCCAGAGACATTATTTTCTGGCCATGGGTGCTCTTAAGATAGATAAGTGAAATACACACATTGACCTGTGAAGAAGTTATATTAAGGTCATTATGTACTGGTGGGTTCCCAGGTTTTTTGAAGTAAGAAGCTCTGAATGATGTGTTGCTATGACTGTGGTGTAGATTTTATGTTCTAACTAAACGATGACACTGTAGCAGGTCCTCATTTAGCGCATATGTTTTGTGGTTACTTTCAGTAGAATTTTGACCATGCAGATAGATCAAGAATATGGCTGTAGAAATGCAGTGGGTTTTTAAAAAGCATTTTTCTGTCAGAAAATTTAATAACTACCTTAATGCTCTTACATATGTTAGAATCTCATTTTTTTACCAGGATACTTTGCTCTTCTCTGTGTGTGTCCTAAGGTTTAAGCTGGTCACATACATGGTTTATTTTAAGACCCTTTGATGTCAGAGAGGTAATTGGATAATCTGTATGGGGATGAAAGCATTCATGCTTTCCTGCCATGACAAGCACGTATAGTTATACATACAGAGCAAGTGTTTGATATAAATGAGAACTATGACTTTATGATAGGATGATATGTTTCCCATCTAGAATTTTAGGATGGAGATAAGTAAATGCAGAGTACATAAATGCATTGGTGTTTGGCTAAATGCTTGAGAAATTCAAGAAGCAGTGAGATTAGGGAATGTCTTGTATCCCCTTCGAAAATACAGTACTACAACCCTTGCTTAGTAGAGGCTATTGCCAAAGCTATTTGGATAGTGTACAGGTGATGGTGATGTCCTTGCTTGGTTTTTCAAGTCTTATTTGCATTACTGAATCTGGTAGCTTGATTTTTGTCTTTTAAAGGATTGGTTTTTTTTTTTTGTTTGTTTGTTTGTTTGGTTTGGTTTGTTTTTTTTTTGTTTTTTTGTTTGTTTGTTTGTTTGTTTTCCCCTTCCCATAGGGTTTTACCTCAATGTATTTCCCAATGTTACAAATATGTGAGAGTTGGAATATGCAAATTTACAAGAAATGCAGGATGTCCTCTGAGTATTTTAAATATGTTCACATAGCTCCCTAAGCTACAAGGACAAATTCAGATGTTACAGGAGAGCATTATGAGAAGGCTGTAAAATAGAGTCTCTTATGTTGTGCTATGTAAAGATTCTGTAATGAAGTTTGAGAGTTATATATATATATATATATATATATATACACGCATACATACAACTTTATTTCCTGAGCATTCTGTGTTTCAGATGCACACTAAAACTATAGGCACCAAACTGCATTCTGCAAGTGTGGGAAGGATAAAACTCGCCAAAAACTTGAGGATTAGCACTGCTTTTGTGTGGCTCAGAGGCACAGGAAAGACTCTGACCAGCCTAGTGGAGCAGTCCATGCTAAAATGAGAAGTCGTGTGTCTGGGCTGAGACACCCAAGACACAGCTGTCCTTGGGGACAGCAAGTAGAAGAATATGTCACTTTAGATCATTGAAGCACTGGGAGAAGGAGGAGTGGGTCTAGCCTGTATGCAGTTCTTATTGGCTAAAGCATATCTGCTTTTGTGTCATTACTAATCTACAGTGAAAGTAAAAGTAAGCATTAGATAGGGCTACATATGAAATGCATATCAGCAGCGTGCACTTTAAAGACTCTTTTCTGTTCCTCTTTAGACATGTATGTCTGTATTAGACTCAAAATTCTGCCTATATAAATGGAATATGGTCATGTTCTATATAAGCAAATCTCTACTGCGTATGGCTTGCTATATATCTGAAAGCTAGACATCTGTTGCTAGACATCCTTTTATAACCTTGTCCTGGAAAAGGAACTTATTGGCAAGCTTATGTATCCCTCTTGGATAAAGGGATTTCTCAGAAAATACTGAACTTTTAATTCTTTACAAAGTACCGTTTGGGGATTCTATTGTTTGGCAATTTAAAATAGAAATCTCTTTGCTCTAGCATAACTTTTAAAGGGAAAATGAGTTGTATAGTATTTTCTCACAGATGCTGTGGGATTACTTATTGTTTGTTAGTTTTGAAGTCAAACTGGATCAGGAGAAAAATTCTCTTTAAAACATAAACCAGAAAGAATGTTTTCCTACTTGCAAATTGATTTTTTTTCCTTTCCTTTTTTTTTTTTTTTTTTAATCCAGAATCATGTTCCCCCCTCCAAAATGGAAAATTTATTTATTCAAACAATAATACATGATGTTCATCTGCTTAATGCTCCTTTTCTTTCCTTCTTTCTTGGTGTTCTGTGAAAGATTTACAGTGCCTGTAATTGCTCAGCACATTGAGAAGAAAATGCACACCTCTGCGCTCCTTTGACTTACAGGATTTAAAACAGGTTCCCACTATGGTAACCACATATGGCTGTGGAACCAGGATCATGGCAGACTTGCAGCACAGGCATCTAATGACTTGCTGTGCCTGGTATAAATTGCTCAAACAGCATCCTTCCAGGTTTTCCTCTCAAGGGAAAAAATGCTTTAAAGAATGACCTTCCTCTGCCCCAGCATGTCAGCCTGGAAAGTTTCTATTTGCTATTGAATTCTTGACAAGTAATAGGCAGTACTTAAACCTACTTAGGACATAAAACGTGAAAGATATGCTGCTTTTTTCTTTAAAACACTGTTTTTTTAATATCACATAAAAGTATGTTGCTTGCATTTCAGAGTTGTTTTTATTTTTCTTGTGCCAAGGCATCCAAAAGGCTTTTTTTTTTTTTTTTTTGTAATGACTCTTCTAAATCTAAAAGACCTAAAATTTCTTTTCAAGACTATTGTTCCCAACCTTCTCATCCTGAAATTACACAACACCCAGTGTTCATTCCCTCAGAACTGGAAGGACTAACAGTACCCTCTATGCTTTCAAGTAATGACAGTAATGTTCATTATCATACAGCTCTTTTTGTGAAACATCAAATCGTTGAATGTGTTGCTCTAACAGAAAACCAGTTCATTTTAAGTCATCATTAAGCAAACAGATAGCAAATGCATCATTGTCTTTGCAAGCAATTGTTCTGATACTGGTTCTGGACTGAGTCTTGACACTCAATGGAAATCCCGGAAGCTTTTTCATCACCATTTTGGTGGTGTTTTTTTTTTTTTAATTTTATTTTTTTTTAATTGCAAAAATAGAAAATAGTCTTAAAATTTGAAAGATGAAATGTTATTAGAAGCCAGAAAGAATATATATTGTTTGTTCTGCTTTTTTTACACTGAGGAAAATGTGCAATTACAGCTAATAACACATAGTCCTTAGAAATCCTCCATAGAAAGTATGAACTGTCAGGTCACACAGTTCTGCCAGAACTTGATTTTCAGGGCTTGAGTAGCTTACATGTTTGGTTTTTTGGTTGTTTTTGTTTTGTTTTGTTTTGTTTTTTTTTAATATACCTTTGTGCTGACTTTCCAACAATCTTGCCATGATTTAATATCAAATGCTGACTAGGAAGGAAGTGGAAAAAAAACAGACCCCAATAAAGCTGAAAAAAGTAATTAAAATACCAAAATTGATTTTTGGCCTTCTTTAGAAAGAGCAAGACTTGTGAGGTTTTAAAGATCTTTGGAGATTTTTCTCACTTAGGCAAAAGAAACACCTGTGGACATTTTAGACATACATTTGTTGTCTGTGCTCTTGGGAGGGGTATATTTGCTGCTTTATTATTAGGGCAGGGGGTAGCCTTTCATTCTTGAAAGGACTGAGTGACTGTTATTTTTTTATTTTTTTTTTTTTATATATATCTCTTGGGTTTTGATGTCCTTGCTGTGGAAAGAAACCCAACAAACCAAAAAAAAACCCCACCACGCACAACTCAAGCAAATAGCAAGTGGTGTGGATTGAGATACAGTGTTGTAAACGTATGCTTCTAGCAAGTTTACTTCTCTAGGGATTAAGTAGACTGTGTAGAAACTCACTGTGTTTTAGGTCAATCTGTGAAAATGTCTAGTGTGGAACTGAAAGTTTCTATTCACACCATTTACTCCAAATATTGTAGTTTGGATGAGAATGTCTCTGAAGTGGATGAATGTTTTGGTAAAAGCATCTTACAAGTAGAAGATGCAATTTAGTGCTTTGCACTTGATTAGGTTTGGGTTTTACTTTCCATACAGAAATGGCCTGGAAAATAAACGGCAGTGCGGTTTACTTGGAACACACCCACCTGCCAGGCTCACTTTGCTTAAAAGCATGTATGTGTATTGTGTCCCTTAATGCTTGAGTTTTTCTTGTGGTGGTTTTTTTTTTTGTTGTTGTTATCCAGAGGTTTTAGCATTAATTAACACATAAGCAGTTTGACCATTTATCGTTTTCATTGCAAGGGTCTAAGGTTGATCCTTTTACACTCAGTAAATATTAAAAAGAAAATCATACATATGAAAGGTTAGAAAAGACTCTTGAAGTTTAATTTGTCTGTTTACAACCATTATTCCCCAAGGCCTGTATTTTATGCACACACCTTTCCAGAGCATGCTTTACTGCTAATTGAACTTAACCCAAGCCCCTTTACTTATCTCTCTTACTTCTCATTCCTATCTCTCACACACTCAAAGAGAAAACTATACTTTGGTTTCAAATTTCTCTAAATCTTTACACAACTTTTTTTTCTTTTGACAGCAGAGGTCACTTGAGTTAATGGGATGATGGAGGACTTTGAGGTTACGGTAGAACATTGTTCCAGTACTGAGAAATCCAGGACCTAGACATTGTGGAGAATGCAGCAGCTTCTTTCCTCTCTAGCCCCCACCCTCAGTAACTATTCCAGCTTGTGGTGTGATGGGTGCTCCTGCTACATGTTTTGCTAGCCATGGGGTGTGTGGTAGCAGCTGGTACAGCTGTTAGCAGTGTGTTTCTGAGGGATCCAAACTCTTGTACCTTATCACCTGATGTGTTTTCTCCTGTCTCAGGAATATCCACAGCAATGTATGGCGTGGACCTTTCTGTGGTTTGTGCAAGACTTGGGCTCAACTTGATCTCTAATGAAAGCAAGTCCTGCAGCTGTACTCTTTCCCTGTGTGTCAGCTGATGCGTCCCAAATAAGTATAGGTGATGTTGCTGGTGTTTGGGGGGAGGTGTGAGGGTGTATAAAGCAGTGGGAACCCATGCCACTAAACTTCCAATTAGGCTTGGAACTGAAATTAGGCCTTGGTAATCCATGCAGACTATGTTGAGTTACTGTGTTTTGGTTAACTGCTAAGGATTTATGGTCCGTTCCATATGGGAGGCTTGCAGTCTCTGTTTTCAAAACTGCCTGTTAAAATAGCTTAGTCTACAGTTATCTTAATGATTTATTCTGTTGCTAAGGTTCTTGTCCATTTAAAAAATAGCAATTGTCTGTCTAACTGTAAATGGAAAAATTACTTTTGGCTGCCTTTACTATCTGGGAATTCAGTAATGGATGTGAGATGAAAATGTCTTGATGCTGTTGTTGTTCCTTAATGGGAAGAGGTAGCTCTGGGTACTCATTCCGGATACTAGTACTATGAGGCTAGGGAAATGTCTGTTCTCTTGGCCTCTGCCCCTGCAGCTGAGTCTTCAGTTGCTCTACACTTAGTAGTCTTTGGGAAACAATCCTAAGCACCACCATGCATTTAGATGTTCCTGAGAGGAGCCACCACAGGCAGTTTAACTATAGTCCACGTATCAGAGAAGATAGGAATTGCATGATGTGCAGTGTCAGCAGGAGTCTGTAGAACAAATAGCATTAGCAAGTTTTGACTTTGTCCATAGCTACCAGGTGCTAATCCATTGAAGGCTATGTAAAATTTCTATGTGTTTGCAGTGCAGCATTATGGAAGTTGAAGAATTATTGAGAAGCAGTAACTATGATGGAATTCTGCAGTGGAAGTTAATGACATTTCCTTGTGGAGGTGCTGATCTCTGCCATCACTTCAGTTTGTTAACTATAGCCACTGTTTGAATTTTTTTTTCTCTTCATGTACAGCAGTCTCAGCTGTTTTGTGGCAAGCCAGTAGTACACACACACACACACTGCACGGCCACCTTTTGCCCTCCTCTCTCTTAGTGAGGGGCCCGTCTGCCCAGCTCCAGCATGTAGCGGAGAGGAGCATCTGGCCCTTTGTGATTGGAAACTTGCTGGGTAACTGATTCCTTATGCAGAATTAAGGATGCTGAAATAGACCCTGATGACAGCAAAGCTTTCATGAGAGGGTTCAAGAAGTTGACATTGATGCCTTAGAACAGTTGAAAAGAAATAATGACGTGGAAGTGAGCTAATATAAATAATTTAATAGGAAATCTCTGTGCAGCCTCAAATACAGTCCTCTTTTGTTCTAAAATATGTTAGTGTCTGGCTATTTTGCTAGTTTTATGGAGCCAATATAAAGATCTAGAAAAGTTGTAAAATATTGTCACCAGCAGAATAGCAGAGTCAAGCATTCAAAAGAACAGCAGTTTTTCAGGAAACAAATTATGCAAAGCAACACTGGGGAGGGAAGGATCACTTTCTGCTTATAGATCTTACCATTTTACCGTTACTCTGTATGTGATCTTAACAGTTTGGGAGTTGACACTTTTACAGCATACTGGGCAAAAGTACTGGAAATTCAGTTTCCTGGTGTCGGGGAAAGAAGTTAAACAAGGCTAGCCTGTTATCCAAGTAACTTGAGAACTATCCACCTACTTATGTTTGGTAATGGTTTACTCATCAGAACTGATTCCCCCCCCCCCCCATTTTAGAGGGGATGGGGGAGGGGGCAGAAGCTAACTGCTACTACTAGGTGACAAAATACGAACAATCATCAATGCTGTTCTGCACCACAAGGATAGTCACTAATATCCTTTGGAGTAATTGGGGTGATTTGGAACATCAGTTTAAAAATAAAATGAAACGCAATACAGTTAAGTACCACCTTTTTGTATGTTTACTATACTGATGCATTTAAAATACTTTCTCAGGAGTTGCATTTTCTTTGCACTGTGCATGCCTTTGTGTGTGCGCAGCTGGGAAGTTTCTGTGAACAGACTTTTTGTAGTTTTCGAAGGCTTTTGATTTACTTTTATGTGGCTTAACAATGTTTTAATAAAAAATTAGAATGTCATATACAGTTGACTTCAGCAGCATGAGTACTGGAACAAAGTACAGTTTCATTAGTCTACTTCATCTATAACAGTTTTCTGGGTTTGAGGATAACACCTGTATATATACTAAGCTGTGAGGCAGTAAATCCTATACAGGCTTTGGTGGCTTTTTTTTTTTGTTTTTTTTTTTTGGTTTGGTTTGGTTTTTTCTGCTCTTTTTTTCCAGAGTCCTCTTCTGCTATCTGGTTGCAGTCTAATTTCCATTGTATTCTCTCTGCTATAGGAATACTTAATGTCAGGAAGGAGATATTTACTGGAATACACAAGTCCAGAATTCATCATGATTCAGTGTGAAATCTGCTCACCCTTTGCTCCCCACCCCCTCTTGAATTGGAATGAAATGTGCCTTAAACTGAAGTGAAATACATCACATGCAGCAACAGTGGGCCCTCGCTTCGCCTCTATTCCTGGTGTGAAATCGATACACTATCTTTCCTCCTGACCTGTTCTGTGACCTCCATTGCAGCTTTCATGCTGAACAGCAATTGCTTTGAACAGTCTGGGTCTGCCACAGCTCAAAAATGATTCTCAGTGTCTGTCTAAAACTGGTGCTGATAACAAAGGCTTGGTTTTAAATAATGCAGTTGTAGTCATCTTATAATTATAAATTACATGAAAGTGCATGTTCTTCTATTATTAAACACTTCCAATAGCATGTACAGTATGTGTGCAGCCAGAATAACTCCTCACTGAGAAGACGCAGGAGTTCTGTTTCTAAATGTATCTGAAAGTTTGTTGTTTATAGAAGATAAATGTATCAAAGCTATTTTTAAGTGGAAACACTTTTTTTCTTTGACTTTTTCACTGCCTAATATGGTACAACTATTTTTTTTATGAACATTTGAATTTTCAGAGGAAGAGCATATTGGGTGGTGCATACATTCAAAGGAAGGGGACTGTTTCTCAAAATAAGATGTTTTAAAGCTGTTGCAAAACTAAGCAAAACCCAATCCTTGCTTAAAAAGAAAAATATCAAAACATTGAGGAAAATAAATACCCTGGTTACTAACTAATAGCAATTCAGGAGATATCAGCATTTTGAAGATCTATTTATTTATTTGTTTGAGCATGATTTACCAGAGGATTACTGAAAGCAAGGACGAATTGAATATATAATGGGCATTTATGCTTGCACCAAGAAGTCTATTGTGCTATTAGCTAGATTACTTTAATAGCCTTTACTGGCTTTGAAATCAAGAAGCTGCATGAACTGCTGGATAAGCATTAATTTTTCCAGAATTTTTGATAGGAAATAGGATATCTATGGATTCCTGTTATGAAATGAATGTTGCTTAATGGAGTGGTCCTCTGCCATTCTTCTCTCCAAAACAAAAATGTGACTAGCAATTTTGGCTTCATGATTGAAGTAAAAAACAGCTTTCCACATAATGCAATTTACTAAGCAACGCTAAACCCTGTAATGATAGATGTACTGTCTGGATTTCACTTATTTATGAAACTATAATGAAACTAGAATATTGCTCTCCATATACATTTTAACAATGCTTAACTGTATAAATAATCAAATTATTTTGTTATTTCTTCATGTATTCATTCTGGCTGCTACCAGCTTAGATTTCTCATATCACTAAAATCCTGGAAGAGAGAGATGTGTAATAATGATGTCTGTATAATCCAGAGAATCATAAAGTGGTTGTGAATCACTGGTGTCAGGCTAAGTAGTATGTTCCGGAAATAGTTTCTGTTTAAGGGATACCTGTTTGGAACAATTTCCATTGATCTTCATAGTATTTGTTTTACCATTTCTGCCACATTTATTTGGAGAACTTAAGATGTATAGAACTTGCCACATTTCCAAAATGTATTCATATTGTAATTAATACATTTTGTCTTGAAAACACATCTCATGTAGAGACTCGAGACATACTTATTGATGATTATCACTGTCCAGTAGCGGTATTAAAAAAACAGAAAACAACAACAAAAAAAAAAACCCAAACAAAAACCAAAGACCAAAAACAACCAACCAAAACAATAACCAACAAACAAGCAAACCCAAACGAAAGACAACCACCACCACCAAAACCAGTCAAACTCTTTTAAGAATTCTCTCATGGGCTCATAAGAGTCAGGTAGCTGCAAATCAAAAATAAAATAAACAGGTGGTGCTGCTGGGAAGCTTTTTTGGTTGTCTCCCCTTCTATGCAAGTTTGAAATGCTTTTTAAAAAATAAAAAATCCCAAACCTTCTACTGCATTTTTCTGAGGCTTTCAGTACCACCAGCTGTTTTCGAAGTCCATTAATAAATTTAGACTGCCTTATATTTTCACTTATTATTCATGGAGAGGTGTATCTCAAAAAAAGATGTTTCTAAATAGATCTAAGTCAGCAATAGGCAATGCGGAGTTTGTGTGTTTGAGCACTATTTACTGAGAGCATTTTTTCCTTATCATCCTTTTTGACTGCTAAATGACATCTATGGTTTTCTCAAGGCTTATTTTAATTAATTTTAGACTGATCTCCTAGTTGTTTGTTTTTAAAAGTAATTTAGAACATGTACTCTAAACATGGATGAAGTAACATTATGCAATATATTCCACTAAGCCCATTATTAAGAAATAGGTATGTGTGCAAGGAATGTTATCACCATTCACTTATCTGCAAATAGACACAAGTTTATATGGTTGCTTGCAGTGTTGCATAAAAATTGTATGTGCATACCCATGATAGAAATTGCACTTTCAAAGCAGGAGGGAGAATTTTCGTAACTTAGGAGTCAATTCCTGTTCAGATGTGCACATATGAATGGTGTGCATGCATGTATCTGCACACAGGAATAAATTCAGCATCTGCAAAAACTTAGGCTCCAAGTAAGCAAAGAAAAAAATAAGTAGCTTGTATTTCCATGTTGCTGCTGCTGCTATTCCTTAGTAAACACAGTCTTAGTTGAATAGAATCTTTTCTGTGAGAGTGTATTTTGTGAGGAGTTGCCACACGGTGGTTTAAGAACTGTTCTTGTCACTCAGAAGTTCAAGATCAGTAACAGGGGTCTCCCTTTCATAGGAATAATCAGATGGTGGGAGATTTGTAAGACTGTGTAGTGCTCAGAATGTTTCTGAAGCAGCACAATACTATGCTAATGTAAAAATAAAGTGAATAGTATTTTCACTTCTCCTTTCATGGAATACTCCCAAACAGCATTTCCCAAATGTTTTCTTAAAGTTAAATTCTCTTAACCAGAGGTTTTTAATTATTATTGTGAATATGAGCAAGTAATACAGGGTATGTTCCCTTCAATGAATTGCTGTGCAATGAGACTTAATGCTAATTTTACCTTTCCCAAAACTGATATCAAGCAATTTATCTTCTAAATAATACTCCTGAGTACTAAACCTGAAATGTTTTGGCTTCAGCCCAAGTCAAACTTCAGGAAGCGTATTCTCAAGAGCATATTCCCTACCTTTGTAAATTTAATTGTTACAATGAATAGAATACATGTGTCAAGATATTACTTATGAGTTTTACCTGTTTACTTTCTGTTCCTGAAATAGAAACATCAAAATGACAGCAAAAAGCTCGCATAGAAGTTTTAGAAGCAAATTATTATTTTTTTTTTTTTTAAAGGGGGGGAGAATCTCCATCTGAGAGCTAAACTGGACAAATCCTACCACTTCATATGAGGGGTTTGAAAAACTTGAGTACTGACATACAGCAAAACCCATGTTTGCCCCAGTGTTCTGCAGAGCTGTGCATAAGGCCTTCCTGCATCATGCTGTCCTAGGAGCTCCTGTCAGCAGGAATGGAGGAGTAGTAACTATGTGAATCCACTAGCAAAACTACTGTATATACTAGGGCCCTGAGGACATGGACTTTAAACCAGTGGGGACAGGTCTATAGCATCAACAGTTGTTTTTGTTTGCTCGTCTCCACCCCCCTCATTCAGATGTCAGGAAATGAAACCTACAGCCCTATTCAGACCGCTTAGATTATGGACTGAAGATTGAATTTAGCCCTGTGGGTCTGGTTCTGCTGCTCATTCTATTCTCTGTCAAAACAATGGCAAAATGAGGGTTCAAGTAATCAAGAGTCTCTTATCCTAATAATAATATGAGTCAGGCTAACTTAAAAGCATTTTTTGTCCATTTTACAATAAACAATGCACATTTTATTTAGAAATAATAAAGATCTTAAAACTTAAGTGTATATCAGAAACAAAAATTTCTCCTATGCTTGAAAACAGTACCTTTCTAATCTAATAGAAACTCATCATCAAATGTTAATCTCAGTGAGGAAGACATGGTGTGATATTTTTGACTGTCAAAAGTTTCTGAAAATGTCCCCCATTAGATTATTATTTTTTTCTTCTTGAGAAAATTTCAGTACATTTATGAGTATTTTAAAACAGAATATGATATGGAAGAAGCTCAGTTCTGCTTAGGTTTGTAGAGATTAGAAGAAACTCTAAGGGACTTCTGAAAGCACCTCACTGACCTAACAGGCAGCATAATGGCAAATGATTCATTGCTGACAGATGAAATGTAGTACACATTGGAAAAAACAATTTGAACTACTCGCACACAATGCTGGGTTCTAAATTAACTATAACCTAGAGGAAATATGCCTGGATGTCACTGTGAACAGCTCAGGGAAAAATCTTTGCTTTAGTGTGCAACAGTAAACATAAAAGCAAACAAAATGTTAAGCTATATTGAGGGATGGGGTAGAAAATAGCATTGAAAATGCACCTAATGATACTGTAGTGTGAGCATTGCAACAAATATATTGTGGTATATTGATTGATGGTGTGACATCACCTGAATAATGTGTTCAGTTCTGATCACTGTGAGAAAAATGTAGCAAGAATAGAGCCAATCTGAAGCAACAAATTGTTTGTGCTTAACATGAAGAGACTGAAGAGATTGGGTAAGTATCAAGAGAAATAAAATGAGAAATTAAGGATGTACAAAATACTAACAGATGTGCACTGAATGCTCTTATTTACTGTGCTTCTAATGGGAGACGCAAGTGGATATAAAGCAAAATTAAAAGTCGACAATTAAAGAATACAAAAACATACTCAACTTTCCTCCCTATGCTGTATGATTAATTACTGAATTTCATTGCCCTTTACATCCGTGATATCAAAAATGTAGGAAGATTCAGAAAGGATTTGACATTTGTTGAAGTATTGAGGACATTCACTATTTCAGCAGGGGATGGACGAAAGGTTGGGAATTCAAGACCTCACTTCACTTCTGTCTGATACTGACCCGCTCTGTGACCTTGGGCTTCACTTCAGTCTTTCTCAGCTGCAGATGTTTTTAGTCTTAAAGGACCCAGGACGAGACTTATAAAACTATTCAACTGCTTAACTTATAAGCAGATGCTAAGCTTCCTATTTAATCAATATGAAGTTAGGTTCCTATGTAAGAATGAACTGTTTGAGTGTTTTGTGTATCTTGTCTACTTAGAGGTCCCTGATGATCTTCACGTAAACAAACTGCATTTTAGTAAAGTTTGGGGTTTTTTTGTTTGTGGTTTTTTTTTCCTTTTTTTTCTTTCTTTCTTTTTTTAAGTGACTGCTACGTATGTTAAAGTAGGTAAAAGCCAGCTACTAACGGGACAGACTTCTATAATAATCTTAACCTCAGGGCAGATGTTCATTCTTCATGTGCTTATGAAATGGAACAAAACATCGGACCTGAGTAGCATAATCAATATGGATGATTGCTGCAGTCCCTGCTGCTTTATAACATTAGTACTGTGTGTGTGTGTGTGTGTGTGTGTGTGTGTGTGTATGTGTGTATGTGTGTGTGTAGGACAAAAAACCAACCAAACAAAGACAGACTGGAAATACAGGTTAGTTTATATAATAGTCTAGTGCCATGGAAATGGCTTTAAGTCCTTCTAGCTATGAATTTTTACTATACATTTTGCTAGGAGTTTCCCCATAGAATTGTTTAGGTTGGAAAAGACCTTTAAGATCCACATCCAACCACTAACATGGCACTGCCAAGTCTACCACTAAACCATGTCCTTAAGTGCCACATCTACATGTCTTTTAAGTGCCTGCAGGGGTGGTGACTCAGCCTCTTTCCTGGGCAGCCTGTTCCAAAGCTTGATGACCCCTTCAGTGAAAAAATGTTTATTAATATTAAATCTAAACTTCTCCTGGTGCAACTTGAGGCCATTTTCTCTTGTCCTGCTGCTTGTTAGCTGGGAGAAGACTGACCTCCACCTCACTACAACCTCCTTTCAAGTAGTTGTAGAAGGTGGTAAAGTCTCCTCTGAGTCTCCTTTTCTCTAGACTAAGGAACCCCAGTTTCCTCAGCTGCTCCTTATAAGAATTGTGCTGCAGACCCTTCACCAGCTTTGTTGTTCTTTGGATGTGCTTTGGCACATCAATGTCTGTCTTGTAGTGTGAGACCCAGAAATGAACACAGGATTCAAGGTGCAGCCTAGCCAGTGCCAAATATAGTGGGATGATCACTGACCTGGCCCTGCTGGCTGCGCTATTGCTGATAAAGGCCAGGATGGTGTTGGCCTTCTTGGCTGCCTGGGCACAAGCTGGCTCATGTTCAGCCATCAAATAACACTGCCAGGTCCTCTTCTGCAGTCAGCTTTTCAGCACTCTTCCCTCAGTCTGTAGATTTTCATGGGATTGTTGTGGCCAAACTGCAGGGCACGGCACTTTGCCTCATTGCAACTCATATAATTGGCCTTGGCCCATTAATACAGCCTGTACAGATCCCTCTGCAGAGCCTTCCTACCCTCCGGCAGGTCAACACTCTGGTCCAACTTGGTTGTCTGCAAACTTGGTGAGGGTGCACTTGATCCCCTCATTCAGATTGTTGAGAAAGATATTAAGTGGAACTAGCTCCAGTAGTGAACTTTGGGGAACACCACTTGTGAACCCAGCAAACTGTACACACATCCCTACCATAAGCAGCCAGTTTCTCCAGGAGAATGCTGTGGGAAATGGTGTCAAAGCCTTTACTAAAGTCTAGGTAGATAATATCCAGAGCTTTTCTCTCATCCACTGAATGAATCACCTTTTCATAGAAGGAGATCAGGTTAGTCAAGCAGGATCTGCCTTTCATAAACACATGCTGACTGGGCCTGATCCCCTGGTTGTCCCGTATGTGCCTCAAGATGATTTGCTCTGTAAAATTCCCCAGCACCAAGGTCAGAATGCAGGCCTGCAGTTCCCCAGGTCCTTCTTCCAGCCCTTCTTGTAGATGAGAGTCACATTTGCTAACTTCTAGTTAATGGGGACCTCCCTGGTTAGCCAGAGCTGCTGATAGATGATGGAAAGTATCTTGGTGAATGCTTCTGTCAGCTCCCTCCAGGCCCTTGGGTGGATCCCATCTGCCCCCATAACAGACTTGTAGATTTAGTAAAACCTTAAGTTTTCAATGTAACAAACCCTTGTCCTCTGGAAGTAGTCAGAGTTGTTATGCTGATATTTGCAGGGTAAGAACAGAGGAGATTAGCTGTATGGAACAGATTTCTCAATTTTGAGGGTGGAAGCTCTAATTCATGTTGATTTTTACTGATTAGGAAGGGAATCCCCTGAATGCAAGAGCTTTCCTACACAGAAAGTCTTCCAACAACAAGCCTGTG